>JAHWFO010097618.1:981860-1021990 GCA_023313115.1 Rhysida immarginata
AAACGTCATACATTGTTAAAACGTCATAAGTAGTCATCTTTAATCGCATTTTTACCAATAATAGGCCTTAAATTATGACTAGGTATGATAATGTAACGATGGATGAAATTTTCGCGCTCAGGCTTTCAGTAGAGGTAGTGTTGCCCCGGCGCGGAAAAATCACCTGACCATGGTAGGATGATCAACAATCCAACCTTTATTGTTTTCAACAAACGAAAAAATACTGACTCTTAAAATCCAAGATGGAAACAATGAGGATTACATTGTTATTCATCGTAAGATGATCAGATGACTTTTCCGCGCCGTGGCAACACCACCTAGACAGAAGGCCTGCGCACAGAAACGTCATACATTGTTACATCACGCTAAAGCGGCTATTGTTAATTGTATTTCTACCAAAAATAAACTATAAATTTGGCCGTTTCATGATGATGAAGTTTCTGTGCGCAGGCTTTCTGTCTAGGTGGTGTTGGCCGTGGCCTGTCTTTTTCGTCGGCTACGTTGTTTGGCTTTCTTTCTAGGAGGTTTTGATCGAGGTTAACTCTTGGATTTATTAAAATCAACGTTTTTTCGTTTGTTGGAAACAATGAAAGTTGCGTTGGTGCTCGGACCCCGATTTCGGGTGACTTTTAAGTGCCCTGGCCTGTCTGTCCCTGGCCTCGGCAGTGTTTTCAGATTAAACTTAAATTATAAATTGTTCACGATTAAATGAATGACTACTGAAACTATCGGCTGAGATATGCATTGTCATCGAGAAAACGACGTTGGGGAAATTTTCAGGGCTGGTTCCAAAATTTGCGCACAAATGCACAAACAAGTGAAGTTAAATAAAAGTGTGTAATCAAATGAAATTAATTTATCACAATAAGCATTTTTCAGCCTCAGTTAATTTCCATAGGAATTATATTACAATTGAATTTTAGTCTAACAATTTACGAATTATTTACTTTTAGCATTCGAGTTACAGTACTTTCATATACTGTGCCCGCGCCACGAGAAGGCGGCTGCGTTTCCAAAATCTCTCAAATAGCGCGCTAGCTGCCTTGGTCAATCCATTTTGCTAAAGGGTAGGAGTAGTATACTGCATAGTTACTCAGGGCTTGGATAAAATTATTTTTGTATATGGAAATTCATGCAAAAATGGTAAAAGGGAAAACGTTACATTCTGAAGGAAGGAAAGTTGCTCTAAACGTCATTTCATATTTTGATGATGTTGCGAAAAAGAAATTACAGGGTGATTCAGTGAATTTCTGACCATTTCACTCGAATGACGTGCATTAGGGATAAACAATTGAAAGAATATGAGCGCCATATCGAATTTCTAAATAGTTGGAGTTTGTATTGTTGCAACGGCGCCGCATGGAAATCGTATTGTTTAAAAATGGCGCCCGCTTTATCAACAGAGCAGAAATGCAAGGTTGTCGAATGGTATTTCGAGACAAAATTACCAGCAACCGTGCAAAGAAAGTTCCGGAAGGATTATAAGTGTCGAGACGCACCAGGCAGGCAAGCAATCATGGATTTTGTCAAGCAGTTTCGTGCCACTGGATGTGTTAAAGGCAAGAAAAAAGGCGGGAGCGAAGCTCGTGTTCGAAAGGCCGAAGTTGTCGAAAATGTTCGCACAAGGTTGGTCGATTCCCCTAAAAAAAATCTGTTCGCCGCCTATCCATTGAAGAAGGGCTGTCGTATACCACGACTTGGCGAATTTTGAGAAAGGATTTACCCCTGTTCCCGTATAAGATTCATGTTTATCAGGAGTTAACAGACACTGGAAGACAGAAGCGACAACAATTTGCGATGGAGTTTGGAGCAGAAATGGAAGCCAATCAGGACATTGTGGACAATCTGTGGGTGTCAGATGTGGTCTTCTTCCATCTGTCAGGTGACGTTAATAAACATAACGTTCGTTTTTGGGGTTCCAGCACCCTCATGAGATCCATAAGTCACCTCTTCATCCACGAAAGGTTATGGCTTGGTGCGCGATTTCCAAAAGAGGCATCATTGGTCCGTTCTTTTTTGAGGGCACCGTAACGTCACAGGCTTACCTTAACATGTTGGAAACCTTCTTCAGCCCCGAGCTGCGAAGGAGGCGTATACCGCTTCTCATCAATGGTTGCAACAGGATGAGACTAGGCCTCACACAACTAATGAAGTGCTAGACTTTCTCAATCAGAAATTCGGAAATCGTGTCATTTCAAACAGGTTTTCAGATCGATTCGGGTCCTGACCTAAACCCATGTGATTTCTATCTCTGGGGGTTCCTTAAAGACAGTGTGTTCACTACAGCACCAAGAACCCTAGACCAGCTGCAACAAAGCATCGTCGACTGCTGCACCCTTGTGGATGCAGAAATCCTGGATAGAGTTATGAACAACTTCACCATTCGGCTGCGAGCAGTTCAAAAGTTTCTTGGTGGCCACATTGAGCATATCATCAAGACTTTTCCACGGGAATAAAAACTCCGAACTGCCTAAAATATCATACTGAAATGCTAAATTTGTAAACTTTAATGGGTCAATAAATCATAGTACTGAAATGGTCAAAAATTGACTGAATCACCCCGTAGAAGCCATCCCTGTTACTAAATCGTTGAAACGAGCTGCAGTTGCGCTTGGAATCAGCGAAAGGACAGTTGAACGAATTAGAAAAGAAGGAAGATCAAAAGGAGAAATAACATCTCCAGGTAAAAGAAGATCACGGCCTGCTTGGAGAAATATTTTGGATTCTACAGACGACTTTGATATTGATGTGATTCGTCAAACAATTAATGAGATGATTGTTTTGCAAAGGAAATTTCCAACAATTCCAAAATTGCTTCCAATTCTGAAAGAGAAAATTAATTTTCGTTGGAGCGAGTCATCATTGCGATAAATACTTCATAGGTTCGGATATTGATGGAGAAAATGCAAAAACAAACGAGCAGTTCTAATGGAAAGATCTGACATTAATGCATGGCGTGGAAAATATCTCAGAAAAATGAGACGCTATCGAGAAGAAAAAAGACCAATAGTCTAAATTGACGAGACATGGCTTGATTCAAACTTGACGTTCAAAAAGTGTTGGCAGAACAGCGAAACGAGTGTTATTGTAGATGTTAATTCAGCAAGACGTATAATAGTTGTGCATGCAGGTGGAGTTGATGGTTTTATCACTAACGCTGAATTGTTGTACAAAGCATCCTCAAGCTCTAGAGATTACCATGGACAAATGAATCAAATAAATTTTGAAAAGTGGATTGTTGACAAATTGATTCCAAATCTGAAGCCGAATTCTGTTGTGGTAGCCGACAATGCACCATACCATACAGTTCAAGTAGAAAAGGTACCAACCCAAAATTCATTAAAATCGGTTATGCAAGATTGGTTAAGTAGCAGACAAGTCGCGTTCAATCAAGAGTCACGAAAATTTGAACTTTTAGAATTAATTAACAAGCACAAGCCAGTTGAAAAAACGTATTCTCTTGAGAAAATCTTGTAACAAAATGGACATACCCTTATCAGGTTACCACCGTATCATTGTGACTTGAAAGCAATAGAATTCGTATGGGTCAACATGAAAAATTATATTCGCCATAACAATACATTGTCCAATTTGTCATTCAACGATCTCTTTCAACTGAGTAAAACCGCATTAAAGCAAGTTACTGAAGCCAAATGGAAGTCAGCGTGTGACCATGTGAAAAAAGTGGAAAAAATGTACTGGAACAACGATGGCATCACGAAGAGGTAGAAAATTTACTTATTCAAGTTTCTGAAGACGAAGACGAGATTGATGAAGAAACTGACAATGAAATGATGGGGCCGCTGTCTTCAAAAATATGAAGAATTAATTCTTCTACATGACGATGGGATATTAATAACACGAGCCAAAAAGGTGTAATACTGTATTGAATTAATGATGTGTTGTTTTATTATTTCATTGAGTTAATTAAATAGTTTTAGATTAGGCATTTAAATACGTGAATATTTCTAGGGATGGTTTTCCCTTAATTTTGAAATAACTATTGGAAATATGAAACTCTACACTGAAAAGTTAATTTAAAATAACGAACAAAAATTGATGTTCTGTAGGGAAGCATTTGTTTCTTTCTCCAGCATAACTACTTCTACCCTATAGAAAAATGGATTGGCCAAAGCACCTAGCGCGCCATGTGAGAGATTTTGGAAACGCAACCGCCTTCTCGTGGTACGGGCACAGTACAGGATGTTCCATAAAATTATATCCTATTTGAAAATGGCTTTATTTTATTTAACAAATGAACATAGAACATTCAGATAAAGTTTTAAATATACATAGCTGTATCAAGTTTTAGCTACCTCACTACAAATGTTTTATGTGCCCCCCTTTGGAAGCACGGCACACTTCTACAGGATAGTCAGATTCATCCCACACTTCAGCAACCATTCCTTGTGTCACGGCGACACTGCCGTTATTTTGCGATGCCATATTTCCTCTTAAGGTGTTGGAAGGGGAGACACATACACTGTGGCTTTGAAATACCCCTACAGGAAAAAAATCGCATACGGAAATGTCTGGTGACCTCGGTGGCCAATAGTAAAAATCCAAATCGGCAGCCCCTTCATAGCCGATACATTAAATAATAATAATTATTATCTGGAGAAGCGTCTCCAAGCATAGGTAATGATTTTTCAATTGAAAAATGGAAGGAAAAATTCTGCGACCCGGATTCGAACCAGGAACCTCGACTGTCATGACCAATTGGGCTATCGCAGACACCACGGACAGCCAAGCTGTCTCAAGGTGTCTTAAAGACAACCAAGTTGTCACGGTTGAAAGCCCAATGGGAGACGGGAACCTGGCCCGCAGATCGAGAATTTCTCCACTCCAAACCATCAGAAAGTTGATGAACTCACAAGTAAATAATAATATTACTTGACTCGGCCATCATATACTAGTTTCCTGGTCCGAATCCGGGTCGCAGAATTTTTCCTTCAATTTTTCAATTGAAAAAAAAAAGCCGATACATTATTGCGGAAGCTTATTGTTCAAAAATCGTTTAACTTCCAGATGTCAGTATTAAAAAATGAAATCGTCAGAATTTAGCTTTGGGAAAAGCCAGTTTTGTACATTTGCAAATACCAATGTCCGTAACTGTATTTCCCTCGAAAAAAATATGCTTGTAAGCATTTTCTCCTGACACCACGCAAAACGCTTTAAGTTTAAGGGAGTCTCTTTAAAGGTACACCACTTCATGTGGCTGCTCCAGTCCCCACATTTTCCCGATGTGGCGGTTCACCTTTCCACTGAGAAAAAATATTAAACGCTATACTATATTCAAGGAAAGTTTGAATGGGCATGTTCAATTAAATTTCCAATTTTATTTGTTAGACATTGTTAATTTTATCTTATTTAAAATTTCCAATTTCAGCTAAACAATTGAAAGCTGAAATGTAACTGGACACGCCCCTTCAAAGAGTATAGGCGTGAAAGAAAATTGTTGCCTTCTGCTTCCTTCTGAAAAACGGATTCACAGAATACCATTTTGTTTATTGCCTTCGTTAAGGGCTTGCAACAACCGAATCCTGGTAGGCAGTAAAGTTTCAGTTACAAACGTCGTCGCTATAAGCGATTGCGGAGCTGTAGCATTTTGAAATCGGATAAATCTTTTTTGAATACCCTTTTTCAATTTAAGTGTATGTTAAGTCTTTCTCAGTATATTTAATATATTTTTTTAATTCTCTTTCCTTCAGATCCTTGCAATGCACACGGATAACAATACACAAGAACCTTTTCTTATCGTTCATCATCAACAATACGGCATGGATAGGATGGTATGCAATCGTCGATAAGCCGGAGATGTTCTGGGCTAATGCGGTGAGAATTAAATACTCAATAAGTGATAAATTTAACTCCAAAAATTTTTTAATTGTTTTTTTTAATAACGAAAATAATATGGAAATTTTTTCCTTTCTAATTTCGTTTAACATTTTTGATGTTCGTAGATTGCTCCTTCGATTTGATATTTTCAGAGTGCCTCTTCCTGAAAGAAATAAAATATGTTATGATTGTACGACTTCGCAGCATCAGTTAATGTAATGAACAAAACAATTCTGGCCTACTTAATCTTCATGATATTTGTGGGCAAATGTGCTTCTTTATTGTAGCGTTCGCATGTAGCTATCTAACGATCGATTTCTTGGTTTATCACCAAGATCGATAGGTCAAACAAACATATTGGTTACCGGCCTTTCAACTCTATTAATAATGCATATACTAAAGAAAATAATACGAAACTCATAATAATAAAGTGTGCTTTATCAGCACTGTTTATGCCATTTGGCCGCAGCAACTACGTAAGACGGAGACTGTTGATAGCAGAGACCATCAATAGAAAAGCATGTCATTTCATAATTTTCCATTAGAAAAAATGTAATATGTTGTTAATATGCGCCCTCTGAACTTCTCCAATGAAACATTTAGGCCATCCATGAATGACGCAAGTAGTAACAACGAGGCAAGGCATTTTTGACGTCATAGTAAAAACTGTTCACATTTTTTTTAAATTTACTATAGCTAAATTACTTATTTAAGTTTTAATTTAATTTTTTTTAATTATTTTAGCGCGTTTCTTAAAATCATAATAGATGTAGCTGCTATAGTAAAAAACTACGACGACAATATATTTTTGGTTTTTAACAATATATCGGATTTTAGCAATCACTGGCCGGTTTCACGGTTCAAAATAAACGGTTTTATATTGATCAAATAAACGATATTCGCTTTAAACGAAGGCAGAAAAACGAAATAAACGAAAACGACACAAGCTGCCGTTTATTAGTTCGTTTATTTGCGCAATTCCGTTTTTCTAAGTCAAAACAAAATGGAGGACCAAAGCGAGCTAAAGTGGCGGCGAATCCGCAATACAAATCGTCCAAATAGAGTGTGGGAAATGGCGGAAGAAGTTTGCCATTTTTATTGTGGAGACTGCATATAGTTAGACATTGGATAATACATAAATTACAAACAAACTCATTAGCTTCGTCCTTACTCAAGGAGGCGATCATAGCATGTTTTAAACAACTAACTCCCTCTTTAGTCAGTTTTTTTAGAAAACCGTTTAACTTGCTAGTGTTGATACAGCTTTCAGAGTTTGAGCCACTTAAACGGTTTATTTTTGAACAGTTTTTTCGAATCGTTTCAAAGCGTGAAACCAGCCAGTGTTTTTTCGTTTGTTGGAAAAAAATGAAGATTGGATTGTTGTTAGGCACTATGGAAGTTAGCATTTTATCAATAAGATTTTTACTGTAAATAAACTTATTTCACAGGATTCGTCGTTTTGTAAACGTGATTTACAAAACGACGTTGGGCACAAAATTTTGCAGCACACCGCTGACCAGACATGCTTTTAGAAAAACAATTTGACACGTTCTATGAAAGTTTTCGCTCGTCGATTTGCTTGTTGCAAAACTTTGAACATTTTGCGAAACTTACAATCGAAACTATGACGTCGTAGTTACATCTGAACTTCACCAAGGAAACAAACAAGAACCCGTATTACATGCAAATTAAGTAAATGACATGTCTCTTTATTAATAGTCTCTGGTTGATAGGTGTCAAGAAATTTTAGAATTAATTTCAGGACATGATTTTTTTTTCTCTATAATAAATTCAATATACTAACGGTGTGAAACAGTTAAATATAAAAATTAGAACATTTTTATATATGCAAATTCCCTGTTAAATCATTACAGGTTAAGTTGAAAAATAACAGAAACGATGCGGACTCAGCAACAAGATTAAAAAAGATTTTTGATAAAAAAAAAATTCAAAATTTGAAATTTTAAATAAAATATTTATTTTAATTGTACCTTAACATGTTGAACTTTATATACAATTACATGAGTTTTAACTTTTAATTAAATAACTAAATTTTAAAATTAATTAATTTTTATAATTAGATCTATTTTTTATATAATTTCGTATTTTTGTTAGATTGTACTTTTGTAAAATCTTGAAATATTTTATCAATTAATTCTTTATTTCTACAATTAATTCTATTTTACAATTAAACCTGTTTTACAGTTTATTGTCGCTGTTTCTTTCCACAGTTAAATGTCTTGCCTGAAAAATTTGAGAGATTTTTAGCTGCTTTTCATTGTTAGCATCCTGCTTCTCTGTTACATCCGGATTGGAGATTTGCATATATTTTTTAATCAATAAAACAAATAAATAAATAAATAAATAAATAAATAAAAATAAAATTATTCCTAGCGTGAGAATCATCAGTGAAAACCAGTGAAACAGCGGCAAAAATGCAAGAACCAAAAAACCTTTGAATTTGAAAATAAGAACTCCAAAGAAATTAAGTGCCGATCTCCAAATTGGATGTCAACAGAGGATCATATGTCAAATTCTCTAGACTAACAAATTAAAGCAGCTAAAAAAATTCTCCAGTCAAGACCTTTAACTGTGATAACAAAATAGTGAAAGAATAAAAATATAAAATAAAAACTTTTTAAGAATACACTTTCACCTTAAGAAGTGCAGTAAAAGTAAAAAATAAATGATTAAAAAAAAGTAAAAGTGTGCTGACGCGTTTTTTATTTTATATTTTTTAACTCATTCTTTTTAGTCTTTATTTTTAAAAATACATGCTTTTATGTGATAACTATAAAACCAAAAAAGCCCTGGAAATCTGGCTAGTCTGCATCTTGGGAAAGCGTTTACAATGCATTACGCTGGCTAATCGTAAACAAACCTCTCGACGAGGACGTCACAAAAGGCACCTGATAATAGCAGTCCGATCAACAATCCAACCTTCATTGTTTTTAACAAACGTAAAACTACCGATTGTTAAAATCCGAGATGGAAACAATGAAGGTTACATTGTTACACGGACTGCTATGGTCAGGTGATTTTCGCGCTCAGGCTTTGAGTAGAGGTGGTGTTGATCAGGCACGGCCTTCTAGAAACTACCAGGCCTGAACATGACGTCAATAATGTATTGTTGAAGCACTAAAATTGTGACGTTGAATTTACTTCTAGAGCAACTATATATATACTAGCAGACTCGACCGCCATTACGGAGCCCACTTGTAATAGTAATGCATGCTATAAGAGCGAGGATCTTTATCTTACTGATATAAATGAAGCTAGACACATGTGTAATACCGTGTAATCTCCTTGCGAGTCGCAAGAGGAATACAGAACGCGAATCGCTAGATATGTTTTTAGCTTCATTTATATCGCCTTCTCTTGACGAGATGAGGCAACATTATGCTCTTTTGACATATAAATATTAAAATTCCTTCGAAATGTTGGTAATAATAGCCTTCCATCGCACATGCATATACTAATCTGGCACTACTCTTTCCATTTCTTCCAATTTTAGCCATTTTTCGCAGAGTTTAATCAGTAAGATAAAGATCCTCGCTCTTATAGCATGCATTACTTTTACAAGTGGGCTCCGTAATGGCGGTCGAGTCTGTTCAGTAAAATATAATGCTAAACATACTACTGCAATAGCACCACCCAAAACCAGCTAGATAAACAGGCCCTAACGCGGAGAAGTCACCTGACCATCTTAGGCCTTTTTCACACGACGCCACTAAATTCGCCCCACCATCATTTTGGTGGCGCGTTTCTTGATGGTGTATTGAGATTTTCTTGGCTCCAGCCTGCCACCAGAAATAAACATACAACATCCAGATGGCGAATTGACAGGAAAAAAGAGTTGAAAATGGAGTTGGAAGAGGAGACTATTGTCGTTGCCGAGTATCGAAACTCAGAGAAGGTTTTCAAATACACGAGGATGAGTATTGCATCGTTTGATGAGTTATATCAACATTAAAAAGAACAAATATCTATAAAACTAACAAAGATAAGAAACCACAAAGCTACAATAATCATTTTTAATAATGCCTCAGATGTACATCTCGGGGGTTACGCTCTATTCACTCAATGATGAAGGGACTGTAGCCAACACCTTCTAGAGAGAAGGCCTACGGACAAAAGGAGTATACATTGTTACATCATCATCAAGCGGAAAAATTTAGGGCTTATTATTGGTAGAATTACGAATAACAATAGCCGCTTGATGTAACACTGTATAACCTCCTGTCCACAGGCCTTCTCTCTAACAGGTGTTGGTGTAGCCCCCGAACTGTACATACGAGGCATTATTAAAAATAATTATTGTAGATTTGTGTTTCTTATCGTCGTTAGTTTGATGATAGTGTCCATAGTTTCTTACTATTTTTTTCCTTAAACGAATATCTAGATCGAATACAAATATTCTTTCTAGAAAGAGACAGCTTTCTATCTAAGGAAAAACTCTTGGTCACAAGTGAAAAAAAGCCAAGAAACTGTGGACACAACTATCAACCAGCAAAAGCAACGAAACCACAAATACACGATGCATCAGATGTACATTTCGGATTCTACGATCCCTTCATCAGTGAGTGATTAACAATCGACAATCGAACAGCGCAGGGAAAACGAAACGAGCGGTCCGAAAGCAACGCTTTCACTGCCATACTCATCCAGGAAGTAACCAGGGGAAGTACACTGAACTAGGCAAGACGCCAGATGAAACCTAGTTAAGTCATCCAGTGGATAAGATTGGGTCATTTCCTATAAAGATGAATAAGTTGATTGTTGATTGACGAGGAGCACGAGGAGCTATGAGATCCAGTATTCGGAAAGATGGCCTTTTGGATGTCGTCGAAATTGATGTCCAGGACGTGTCGAGGCCTGCGATGCCTGAGGAAACTTCTATACGTGAGTGGATGCTCCAGAATATCTGCATCCAAAGAATTGGGATGGTCCTTAATCTTCGGAAGCAACTTCTTCAGTGACTCCTGTACATCGCTACCAATGGGAGGTATCTCAAAATCGTCGGCAATAGAAGTATTTGTAGCAACTCTCCTGTCAAGTTGGGCAATGGTCCTCAAGGTAACGTTTTGGAAGGTTTGGAGGTCCTTCCATCTGGACTTACATATTGTAACCCAGGCAGGCATACCATAAAGCAAGACAGTTCAGATTACCGTCCTGTACAGCAATAGTTTGCAGTCCAATCCAAGCGCGCTGTTTCGCCCCAGAAGAGCTACCAGACTGAATTTTGCCTTCTTTGCCTTGTTGATGGCATAGAAGACATGGTCACCCCAATTTAGCTTGGCATCTATTACCAAGTTAATAACTCAGATTCTGTAAAGCCTAGACTAAGGAAATTTAACTCCGTGGTAACTCCGAGGTACTTGTAATGTTTTACCCATTCGAGCTCTTTACCAGAAAGGAAGAGAGGGCTCGGGGGTTTCCGAAGTTTCTTCGTAATGAACATCGCCTTGCACTTGTCAACATTTAGGTCGAGTCTCCACTTTGCAAACCATTTCTCGCACAGATGTAAGGCCTTTTGTAACCGTGATATGACGTCAGCGGGATTGCGGTCAGTAGTCATGATGGCCGCGTCGTCAGCGAAGAGATATTGCCTGAAATCAATGAAAGTTGGGAAGTCATGGATGAAAAAGTTGTTCTTGACGTCAGAACCCTGGGGAACACCAGCATTGACGTCACAAGGATTAGACATGGAGCAGCCAACCTTGACACGAAATGTCCTGCTTGACAGAAAGGAACTAATCAAGGTAATCAGTTCGTCCGGAAAACCACAAGTAATCATCTTGTATATGAGGCCGTTGTGCAAAACCTGATCAAAAGCTTTACGGACATCCAAAAAGACAAGACCACCATACTTAGCACAGTTAAGAGGAGTGTTTAGATCTGCAACGAGCCTCCAGATCTGAAGTTGGCAGGAGTGACCAGGGCGAAAGCCAAATTGCTCATCAGGAACGAGATTATTCGCTACACAATTCTTTAAACCTTTTCAGAATGATGCGTTCTAAGACTTTTGATAGCACAGGAGGCAAGCTTATGGGTCTGTAGCGGAGAGCAAGAGCAGGGTTTAGACCAGGCTTTGGTATGGTAACTATGACGGACTCTTACCACTGGTCGGGGAAGTAACCAAGTTTCCAGCAGTCATTCATGGCTTTGATAATGATCGAGACAATATTAGAAGGCAAGTTCTTGAGAGCACTGTTAGTGATGGAATCAATACCTGCTGCTTTCTTGGTTTTAAGTCGCTTGACGACGTCGGAGATTTCTTGAGCACTAATGACTTTCGCAGGGGTGGGAACACGATGAATGCACTGGTAAGCGATAAACCCATCGTTAACTAGCTGAGTGTTTTAGAGGCTGTCCAAGTTTGTCTCATCAGGCGTGGTAAATTGACTTTTCAGGGAATCAGCGATCAATTGAGCCTTATCCCCGTCACTGGTGACAACGTTGCCGTTGCCTGCAAGCAGTGGCGGCAATTGGATTGGTCTGTTACCCTTTAAGGCCAGAGCGAGTTGTCCTGCACAGACAAGGACTTCAGGTTTTCGCTCCACCTTTGATTTTGTAGTGCTTTAACCTCCTCCTGAACCTTGTGAGAAAGCCGGTTGTACTTGGTCTTGAAGAAGGGAAGTCGCTTACGCTGCCATAATCTTCTGTAAGAATTCCTTTCGAGAATAAGACGCCTGATATAAGGAGTAGGTCGAGATGTTCAGGACGCTTACGATCGATAGTAGAGGTACTGGAAGTAGTGGCATCGTTGACAGCACGGGTGAAGGCATTAATATTACTACTGATATCCTCCTTATCAATAACCTCCTTGTAAGGAATGATATTATCTCTAAGAATATCCCTAAAGAGCTTCCAGTCCTGTTTAGAGCGGAGCACAATTTTCTTATCGATGTTTAAGCCCTCAAACATAAGCATCACTGGACGGTGATCAGAAGATAAGTCGTCGACTGTGAATATATTATAAAGCTTGAGGAAATCTTTAAGAACTGCAATATCCAGCACGTCGCTAACAGGTGAGTGGGCGCAGTAGTATATGTCACCACGGGGACTAGCAACGAAGATATTGCCGTTTTGATTGGGGCATTTGGAGTTCCACGCATGGTGCTTGGCATTCAAGTCGCCCGCAATAACAACTGGAATGGGCCTAGACAGCAGCTCAGTGAGTCGTCAAGTTCGCACGGATCAAGCTTGTGCTTGGGTAAGTTATATAAAGAGATGAACTTGATTTCACCTGCGTCCACATCGTTTAAAATCACGGAGACTGATTCCATTCCCACAAAGTTTGGAGTGACAGACTCACGATGATCAATGCCGTCCTTTACAATGATCGCTGCTCCACCAAAAGCGTGGCTGGCATTATTACCCAATGGCCGATCCTTGCGATAAACACGATATCCAGGCAAGGTGAAGACTTGAGTAGATTTCAAGTGCGTCTCGCACACGAAGGCGACATGGACATTCCAATTTGTAAGGAAATTGTAGAACTCGATGCGCTTGCGAGCGATTCCCCTTGCATTCCAATTATTGCAACGGAGTTTCCCTTGATTTACGATCTTGTATGGGTGTCTGTCCATAATCATTTGTTAGATTCGTGAGAGGCAATCTGTGGCACTGCTTTTCCACTTTCCTTATACTAATTTAGCAAATTTCCTAGGAACCTATAAATATCACGCAATTGATTGTGGTCGACCGTAGTGTGTCCCTAGTGTCAGCAGAACTGGATGCGACCGAAGCATAGGATTTTCCCTCTACCACTTTTGATCCTTTTAACTTGTGTATATTTGGGACACTTGGTGTAGCTAGATGTGTGCTGACTAGAACACCGTATACATTTTGGGGGGTCTTTGCCTTTTATGTTAGTGCAATCCTTCGACTGATGGTCGCCAGCGCACTCATTACATCGAGGCGATTCGGTGCAACCTTGGAATATGTGACCAAAACGTAAACAGTTATAGCATTGCAAGGGCCTTTTGTTGCCTCTAAATAACTCAACAATAACAGCAAGAGGACCGACACGTTTCAAACTCAAAAAAGACTTATTGTGTTCATTATTTTCAAGTAAGACCAAAACCATTGGCATCTCTACTGCACCATTTGCTTTTTTAAGCCGGATAGCTTTTTCAGGAAAATAGTTTGCCTTCCTGAGGTCTTCGCAAAAGTCTTCCAGATCATATGTTGTATCAACATTTCGGACAACGTATTTAAGCGTTTTCTCCGATTTAAGTTGATGATGCTGGATCTTAAGCACATCGTTGCTTTTCAATCCAGACACAAGACTTTTATGACTGTCTTCGTCGTGACACCTGAACTTTATGGTGTCCTTTCGATCTGTGTGGGCAATCCAAGTGATTAACAATCCAAGAACATGGAATGTATAAAGAAATACAGCATAGAAAAACAAATTACAAAATTATAACAACCAAACTCAGAAAAGAAAGCAACCAATCTAGCTATTCCAGAGTGATACGCCAAACCAACACAACAAAATAAAAATAGAAAACCAACGGTTAAAATAGCACGCTCTGCCTATAGGTGTTACGGAACCGTAAGCAGGAGTGCCATATTCTATCGTGGCCTTCGAAATATTAGGCCTCCACATAGGGCTTGAAATAGCGTGTCGAGCCATTTTCAACTTTTGACCACTAGTTGATTATCTCTATGGCTTATTTGGCACTCTTCAGGGGTAAAGAACTACAAGATACTCTCGTGCTCATGCTACTTTATCCGACTTAAAATTTTACCTTGAATTCCGCATAGGATTTCCCTGATCATCCCCTCTAGCGTTAAAAAGTTAAACTTCCGCTGACACGGAGGAAAGCATTGAAATGATACGCGATGCGGAGGCCTAATTATCTCGAAAGCCACGATTCTATAGAAGTAATGATATTTTTCTCCGAGAGAGGTGAGGACGCGAAATTTGAAAACCACAAGCAATGAATCTTGGTCAGAAAGAAAAACGAAGGTTTATTATTATTGGTTTATTAAAAATTTTGGCGTCGACTACTAAGGTCATTTTGTGCCTTTTACACAAGTTATATCTTTACGCACCCCGGGACAAACACAAACATCCATGCCCATGGCCGGAATCGAACCCTACGCACTAGCCCTCTCGGTCACCTGGCCGGCGAAAAACGAAGGCGAACGAGGTGGAAGCAAATGAGGCTGATGGTTCAACCTTGGACTAATAATAAATAACGACAGCTGGAAACGATGTTCGAGAGGTGTCAAAGTACCCAGTGAACGTTTGCGAAGGTTATTCCGGCAATAGACATGTGGAATCGAAAACACGTTCGTTCCTGTCAGGTACGAGTGAAGACAAGGCAGTAATTCGTCATGTACAAAACGGTAACGAGTGCTACGGACAACGAGAGACAGCGGTAATACATATCAGGTCGTGATCGCCTCGGATGCCCGAGGACGCGGGTTCGAGCCCGCCCGAGGACGATGAGGATTTTTTCAGGGGGAAAATCCTGAGATCACGCACTTTCTTCAGAAGGAAAGTAAAGCCGTTGGTCCCGTGTAATCGTTTGCCGGCTGCACGTTAAAGAACCCTTGCGAGGCAAAATTTGCGGTCCCTCTAACGCCGTCCTTAAATGACCATAGCAGTTGAAACGGATGTTAATACCAAACCAACCAACCAACATATCAGGTCAAATATACGACCTGAGTTATCTGAGTTCCCTCGAAGTTGGATATTGCGAGAAGAAAGTTTTCCGAAGCGAGAATCGAATTCTTCAACTGAAGCTACGCCATACTCGTTTAGTTGGAAATTTTCCGAGCGGCCTGAAAGCCTTCATGACGGAAAATTGCGGTTTCAACTTACAAAGAGTTGGAATGGCTTGAAAGTACGTGTCAGCGGATTCCTTATGTGCTGAGCTTCCGGACTTCAAGTAAATTTAAGTAGTCAACTTTCCTGTTATTTTCTTTCACCATAATACTTACCTGAGGAGAGATGTAATTTGTTGTCTAAATAGTTTAACCGAGCAATTCATTATTTAATAGCACGTTTGACTAAAACGATACGAAGGTTAAACACTAATTTATTTCAAGTAACTAGGATCCCCCAATGATCGAAATTCGAGTACTGTTTGATGTCAAACATCATAAAATAACTGAAATCAACCTTGGGGCATCTTTTTGACAGTACCAAAGTTACCCCGCTCAGAGCTGACTTTTTACAATCTTGAGGTTATAGAGTAATATACACTGAGTTAGCAAAACTCATAGCAAGCACATTGATTGATGGGCATGGCTCACGAATTCACAGGGGTAACGGATTCTGGGAATGGACCATTAGACGTTGTGGGAAGAGCTTGGATAAGTGATTAATCAGAAATGGCACGTCGTCGCGAGTTGACGTCTTTTGAACGGGGTATGATAGTAGGTGCCCGACGCATGGGATGTTCCCTTTCGGCAGTGGTGCAGGAATTTGGCTTTCCCCGCTCAACTGTCTCCAGGAATGGATGAATGCATCACAGTCCACAACAGGCACCATACCGGGCGTCCAGCTGCCCTGAATGATCGTGACCGGCGACACCTGGGACGAATGATTCAGAGACAGGAGCGCAACAGTGCAGCAAATCACAGACCAGTTCAATACTGGCCGCACTAGAAACGTCTCTCGGTGGACAATCCGTCGGAATCTGCATGCCCTCGGGTTTGGCAGCCGTCGCCCTACACGGGTGCCAATGCTTACCCAGCGTCATCGGACACTCCGGCGTGCATTTGCCCCCAACCATCTTGGCTTGACTCTGCAACAGTGGCGTAACGTCATATGGTCAGATGAGTCACGATATCAACTGTACCACGCAGATGGGAGGCACCGTGTGTGGCGCAGACCTCACGAAACGATGGATCCCGCATGCCAACAGGTGGTGGTGCAGAGTGGTGGGGCGGCAGTGATGGTCTGGAGTGCATTTTCCTGGTTTGGAATGGGCCCTCTGGTTATTCTGGACCAAACGTTGAATGGTCCACGGTATCGTCAACTCATCGGAGACCATCTGCACCCGTTTTTGACATTTCAACACCCTGACGACTTAGCAGTCTTTCAAGATGACAATGCTCCACCACATCGCTCCAATGTCGTCCGCGAATGGTTCGAGGAGCATGCAGGAGCTGGTCAGCCCGGAGCCCTGACATGAATCCCATCGAGCATATCTGGGATGCTATTGAAGTCAGGCTCCGGGCACTGGATCCTCCACCCACGAACGGGCAGTAACTATCTTCGGCTCTGCAGACTATCTGGTGTCAACTGCCTCCAGAAGTGTACCAGGGACTTGCAGACTCACTACCACGCCATATTGCTGCACTCCACAGAGCCAGAGGTGGCCCGACCAGATATTAAGTAACTATCCTATGAGTTTTGCTAACTCAGTGTACATTGGTCATAAAGGTCATTACATATGAAAACTGATATCAAAGCATGTAATATTCAATGTACATACCTGTCGGTATTAAAACATGCACACTTTTTTCCTGGAGTATGGAAGTTTCCAGAGCAACGAAAAATCTTGAAAATGTGCTTGTTAGGAAGAAGATGACCGGAAACAGAGTACAGTAGAGCTGAACCAACCAAATGCTGCCGTAAGATTACTGTAAGGTCAGTGATTAAGGTGGCGTTGATTGGGCAGTAAATTCAAACTGGAAGCATATTAGGCAAGTTCAAAAGCGAAAAATTATGCAATGTCCCAAAGATGCACGCCGCGTCCAAAGTTACCCCGTTTTACGGTATACCGTTAAAGTTTGATCGAATTCCAACGAGTAGTTTCCGAGTTACGCACTCAACATCGTAACACGTACTGGTTAGCAAGGTGCTGGAAAAAAGTGTAGAACCGGGATGAAGATGCAAATAAACGTAGCAAATCCATGCTGATTTTGTTACTTTTTATAGACCTGAATTAGATGATACAAAACGTTGTTTTCAGGTGCATTTAACAGCGATTAGAAATCAAATGGAAATTAATAGCCATTATGCCAACCTACCCTCTTGCAAGGTGGAAAAAAGTATAGAGTCGTCCACTTTCTTGCATATTTTATTAGTTAAAAGGATTTTTTAAGGTGAATGAAAGTATACATCAACATCATATGAGAGCATATACCATACTGTTTGTGTAATATAACACCAATATACAAGATGCCAAAAGGGCAACATCTTTATGAATATGAAAGAGGGCAAATTGTTGCTCTTGTGGGATACGGAAAGACTGGATCTGAAATTGCAAAAGAAATTGGACGTTCCAAGTCAGCTGTTAACAAATTTCTCCAGAATCCAGATAAACATGGAATGGCACCCAGATCTGGCACTTTCCGCTCGCCAGACATCAAGAATAAGAAGCCTTGCTCGTCACCAGCACCTCTCTTCACAGATTGTTGCCGAACTAGACCTCCGGTGCACTAGTAGAACCATACTAAATGTGTTGCATTCTTCTCCAAATCTGCATTACTTAAAAATGGAAGAAAGACCACCTCTGACAGTAGCCTATCGTGAACCGCCTGTGGCGTTTACTAAAAAATACGTTACGTACGGCGACAAGTGGAAGAATGTTATTTTCTCAGACTAGAAGAAGTTCAACATGGACGGACCAGATGGGTTCAAGTACTATTGGCATGATATTCGAGATAAAATGGAATTCTTCTCAAAGAGACAGTTTGGAGGTGGCTCAATAATGACTTCGGGAGGGTTGCTGCTGGCAGAACTACACCTATTGTATTCGTATCACACCGGATGAATTCCATTGCATATCAAGATATTCTGGCGGATAATCTGCTTCCATACGGTCTGTCATAACGAAGGGTGAATGAATGGATTTTCCAACAGGACAATGCTGCGATTCACAGCTCGGCCTCAACCAAGGACTGGTTTGACGCTAATTCTGTGATTGCTCTAGACTGGCCATCCCGGAGTCCAGATCTCAACCCAGTGGAGAACATTTGGGGAATCTTAGTGCGTTCTGTATACAGCAATTTCCGTCAGTAAGGTAATAAAGAGGAATTGGTGAATAGTATCACTCCAGCAAGGCAAAACCGTTGAGAATGTTTAGCCATGCTGCAGTGAATCAATTGAAAGTCCTGAATCAATGACAAACAGATTAATAAAGGTCATTGAGAAAAAGGGTGCCTTTATCGGGTATTAAACGTGAGACTATAAATTTTTTCCAACTTGCAAGTGGCTAGGTTGGGATAATGGCTGTTAATTTGCATTTGATTCGTTATTCGTTGTTAAATACTCCTGGAAACAACGTTTTGCATTATCTAATTCACGTGTATAAAAAAGCAACAAAATCAGCATGGATTTGCTACGATTATTTGCATTTTCATCTCGGCTCTATACTTTTTCCAGCACCTTATTCGCATGTCAGCACTGTTACAATTTCGAGTGCATAATTCTAAAACTACTCGTTGGAATACTTTCAAATTTTAACGGTATGCAGAGGATTATGTATCTTATTATTCCTCCATAACTCACTATTCCAGGCGTTGCATAAACTGAGTTATTAAGTAGCGGAAGAATGAAGCTACTTATTGTTTTCACAATGTCCGTCTGTCCGTCTGTCCGTCCGTCCGTCCGTCCGTCCCCTGCATAATTTCCGCACTTTTTGACGTAGAAGGTTGAAGTTCAGAATGTAGCTTACTATGGGCATGTGCACCTTCACTATTTAATTTGGTTTTGATTGGCCAACTGGGGTGCGGAGTTTCGGGGACGTAAATTAGAGGGGACCAAAAGGTCTACGCGTATTTATGCATTTAAAGGAGTGAAATTTGGTATGCAGATTCCTCTAAGCAAGGTCAACATTACTGTGAAGATTGGACAAAATTGTCCCAATAGGGTCGGAGTTGTGGGGTGGCAATCACTTGGTCTTAAGAAATTTATGGCAACATATAGGGTGTAATATATCATTCGATCGAAAATAACGAGAAAGGAAAGAATATAGGGTTATTTTATATTTTCTAAATACAAGGTTCGATAAAATCTATTTTAATTGAAAAAATGGGAGATTAAAAAGTGCAGATGCAAGACTAAAAAAAATTGAAGATTGGTTTTGTTAGAAATTTTGGTTAACAGCAAATAAGTCAAATAAGTCAACTTATGCTGAGTCGAGTGCGGTACACTGAGGCGCAAAAAGCAGCAGCAAAGACAGTATCAACAGCTAAAGTCAAGGCCTGGGAGAAGTTCGGGGAGAAATTAGAGGCAGACTGTGGTTCGGCAAACAAGGTATTCTGGCAGACCGTGCGCCGCCTCTGTGGAAAGAAGTCTCTTTCATCACAAACTATTAAGAGTGCAGATGGGAGGCTTCTGAAAACGAGGAGAGCGTATTGCATAGGTGGAAGGAATATTTTGCATCTTTTCTTAACAGCAACAACTGAGGCACATGAGGTGCACTTTGGAGCGGAGAATAGTCACGGTAATATCACTGAAGCAGAAGTCAGATGGGCAATTAAGTCTCTGAAGACTGGCAGAGGTGCAGGTGATGATGAAATACGGTCCGAGATGTCAGAGGCCTTAAATCAGGATGGTATCCTGTGACTGACTGACTGGTATCCTGTGTGTCAGGTTGCTTGAATATCTGGCCAGGCCCCTAAACAATGGCAGACAGGAATTGTGGTCCCTATCTTCAAAAAGGGAGATCGGAGAGATTGCAACAACTATCGAGGCACCTCTTTGATCAGCATTCCTGGGAAAGTGTACGCTAAGTGTCTGGAGAAGAGAAGTCGGGAAATAGTCGACTCCAAACTGTCGGGGAAGCAGTGTGGTTTCCGAAGCACGACGGATCACATCTTTGCTTTAAAGCAAGTCTTTGAGAAATCCTGCAAAAGATGTCTACGTATGCTTTGTAGACCTCGAAAAAGCATACGACAGAGTTCCTCGGAAAAAGCTCCGGCAAGTGTTGCAAGAGTAAGGAGTGGATGGGCAATTACTGGTTGCTGTCAAGTCTCTGTACGAAAGCTCTGAGATGTGTGTCTGGATAAATGGCATTAAGTCAAAACCGTTCACCGTGGGTGTTGGACTCCGCCAAGGGTGCGTACTGTCGCCCCTCTTGTGCATTATCTTTATGGACTGGATAGACAGGGGCAGCCGAGGCGATGAGCGTTTTCGCGTGGGCGACTGCCTGGTGGAGAGGTTGCTCTTTGCTGACGACCTTGTCCTCTTGGGGGGCGATGTACTGTGCATCGGCTGTAACTCCTTCTCACCGGAGCCTAGATCCGATGTGAGCGGTGGGCGACAAGCTGCGGTCTGGAGTACAATACAGATAAATTTTGTCTTCCTATATGTCCCTCCGTACAGAGCCTTGCGAGAAAGACCAGCAACAGTGCTTATAGGGAATAAAACAGTGCAGTGTACTGATTTCATCAAGTACCTTGGTTTTATACTGGATGCATGGGGAAGCTGGGTAGGCTACATCTCCTACCTCTGCAAAAGAGCGGCAACGATCGGAACCAGAATATTTATATTCGCAGGAAAATATTGGGGTCTTTCTACCAGGGCACGTAAGGCTCTGCTGATCAACATCATCAACCCCATGCTGCTGTACGGAGCGGAGATATGGGGCCAAAGGGCCATCAACACGCACCCAAGGAGGCGTCTCCAGACTGCCCAGCGACCTTTTCTTTTGTCCCTGGTGAGAGCCTACTGCACGGTCTCCACGAGGCCCTGCAGGTCATTAATGGCTGCCCACCTCTTCATCTTCTAGCACTCCTCCTCCATAGATTCCAGGAACACCGGACTAGCGGCTTTCTAAAGTATGAGGCCCCACCCGGATTCTCCTCCCAACCACCATCTTGGGAGGCCCGCAGCATCGAGATACTGTGTGATGGCAACAGCAGCCCTGGCACCGACATTGAAATTTACACAGATGGGTCAAACATTGGCGGTAAGACAGGAGGAGCCTTTTTTGTCCTGGAAGGCTTCACCGTGGCTCACCAACAGACCTTCAGCTTGGCATCTAATTGCTCGGTTTTTCAAGCAGAGGTGCAGGCCATTAGGGAAGCACTGACGTGGCTCAATCAATCGAAAGTCGCGCCAGTGTTGTCAGACTCGTTGGCGGCTCTTAGAGCAATTACGAGCAACAGAGGTTCCTCCGAGCAGACCATCGCTGCCAGGACTGCTTTACTGCAGGCAGTCGATTTACGCAGCATAACTCTATGATGGGTCAAATCACATGCAGGCATCCCTAGCAACGAGCTGGCTGCTGTGGCCGCAAAGAAGGCGGCATTGCGGCGGTCAGCCATCTTAGGGGCTCTCTGTACAGGGAAGCATTTAACACATGGCAAAGGGAATGGGATAACTCCACGAAGTGGAGACCGGTTCACCATTTTCTGCCGAGGGTTTCGACCGATACAGTCGGCTTGCACCCCCGAACAATTCAAATGGTCACAGGCACGGTCCCTTCTTGGACTATTTAGCGCGGTTTAAGCTCGTTACACATACGACACTCTGCCCATGTGGATCCGGGACCCATTCCCCGAGTCACCTCCTCGACGCCTGCACGCTCCCTGCAGTTCCAATCGCTTGGGCGAAGCTCCACGCATCGCTTCAGCGACACGGCTACACGCGTCCATTCGCATACACGGCTTATTTGAATGCATTAATTATTAAAGATTTCGAAAAATTCTCAGTGAAAGCAATTGCAGCCACAACCTTTGACTTGCCATGATAAGAGCGGTGTATAGTTTTTGCAGATTAAACCACCCCTAGGTCGTGAATTTCAGGACCGGGGAGACGGTGTTTCATCGTGGCTTCTTTCAAGCCGTTTGGTCCCCAACCAAGCAGGGACCCCAACCCAACAAGACCTTGTCCGCTTTAGGTCTTCTCGCACGAACCTTCAGCATGCACTAGACCAGTTTGTAGCCAAATGTGAAGAAGCTGGATGAAGATCAGTGTGGCTAAAACTGAGGTTCTGGTCCTTTCAAGACAGCCTGCTCAGTGCGCTCTCCATGTTAGGAGAGCCTCATTGAGACAGGTGGAGAAATTCAAGTATCTCGGGATTGCATTCACGAGTGATGGACGGCAGGAGAAAGAATTGGATGCTCGGATGGGTGCAGCAAGCAGTGTCAGACGTGAACTGTGGCGATCTATGGTAACGAAACGAGAGCTGGTAACAAAGCCAAGCTCTCCGTCTTCAAATCTATCTTTGTACCCATTCTCACCTATGGTCATGAGGCTTGGATAATGACCGAAAGTGTGCGATCGCGGGTACAAGCGGCTGAAATGAGATTTCTGAGAGGTGTAGCAGGTGTTACCTTACTAGATAGAGTGCACAGCAGCACAATAAGGGAGTCTTTAGGTATTGGGCCGCTACTTTTCAGCATTGAGAGATCTCACTTGCGCTGGTATGGCCACTTGACACGGATGCCGCAAACTGGTCTTCCTAGGCAGTTATTTTCCAAGCCGGTGGGTAGAGACTACATGGAGAACCTGGGTTCGAGGACAGGGTATTACCAGGGAGGACATGCGCCTGATGGCGGAAGATCGCGATCGCTGGAGATCCTCCAAAGGGCTGCTGCCCCCGCGACCCTAACGGATAAGCGGATTTGAAAAGTAAGTAAGTAAGAAATTTTGGCGTCGACTACTAAGGTCATTTTGCGAGGACAAATTTTATATGTACGCAGCCCGGGACAAACACAAACCAACTAGAAAGTCTACGCCCTAGGCCTCTCGGCCGCCTGGCCGGCTAAAAAAAAAGATGAACTTAGCGCTTCCGCTACTTTCCTATACCTTCCTCGGGAGGCTTAATTTCTTGTTAACTTGTTGATCTTGGTGGCGGCATTTTTATTTCTGTTCATATCTCAGTTAGCTTTCAAATTCGGACCCACATTGTATTAAAAGAAAATGTTCATTCTGGTCACTTCTGTCATTGCTTACAGTTATACACACTTTTTCAGAATCACTCTGTATAGATGAGCAGGAAATAAGTATAATAGCACGATATAGGTAGGGCAGTCTCACTCGAGGAGGCAAAGAGATACACTACATGATCAAAGGAGTTGGGACACCTGTTGCTCTACCGTAAAGCCGCAAAAAGCTTCAGTCAGTAGTGTGTAGATCACCCCGAGCTGCTATCACTGCCTCCACCCTACATGGCATACTGTCCACAAGTATTGACTTCCACAGGTATTGACTTCCATTCCTCGATGAGTGTCGTGGTCAGTTCCTGGACAGATGTAGGGAGAACCATCCTGGATCTCACACGTCGTTCCAATTCGTCCCAAAGATGTCCGATGGGGTTGAGATCAGGACTCTGGGCAGGCTAATCCAATTCTTCAACCCGCATCTCGTCAAACCAGTCGGATATGAATCTTGCTTTGTGGCAAGGCGCATTGTCGTGCTGGAAAAGGAACGGCCCGTCACCGAAGTGTTCCCACAGAAGTGCCCCGTTATCCAGAATTGTCCTGTAGCCATCAGCATTGAGGTTTCCGTCCACCTTGATGAGCGGGCCCAGTCCAGTCTAGGAGAAACATCCCCAGATCATCACTCCACCACCACCAAACTTCACTGTTGGAACAACACATTCCGGCGAATGGTGGTGTTCCCTTTTTTTTCATTGGGATACAATGTCCCGACGGTTGATTTTGGTTGCTGGAGGATGTGTGACGTTTCTTTGATGCTTTTCCCAGAAAGGTGACATCCAATAATCTGTCCTCGTACGAACTCCGAGAGATCCTTCTGTCGTGGCATACTGAAGATATGTCATTTGCTCTACAAATCATCTGTGCTTGAAATGGATCATTCCATTAAAAAAATTATTTAAATTTTGTTGTTAACTTTAAATGATTTTTTTTCATGAAATGATCCATTTCCAGGTGTTCACAGGGGTGTCCCAACTTCTTTGATCATGTAATGTACACGTGTCTGTAGTAAAGCTTGCTACTAAAACTGATACTCTCAGTATGAACAACCACATTCAGGGCCTGATTCCACGCATTGTGGCTCTGTACAACACAGAAACAGTTGCATGTTGATAAGAGATGATGAGTGATGTTGATGAGGTTGTAAACAGAGTTTCTCAACACTCAATCCGTCTACAAACAATTTTTTCCATATAGACAGAAAATGGATCTCATTTGCCTTGCTTTTGTGACGTGACGTTTTATGAGTCACGTGTGTCTGATGGGGGGAGGAATGAGGCAATAGCAAATAAGGTCTGTTATCCGTAGTGTTTTGTTTTATTTGTTGGGTATGTAATAGTAGTGAGGGTTGTTTGTTGTGTGAGGTTATTGTTTGTGGTGCGTTTGAAATAATTTGTGTATTGTATTGTTTCAGATAGATAGCTATGCCGTGAGCGGTCGTCATAGTCCTCTGTTGGAGCTGCATTGTTAATGGAATTCGGAGAAGATAGCACAGCTTCCAACAGAGGATTGTTGCGATCGTTTTCGGCGAATTGGAGGAACGTGTGTTTTTGTTTTGTTGTAAAAATTTCTTCTGTATTCTGTATATATTATTTTTTTTCTTCTCTCTTGTCTTGTCGCTGTTAAGAGAGGTCCTGACATAAAATATTTATTGTTCTGTGGAACATTACAAAAGATAAAATTAATGACTGATTTAAGCTGAAGAAAGTTGTTTTTGTGCAAGATCGAGACTCTTTGGAACTTTATGCTAAGAAATAACTGCAGGTCGTAAAAGGAATAAATTACAATTAACCTGGAACCAAGTAAATATGCATTCATAGTTCTGAAACTGAATTTATTTATTGATATATGTTGTAATTCTTTTCCAACATGATTATTCGGCTCGCCTTACTGATTGAACGGAGATGTGCGACATAAATGAACTCACGAAGGACCCTGATTACGGCAGTAGAAGTGATTATTGACTCAACGAACCTGTTTAAAAGATACAGCCAAGTGGATCATGGCAAGTCATCAACCGCCTTTTGTAATTGCCCAGGTGATGAAAATATTCGTTCGATCCCTTCACGGTAAAACCATGGACCCGAGCATAAACGGTACAACGAAGCAACGGATAATAGTCAGATAAAAGATTAAGAAAGACTAAATGAATAGTAGCACACGAGTTTTATTGGTATATGTTAGATTAAGTTTTATTAATGTCGACAGCTGTTTAAAAATAGAGCATTAAATAAGAAATCTAATTTTATTAAGCACCTTGTCAATAAAAATTGGATATCAGTTCAGCAATATTTTGAGGTATGAGTAGTAATTCGGCGCATTAGTTTTGAATATTGAAATGGAAGCACTAGCGGATGCATGCTCATACAGTGCAAGATGTAAGTCACTGAGCAAGTGCTGCCAGTGGTGATTTGATTGATAGCTCACAATGACCAAGAGGGGTCACTGTTCCTCCCCCCTTTTCTACACATTAAAGGAGAGCATTGCGCTTTCAAGCGCTGGTGTATATGGAATATTTGATTCGGCAGTGTGAGTTATCAGTATCACCCAATTTCAAAGTCAAGCGGCCGTCACCGCCTCAAGTAAACTGTTATTAGCTGAGGGTTTTCCTTTTACTATGACAAGAGTGCCAGCTGTGTTGATCATTTTGATTTACTAGGTCACGTTTTTTTTGTAAATCTTAACTTCTACATATATACCAAAAGAAGGGGCCCCTAGGGATAAGTTTATAATTAGAAGGGAAGGATATTTTGTCAAATAAATATATGTTTGGAATTAATAAATTGATGTATAGTCTGCCACAGTGGTGTAAGGAGTTTTCTTTTATCGGTTCCGAACCCTAGCTTTTCCCTCCCCAAGTACTTGGACGCTGAGTTATAAGTACACATAATTGGTATTGCGGGGGAGGGGACGCTACACTTTCTTCGGTTATGGTAATGAAGCAGTCTTCTATTGGCTGGATTGCTGCTTGGTTCTTGAGTCGTACACATATTATGACGATCCTCACCTGTAATAACTTTTGACAAAATATCTGAGTCGCTTTGTGAGTATTTTTTCAACTCCTGGCTCACACTTACGCAGTTGGTTTTCTGGTCGTCTGAAAGCACAAGCTGAACAAATTTCCCTGCGACAAGTTTTATTTTCAAATTTAGCATGAGCTCTAGGTCATTCCGGTCAGTTGCTCGAATTCATTGATTGTTGTAAGACGATCAGACATGTTTTCATCCGTTCCGGAAGTAGGGTAACTTCCTAATTGGGGTTCATCTTCAGTTGACATTCGACCACTTTTAAAACTAGAAAACCACTCTTAAACAATTGCCTGGCTCAAAGCTTCTTCCCCTCCGAAGCCTTGAGAAAGTTTCCACTGCTGGTTTCGCTAAGGGGCCCCGCAAATTCAAATCGCTATTGCAATTGTGATAGTGGGAAACCAAAGAAAGTTTCCTCGATCATCAAGAACGTGATGCGAGCAACAGCAAACGATGTGTGTGATGTTAATTGTTGCTCGTTCATGCCCAGCACCAGCTCAAACAACCGCAAATTGAGATGTTCAGAATTTGCAAAAAAAAAAATTGAGTGCGCACGCTTTGTATATGAATACCTCTTTCTCTGAGTTTCGGCTGGTAGAATGGTGATTGTTTATAAACTACAGTTTTTTTTTATAGTTTTGCCTTTTTATAAATATTTTCCTCTTGGACGGCTTCTCGGGTGCCAAAGTCCGAATGTGTAAAATAGCTACTCCTCCTGGTATAAACTTATAGGTGAAATTAGATTAATAATTAGAATTATAGGGTGATTAGATGTAATGGCTACTTTATTATATTTAGTTTTTTAAGGGTTGTTAAACTGTATACATATATATTCCTTAACTCAACATGGTCCTGGTTTATTATTTAATATGTTGTATTTTAATTTAATTTTCAAATGTTCCACCCAAACAATCGATCTTAGATCGATCTTTAAATAAAAAAATTTGTGCTTTCAAATTCAAGTAGAAAAACAAAGTTTTATTCAAATACAACACCAAAGATACAATTTTGTCAACTTGTTACAATTTTGTCAATGCATCGATAGATAAACTTCTTAGAATCAAACACTGATTTAAATATTTTCGTTTAATGCTAGCAACTTTTTTTTGTCAAATATTACCTGCTTTTGAGAAGAGTCTCTCACTAGGAACTGAAGTAGCTGGAATCAATAAGAATTGAATTGCAATATCGTACAGATTATAATTGTGTCTCTGCATACGTTTCCATATATCTAAGGGATCAGCATTAAGTGGTTGTAATTTGTTTTCTAAATATAATTTTAAGTTTCCATTTAATCCTAAAGAAGATTGGTTGGTTGATTTATTAGAAATTATGGCGTCGACTACTAAGGTCATTTTGCGCCTTTTACATAAGTTATATCTGTACGAGGCCCGGGACAAACACTAACATCCATGCCCACGGCGGGATTCGAACCCACGACCAGGCGGACTCGAGAACTAGAAAGCCTGCGCTCTAGCCCTCTCGGCCACCTGGCCGGCCCTAAAGAAGTTGAAGAAAGATTTGAAGTGGGATTCACATGATTGTCGCACGGACCCGAGGACAGAACCTTGAGGGACACCGGCCTTTACAACACGGGGCGTGGTTAGATTTTCTCCAACTTTAGCTTGGTAGCACTTGTCGGTGAGAAAGGATTTCACCATCAAAATCAATTCGGGAGGAAACCCCTCTCTAATCATCTTGTAGACAAGGCCCCATTTGCCACACTTGGTCAAAAGCTTTACTGCCATCGAGGAATACCACTCCGCAGTACCTGGAAAGGTTCAAGGGGGTGCTCAGGTCTTCTACGAGCCTCCATATCTGACAAGAGTGGGGGCACGAAAGCCAAACTGATCTTTCCGAAGCATATCATTGGCGAGACAGTGGATGAGACACTATCGACATTCGACAATCGAACAGTGCAGGTAAAACGAAACGAGTGGTCCGAAAGCAACGCTTTCACTGCCATACTCGTCCAGAAAGTAACCACAGAAAGTACACTGAACTAGGCAAGAAGCCAGATGAAACCTAGTTAAGTCATCCAAAGGATAAGATGGAGCCCTTTCCTATCAGGACGATAGTGTTGATTGTTGATTGACGAGGGGACAAGGGACACGAGGAGCTAGGAGATCCAATATTCGGGAAACATGGCCTTTTGGATGTCGTAGAAATTGATGTCTAAGAAGGCTTCTGAAGGTAAGCGGAAGCTCAAGAGATGAGACCCTGCAATCGACAATCGACAATTGAACAGTGTAGTGTATCGGTATTCGTGTGGAACTTGAAGCATAGCTTCCATAATCTCAGCCTTCATAATCATATTCCAAGGGAAATACACTGAACTAGAAAAGAAGCCTGATGTACCCACAAAGGTCATCCAAAGTATGAAAGAAAATTGCCTCCTCTTGGTGGAGAGAAATTTGATTGACGATTGTCTGAACTAGGAGTGTATTACATAGTAAGCCACAAAAAACGAAAAACATATGAAGCCCAGTAATCTGGGAAAATGACATTGTCAATGTCATCAAAATTGACATCAAGGATATGTCTTGGATTGCGATGCCTTTTTCTATGTAGAGAATGTTTTAGAATGCCAGAGACTAGATCATTATCATGATTTACCATAATAGGCAGCACGGTTTTCATGAGCTTTTGAACATATTTCCCGACATGGGCCTTATCGAAATAATTATGAATGGAGTAAGTGCGAGCAATTCTCATATCTGATTGTGCAGTAGTCCTTAGGGTAATGTTCTGGAAAGTTTGGAGCTCCTTCCATATTGTCTTGCAAATTGTAGCCCAGACGGGCATGCCATATAGCAAGATGACACGAACAATTATTTTGTATAACATTAGTTTGTTATCAACACTGAGCGCACTGTTACGACCCAACAGAGCAATTAAGCTAAACTTTGCTTTTTTGGCCTTGTTCATCGCATAAGACACATGCATATTCCATGATAGTTCTGAATCAATAACAACGCCAAGGTATCTATAATTATTAACCCATTCCAAGTATTTGCCATATAACTTTAAGGAGTCAAGATTTCTCTTTTTCTTCTTAGAGATAAACATTGCTTTGCACTTGTCGACATTCAGTTTTAATCGCCACTTGCTAAACCAGATTTCACATTCTTTAAGGGCTTTCTGCAAACGGGATACAACAACCCAAGGCTGGCGTGCCCATGTCAGTATAGCAGCATCATCCGCATAAAAATATAGCTTGCAGTAAGAGATTTCAGGGAAGTCACGTATACAGAACTGGCCCCAGTACTGATCCTTGTGGGCACCGCCATTTATCTCACAGGCGTTAGATAATTCATCTTCAACTCTGGCCAGAAAAGACCTGTTGGACAGAAACGAGTGAACTAGACTAATTAAATCATGTGGGAAACCATCAGTTATCATTTTATAAATAAGGCCTTCATGCCAAACCTGATCAAAAGCTTTATGAACATCTAAGAAGATGACGCCGCAATACATCGAAAGATTAAGGGGAGTGTTAACATCCGCTATAAGTCTCCAAACTTGGAGCTGGCAAGAACGTTTCGCCCGAAAACCAAATTGTTGTGCGCGGATGAGATTATTGGTTTTGCAGAAATCTAAGAATCTTGTGAGAATTGTTCTCTCCAAGACTTTAGAAATAGAAGATAGTAAGCTGATGGGCCTTTAGCTTACAGAGTTTGCAGGATTTTGACCGGTTTTAGGAATACTTAGGACAACAGACTGTTTCCATGTATCCGGAAAGTAACAGTTATCCCAACAGTCGTTTATAATTTTAGTGATATTACCAGTTACATTTTGCGGTAAGGTTTTTAAGGCATTATTTTTAATAGTGTCTTTACCTGGTGCCTTCTTTTTCTTAAGTTTCTTAAAGCAATTTTGAATTCAGCTACCTGTATATTATGTTTGGCCACATGATGGCTATTGTTGTAATACTTTGTTATGCTGCTTTCTACCATTTTGGATATTTCTAGTCCTTCTGGTCGATCATCCTTTGGAGTCACAAACTCTTGTTTAAGCGAATCAGCAATAAGCGAAATCACAAAATGTGCTTTGTCTTGGTCATTAGTTATAAAATGTCCATTGGTGTCTAAAAGCGGTGGTAAGTTCACGGTCTTTTTGTTTTGTAAGGCTCGAATCATGCACCAGATACAATTGTCCTGGGTTGACAAACTCTTCACCTTCTCATTCCATCTCTCGTTACGAAGTTTCTTTACTTCCTCATGTACTCTTCTCGTAAGTCGATTATATTTGGTTTTAAGCCAAGGCTCTCGTGTTCGGTGCCATTGCCATCTTGCCCTGTTTCTTTGGTCTATCTATACTTGACTGCTGGAGTAAGATCGAGATGATCAGGCCGTTTCACGTCTACTGGAGAAGCACAAGCATTGATGGCAGCAGTAATATGTGTAGTGACCCTTTCAACATTTATGTCTATCTCTTCCAAGCACATCATTGAGTAGATTAATGTCATTTTTGAGAAGATTTCTGAAAAGTTTCCAATCTTGTTTAAGCCCCGTTTGTTCTCTGAAGTCAATATTTACATTTTTAAAATTCATTGCGACTGGTTTATGATCTGAAGATAAATCATCAACAGTAAAAATGTCGAATGGCTTATAGAAGCCTTTCAGCAACACAATAACAAGGACATCACTTGTAGGTGAGTGGTCACAGTAATACGTATCCTTTACAGGACCTATCGCAATGATATCAGTTTTGCTCTGTATATATCTATGCTGAGGGGAATTACAAAGCAAAAGCAGATAATTTTAAATGAAAACCCCAGAAAATGGGGAAGGGGGGGGGGTCGTAGGGGGCTGATTTTTGGCGATAGAGCAGGTCGTTCATTGATAAGCCTGTCCTGAAAATTTCAAGTCGCTAGCTCAAACTGTCTAGGAGGAGATAGAATTACAAATAAATAAATAAATACACGCAAGAGTTTTAGTATATAGATGACACCGTTCTGATTTTGACGTTGGAGTTCCACTGTGAGTGCCTATCATTCAAGTCCCCCGCCATTACCATTGGGATATTCCCAGAGAATAGCTCGTCGAGCCCATTAACATCGATTTTTATGCTTGGGAGAGTTGTAAAGAGTCAGGAACTTTACATCTCCAATATTAGTATCTGTGATAAAAACAGAAGCATTCTCGATTCCTTTATACATCCGAATGAGTTCTTTCCGATGCTGAATACCTTTTTTAACGATAATGGCTGCACCTTCAGATGAGACTTTAACAATTCTATCTTTGCGATAGACACAGTAGCCCGGCTTTAGATGTGTCTCACAAACAAATGCCACGTCTATATCCCATTTAATCAAGTAGTTATAAAATTCAATACGCCTCTGGGGAATTCCCCTGGCGTTCCATATGACGCAACGAAGCTTACCTCTGTTAATAATAGTATAGCGTCGATCAGCCATAATCTCATTTGCTCGTAATAATTCCACTCATTTGTGGGTATTTTTTGCCTAATTCATTATACAAATGGCATACACTGCCTAGTTATTTGCACGTGTCTTGTATGTCATTCATGTTAAATCTTTTATCCGTATTTGAGACTATTGAGGCATAGGATGTCTCCGGAGTAACTTTAGTTTGGGACTCGTTTGACTTGCGGAAATTTTGGGCATTTTGTATAACTGGAGGTGTGCTGCCCATCGCATCTTATACACTTTGGAGGATCTTGTCCTTTGACATTTGGGCAGTCTCGTGACTGGTGGTCTTTAGCACATTTGTTACAACGAGGGGCTTCAGTACACCCTAGAAATATATGACCAAATCGTAAGCAGTTAAAACATTGTAATGGTCTCTTAGATCTCAATCCAGTAGAACATTTGTGGAACACCTTAAAAAACAAATGGTCAAATATCCGACTGAACCAAAAAGAATGCAAGAATTGTGCGAAAGAACAAAGATAGAATGGGAAAATATTTCTGCCCAAACAGGTATTAATTTAATTGCCAGCGTTCCTAGACGTATTGCTGCATTGTTGAAAGCCAAATGAGGCTACATACAATATCCAACTATATATAAAGGAGAACATGTGGGTTCGTCACGGAAACAGTTTTGCATTGTTGTTGCACGTTTAAGCATTGTTGGCGCTCACTTAAAGCACACGCCGGAACTGAAAAGTCACCTGAGCATTGTTGTCTGAGCAACAATTTCAATTTTTAACATCAATCAATCACAAAACTATAAATAAAGGAGAAAATATGAGTTCATCAAACGAAACAATTTGAATGAATTGAATTTGATAAAAATAATTACCGCGCAAATTGCGCGTGGGCCCCGTTCATTAAATAAATATTGTTCATACAAATAAGTTCAATTCTTAACACAGCATCAAAACTGTCCCAATGACAAACTGTCAGTTTTTCTTTAATTACATAAAAAAATAATCTTTGAAAAAAATTTTTATTGCACTTACTTCATGCTCAGATATTGAGTTCTTAAATGAAAGCACTGGTGACTCTATTGTATGTATACAATATCAACAATGGATGGATGAACATCGCGCTCTCTAACATTGGGACAGTTTTGAAGTCACTGTATCTCTATGAATATACTGTCCGGGACTCAAGAGAAGACCTCTGAGTTGCACAATTCCACCATTACACGGCAGAAACGTTTGAGTGAGTTCATTTCTAAAAAGGTCGGATAGGGATATTGCAATTGTTGTCATATTTTTCTCAGGCGATTGTTGTCTAAAGCACGCGCGCAACAAAAACAACACAGACACGAGGAGAGACAACTTCTTTACACCCCTGAAGTTTCGTCAAATATTTTTCTAGACTAGGTCAATGCCCGTCGCTTCGCTGACGGTAGATGAAAAACGGTCAAGGCCATTGTTTTATCACAACCGAGTAGTGGGCAAATCAACTGCAGCTCATGGTACAAATACGATTCGCAATTCAAGTTGTATTGTTTTATTTTTATTTTTAGAATTATTTAACACACAAAGGGATGTAACCTTCATCCTTCATCGTCTTCGTGAACTTGATAATCAAGAAGAATTTTGGGCAAAGTTGACTTTTAGTCACTGCGAGCACTGCGTGCACTGCAGAGAAGCATCCTTCAGAGACACCCAAATGAACCACTCATTCATAGCAACTATTTCGTATCCGCCCTGCAGTGAAGCATCACTTAAAGACGCCACTGTTGACCCATAATTTCTCAGAATTTTACGCTGAAGTTATTACTTACTATTAGAAATTAATAAAGTTTAATTATAATTCGTAAATATTTAACAATAATCAGTTAATGTTAATGAAACGCTTAGTATAAGGATTTACAAAATTATTACTAATTAACAACTGATTTAACCATTTGATATATTAAAAAAAAATACTAAATTGCAAAAAAATAAGTTGAGTGGATCTTGTATCACATAAATGAATTCTGTATAAACACTGTCGCGATCTGTATATCTTAGGTAATACTAGGTCGCGATCTGTTTGATTGTGATTTATTTGAAGTAGGATCCTGCAAAAGCCCCACCGGTCAAAACTCCTAGATTAATAGCACAAATGAGGACATATCCTAGAAATAAACCTTAATTTTTATCTGATTTTTTATAATTTATACATTATTTTATCGAATTATTTGAAAAATATCTGGGTTTTTTATCAGAATTTACTAGAGTTTTTATTTTCGTATTTGGAGAGGGGGTCTTTTTTAATTTATTTTCTAATATTAATTTACCGAATTAATTATTTGGTGATGGCGTTGGCCATAAAATTTATAAAACAGAATTTTGCAAAATCCGTTAAAAAATAAAAACATTACAGCCATGAAGGCATTAGTTTTCGACCAACCCTCGTATCTTCTCTATATTTATTGAATTTTCTTTTAAAAACTTAAACTTTCTACGTATTTTCATTATTGTCGTGCATCCGGGTGAATATGACATTAAATTTAAGTGATAAATGAAAAATTAAGCCATGAGCCTACATTACAGTCAACAATGACTTAATTGCTCAGAGCGTCGCGATCTTAGACTGGAATTTTCTTTTTCTTTCCTATTTTCATTTATTATTTATTTAAACGCATTTAACATTTTAACATCTGAGGCATCGTGTTTAAATAATCCATCAGCTTTTCTTTAATAAATTTGATAATTGGGGTCTTTGTTACTGTTTACATATACGGTGGCTACACTATGACCTATCCATTAACAGAATTATTTTTATATTTGCGGTGTAAGACCATGTAGCGAATGTACGAATAACTCCCGTAATAAGAAAAATAACCAGATTTACTACTACTCCAAAAGAAAGGATCGGCATACAATAACTACTATCACTACCTCTGCTGGTCTTACCATTACTGATGTACTGGATATTAGTAACTGTTTTACCCAGCATTTCAGTAAAACTGTCTCTACTTCTTTCAACACATTCTCGGAGAGCTGTCTACCTGTTGTCCCCCTATTGATAACCTCATCTTAACGGAGTTGCCTACGGCATTAATAGATTACGGGCCAAGCCTTGCAATTCTCCGTCAGAGGTTCCTTCTTTTATTCTCAAAGGCCTTCGAGATGTCATAATTATTCCTCTTAGGCGCATCTTTAATTTGTGTCTAAAAGCGGGCCACTATCCTAGAATAAGGATGAGTGCGGTTGTGGTTCCTGCATTTAAGGGTGGTTCTGCCAAACGGACTGACATTGCTAGCTATAGGCCGATCTCTACCCCTCCACCCACTGCCAAAGTCTTTGACGAAATTATTCATAAATATCTTCTACAACATGTCCTTCCTCATGTTCCTGCGTGTTAACATGGTTTCATTCCCCGACGTTCAGTTGTGAGCAATCTTGTATCTCTCACCACTCATGCTCATTGTGCTCTTGACCACTGCCATTAACTTGACGTGGTTTACTTTTATATGCAAAAGGCGTTCGACCCTGTCAATCATGAGTTACTAATTAAAAAATTGCGTGCGTATGGGATTGCTGATGAACTCCTTTGGATAATGCGCTCTTTCCTGTTGGTTCGACAGTTTGTTGTATCTATACGAATCATTCATCATTGCCCAATAGGCCTCACTGTGGTGTTCCACAGGGTTCTGTCTTAGGGCCTTTATTATTTGTTATCTTCACTGCTGACCTCCCCGAGGTGATTAGAAACTCCCATATATTGATGTATCCAGATGATGTGAAACTTTTTGGTAACATTACAATTGTCTTAATGCTCACCTGCTTCAGCAGGAAATTTATAGTATATGTCATTGGAGTGACCAGAATGATCTTGCAATTAATGCAACCAAATATGACAAAAAAGACCAATTTTAGCGAGTTCTCCTAGTCTGTTTGTGGAAATGTGCAAGTTGCCAAACTCTGTGTCCGTGATCTTGGCGTAATCGTTGATAGCACACTTTCCTATAATTCCCATGTTGACTGTTCGTCTGAAGGCTTACATAGCTCTTGGTACCATTGTGCGCAATGGAGCCGATTTTCGGTGCCCTTCTACATTTGTTCGGCTCTATCGGAGTCTAGTTTTACCCATTCTATTTTACTGTTGTTTTATTGAATGGGGGTTCAAATATGCAGTCTTGTAAACTGTATAGGGTGCAAAATGTTTTTCTCCGGTTTCTGAACCGGAAATTCCCGAATTTTGATATACCTTCAGATCTGTGTGCACTCTCAGACATTAGAATGAAGATTGAATTAGCTGTGTGAACACCGTACATGAACTGAATTGAATTGAATTATTATTATTATTGAATTTTTATCTTTGTAATAATTATTATATTTCTGTTAATCTGTATAAATAAAATTGTGTTTTTCTGTTTTTAGCACATTTTCTATATATAGAAATGTGCTTATGTGATCGGTTTGTCCAGCTGTCCGTCCGTCCGTCCGTCCGTCTGTAGACAATCCCACAATTCATTGCGTTGCATGTATTGAATTGCATGTATTGCAAATCTCACAATTCATTCAATCATGTCTTGAATTGCTGGAAGAAACGAATTATCCTCGCATTTGGTAAAACGCGTGTTGAGAACATGGGTTCGGTTCTGCGCGTGCTCTAAACATTAATGAGATGGTGTGCGTGCAGGATGCACGTGTTTGACGATTATTAAAAGGGCAGTTCGCTCCCTAAATCAAGAGAATTTTTTTATTCCTAGGGAGCTTAGCATTTATTACGATAACTTGAAAACGAATTAACTTTTTCACAGTCTGTTTTCACCAATCCATTAAAATGGGACAGAGTACCCAGAAGTACGAACGTGAGATAGCAGGAATAAGTACGTGCTCTAATAGCACGTGCTTAAATAGTACCATTATGATACCCTCTTAAACATTTCCTATAACAAGATATGGCAAGTAATATATCAAACAAATTGTCACAACATATAATGAACGAATATAAAAGAGTAACTAGTGATAGCAAGTATCGGTCTAATGGCACGTGTACGTGCAAGGATGTCTCATGAATGAATATAACGGTATATAGTGATGTCTGAATTGTTTAGTAGTACGTGTTTTAATGGTACCAAGTGGTACCATTGGAACTTTCAATGCTAGGATATGGCATTAATATATCAAACCACTCGTAATAACGTGCCATGAGTGAATATCACGAGAAAATAATGATCATAGTTATTGGTTTAGTAGCACGTGCCCTAATGGTGCCCTATGATACCATATGGTAACCTTGGAACTTTCAATGCTAAGATATAGCATGTAATATATCAAACGACTCGTAACAATATGTAATGAGTGAATATCATGAGAAAATAAACCATTAATGAATGATATAATCAAGTACCGAAAGGCTAAATGAATACTGCTATATAAGCCATTGAAGAACTGCGTCGTTTATATATTCCACCCGAAAAACTTCTAATTTGTAGTTTGTGTATATTTGAAATGACGAAACTGGTCGTAACGGAGGCGTGTGCAATCAATACCGCCTAGAGAGACAACATGCTCAAGGAAAAATCATACATTGTTGCCTCCTCTACGGTAGGGACAATTTCGGGCTTAATATTGGCTGAAATACGATTTACATTACCCCAGCCCCGTGCATCAAATTAGCGCCAACAATGAGTGAAATATTAAAATGTATTCGTTCGTGAATCGTCATTATGAAATGATAGCTATGCAATTTACCTATCCTTTCCTTTTCTTATCCGTTTTCCTATCCGTTCATTCGTTTCTTACATTATGAATTCGTCGACAAAACGCACAACTCGCTTCTATTGTTTGCAAATAGATGCGACGTTTATATTATTCTGTTCCGCACTTTTCTTCCTTGTACTTGTGAATAAATTGTGAATAAATTTCAACCAGCTTATAATTATGACTAAATTTCTTTTTATAACTTTCGAAAGTATTCCTAAGTCATTTTTCATTGTTTGGAATCGAACGACCGCAAGCTAATGAAGCAGACGCGAGCTAACGAACGCGCGCAAGCTAAGGATGTGTGCGCGAGCTACAACAATCCCTTCGTAACGGGCGAATGTTCCAAGCTAGCTTAAACAATGCTCGAAGAGTCGACATATAATATTTTATTTATTTATTTATTTATTTATTTATTTATTGACGGGAAAACCTATTTAAAAATATTAAATATAATCATAAATACAAAACAAAAACAAATAAGGAGGAAAAGATAATGACATAAATAAAGCAATAAAGTCATTAACGAAATAAATTAACAAAAATGACTTTACCGCCAAAGCAGATAAAGGGAGCACATTTTCGTATTATAGCATCATACATAGATTTATATAGATTAACCAACATTTTAACACACTTTAGAGAAAATATATAAACATGAAAATTGTAAACTACTATTTAAGTAAACAAATGTATAAACAGAATTTAAAAGAATTAACTTGAAGAACTGAAGGATTAAACGAAGAGTGAACTTATTCTTTATATATTTAAACAAATAAAAGTTCTATAATTTGTAAGACATTCCCACATAATGTTAAACGAAGTAAGCCTTAATTGCTGAAGCGTTATGTATAACCATCTATCATCTTTTCATATTCAATTACTAAAGTGTTTCTACGTAATCATCTACTATTGAAGCAAGCGATTAACTACTATTATCTAGCATTATATCTCACAGTATTTAGTTTTATATACCATTAAGCCAAAGGCAATATATATACCACCATTCAAACATGTACTACTAAACAATTCCGACTACCATTAATTACTCGTTATATTCACTCATGACACTTTGTTACGAGTTGTTTGATATATTAATTGCCATATCTTTGCATTGAAAAATCCAGCGTTAGCATTGAAAGTTCCAACGGTACTATATGGTATCAATTGGTACCATTAGAGCACGTGCTACTTAACCATTTCCCACTATCATTATTTAGTCGTTATATTAACTCAAGAAAAGTCGTTACGAATTGTTGGATATATTACATGCCATATTTTAGCATAGAAAGCTCCAACGGTAACATATGGTATCATATGTTACCATTAGGGCACGTGCTACTTAACCATTGTCCATTATCATTATTTACTTGTGATATTCACTCATGGCACGTTGTTACGAATTGTTGAATATATTACATGCCATATCTTAGCATTGAAAGTTCCAACGATACCATATGGTAACATATGGTAATATTAGGGCACGTGCTACTAAAGCAATTCCCACTATCATTATTTACGCGTTACATTCATTCATGACATGTTGTTACGAGTTGTTTGATATATTATATGCCATATCTTAGCATTGAAAGTTCCAACAGTACGATATGGTATCATTTAGTACCATTAAGTCACGTGCTATGCAACCATTTCCCACTATCATTATTTACTCGGTATATTCATTCATGACACGACGTTATGAGTTGTTTGATATATTACATGCCGTATTTTAACATTGAAAGTTCCAGTGGTACCATATGGTACCTTACGTTACCATCAGGGCACGTGCTGCTTAACCACCTCCTACTATCATTATTTGCTTGTTATATTCACTCATGACACGTTGTTACGAGTTGTTTGATATACTACATACCATATTTTAGCATTAAAAGTTCGACTGGTACCATATGGTACCTCACGTTACCATTAGGGCACGTGCTACTTAACCATTTTCCACTATCATTATTTACTTGTTATATTCACTCATGACACGTTATTACGAATTGTTTGATATATTACATGCCATATCTTAACATTGAAAGTTCCAACAATACCATATGGTAACATTTGGACTATTAGGCACATGCTACTAAACCAATTTCCACTATCATTATTTACGCGTTATATTCACTTATGGCACGTTGTTACGATTATTTGATATATCACATGCCATATTTTAGCATTGAAAGTTCCAATGGTACTATTTTGTACCATATAGTACGATTAGGGCACGTGCTATTTAACCATTTCCCATTATCATTATTTACTCGTTATATTCACTCATGG
>JAHWFO010097618.1:1033177-1069079 GCA_023313115.1 Rhysida immarginata
TTCAGTTTGTATTTCGGCTCCCTTCCGCCTCTCCACGTATTTACGTAAGCGCTTGTTCAAACCTGCTCGCCACCCGTCTATGCATGTCTTGAAGGCGAAGGCCCTCCACTGTCAGTCTCTCGCTAGCCAAACTGCGTGTCACATCAGTCTCTTGTGTGAAGTATATTTCACTTTCACACTTAATAGTGTTATTCTTCAATCTACGAGATGAAGAACTATCGGGTAAGTGAATTAAATATGTTCACCATAACTTTACGTGTTCGTACCTTACAGTACATTGACCTTAAGGCATTGTATTTTAGTTTGTGTATTAAGGTAAGATAGAATTAGTATTCACGAAAATGGATCCTTGTTCTGTTGGACTGTCAACGGTCGATAATTGTCACAAAATTACTTACACCCAATCTATTGGCCTCTTGGGTGTGAAAACCTTGCCTTATGAAGACCAGCGATTATTGTGGAGGGGATTGAAGAAACGACGAACTTAAAGATTGTTTGTTATTTTCATTTAAAAATGTATTCTAGTGACAAATAAACACATCTATTTGGACGAAAATGTTACCATATGGATTTTGACAGTGAACAATAAACAATTTGCATCTACTTCCAGACTGTAAAATACAAATCCATTTTTTTATGCAGAAATTATTCATAATGAATAATATTATGTATAAAATTCGTATTGTTTTTCATTTGCCCTCTTGCACAATAAATTTTCAAAAATGACCCAAAAATTATATATTTTTTCCTCTTTTCAGCCACGTCTTCAAATAGATCAATATGTCTCCTACATCAAAACGTGGCAACCCAAATTTTCATGATTTCTCCCGCAAGTCACCCAAATGGGTGGATTCCCAGTTTCGTGCACTGGAGAAAGTTTCGTGAAATAATTTGCAGTTGTACCTTCATAAATTATTATTTTTTCTTTTCGGAGGAGTTCCAAAGAATTGTACACTCCTCTATGCGTAACTGCATATTTCTCGAAAAATACTGACCCAAATAAAAAGATATTGCGTTTTCTTTATAATTATACATAAATAACTGTTCACGCAAAGTTTCAATAAAATTAAAAATTTCAACGCCACAGGTTTTTGGCGAAATACGTCGATTTGACATGGAATGACTCAATACCAAGATATTAGTATCTCAAATAACAATCGATTTGTCAAGAATGAGTACATTCTTACTTTCTGTTTATCTTTTAAGCACTGTTGACATGGGCACGCGCACATGACGACTGCTTTCTCGCAGCTAAAGCTCCTTCTTGGAATGTCATACGGCATTTATTTTATTCGCATACGTTTTATCTCCCGTCATCTCTTCCTTTTATTTTCAATCGTCTTTTAAACTGAAGAGTGCCTTGACCAAAGAACGTAAATGGCAAGAAATGACTGCAGCTTCGGAAAGGATCAGAACCTTTGATGTTACTGGCCACGCTTTCCTTCGATTTTGATGGTGGCTCCCTCGGACGGGATATTGGTAACATTACAAATTTTTTACTTACAAATGAGGTACGTGAGGAAATTTTCTTTTTAGAACATAATTACCGTAAAACCTTGAACAAAGGCCTGGACGTCTGTTTGTCACAACGGTCAGCGATTAATCGAGACCCGGCGTTTATTTAAGACTCGGCGTTAAGGGCTATTCCCAAGAAATGGGAACAAAAAACGCCGGAATTTATCGATTACCACTGGAATTTATACGGTTGATCCGAAAAACAATCAGACTCCGGCGTTTAATCTATTTCTTAGACACCACCCGGCTTTAATCGAGACTGGCGTGCATTTAAATACCCGGCCTTTATTCAAGGATTTACGATATATACAAATAAATAGAATGAAAATATACTAAAAAATACATTATCATCTCTATATTTTAGCAAAATTTTAGAGTTATTATTATTCTTAAATTGTTGAGCTGTATATAATTTATATTTAAATACAATATATTCACAATACAACATAACACAAATTAACATTAATTTTTTTTTAAATTTAATAATAATAATGTAACAACATCACTGGGAAACCCAGACCAGATATACCGGAAGAGGTACCCAATGTTGTCCCCCCAACAGGCTGGACGCCCAAAACGGGGTTAATGGAACAATTAAATACATAAAGCATACATATAAAAATCATAAAAAACAGGAAAAACAAAAAAAATAAAATACCAAAAAATGGCAACAATTGGAGCCAAGTCAAAGAACATCACAGACAGCGAAAAAAAAAAGTTAATGAACATGTGAAAAAATAAAAAAGTTAAAACATAGACATAAAACTATCTATAAATATATCCGCATCAGGATCGCTAAATTGACTAAGAATACTTAACAATTTATACGCCGGATTGTGCTTAGTAAAGTGAGTAAGCCATTTATCTATTTTGAGCTGTGTTTTTCGATGTCTATTACATTGAGGAACATATAAATGAATAGACTCTTGCATTATCTTTGTCATTTGATGCGCCCAAGATAACATTATTATCAATTGGATGAAGTCATATGTCTGTTGGAGAAAGAAGATATACAAGCATGTCATTTTTGCAGTGTTGCAGTAACGTGACTGGTCGTGAGTATGCTGGGCACAAAAACCTTTCCACTCAAAATCCTTTTAAAAAGATTCTCCAGACTAATAGACAGATCACGAGACAAGTTAAAGCACTCCTCCGAAATAATATTGGAAGAACGACTGAAATTGCTTTTGGTTAAAAAAAAATTTCTGGAATCTAGAAACTTTGTGTTGTAGCACTGCAAAGTCATAAGAAGGCCCGGAATACCACATAATTGCACAATAGACGATTTTAGGGATTCTTAAAGATTTATACAGATTTATAAAGGTGTTTATATTCCACCTTTAAGTACCCCTATCCTACGACATATCTGACATGTTAAATATTCTGAATGTTTAATAAAGGACAAATTATGTTGAAAATTGACCCCCTAAAGTCTGGCAACACTGCATAGGAAAACTATACCCACTCCCCTCCTGAGTTTTGGACTATCTCCTCGGCTTTGCCCGTGAGCTTTATCCGCGAGCATTTTATGTTGCACGCGGGCGAAGTGCACGAGTTGGACGGCCCTGGTCACTTTGTCCAGTGATGCTCCCTGGGGGTGAAGATGGACATTTTAATCTGAGACAGAACAAAAAGAGGGTAAGTAAAGCCCGGGCAAAGTGTGCAATATAAGTAAGTTCATTAAGAATGATGGTTACATCCCACCTCTGAGAATTATAAAACAAAATTGACTTTGTAACAATAAGTAGAATTCCTATTGTTCGGGCTTTTCTTAGAAGTTAACGTTTTCTTGGAAATATTTAATAATGATCCGTAACTGGAGATAATGGAGAGTTAGCAGACTATGGAGAAAGATTCAAAGATGACAGAGGAGGCAGTCCCTTCGTTCGAGCTGTAGTTGGCAACATAACCAATAACAAAGCATACATGAACTCAACTCTTCAAACCAATAACCATATGGTGTTATGTCCTATAATAATCTTTCGAAGGATTCTAACAATAATTCATATCTATCGAAATGCCAGCGAAGAAATGAATGAATATTGGGCAGCGATGACAAAAAGTTATCCGGGCATCGAAAACTTCTGAAAAACTGCTTCGTCTATAGAAGGAAATTGTAGAATTACTGAATACAGATTTATTATTTAACTTCATGAGTCTGTTCTGTTCAACCTACAACTGTAATTATCTCGGGCAACGCCGGGTGTCTCTGCTAGTAATGCAATATAACATTCACAATACCTTAGCAATGTAGTACGTAAATTACAACAAAAAGGAAAAATTAAAGATTATGCTAATTTGTAAACAATTATTTAGAAAGCATGCCGAAATGTAAAAAAAATTGACAATCCTGTGTTTTCATTGTAGCGAATGTTATGAATTTTAAGTTTAAAAAATCGTTCACAAAAAAATTATATAGGAGTGAAAATTTATCTGAAATTATAAATGTGAAATTTTTAACAATTTTCTATTATTTCGAAATTTTGTTATGCAATTTATAAGCTTCTATGAATGATATACTCTTTAAATAGTTCATTTAAATATACTGCTTTAGGTCGAAAATCGTGACATTAAATTCTCATTACTGCCTATAACACAGAATAATATATATAAGAAAAATACAAAACCTACTTTAACTGAACATTCATAAATCGAGATATCTCAAAATGCTCAGTGCAGAGCCAATTATATTGCTTCCTATTGTTTCACAGTTTTTATCTTCTAAATCTGCTCTTCTGCAATTAAAATATTGTTTTTGTTGCAATTGCAATGTTGCTTTTAACTACCCATAATTCCAATATTGTTTGTATCTTGAAACTATTTCCATTCATATTTGGAATAGACCAACATAACTTATTAATGATCCCAAATTGCAATAAAAAAATAACATAAAATGCATGAAAAAACGAAAGATCTTATAAGTTGCAACCTTATGCTGCATATATGTTTTTGCACAAAAATGGCTGCCGCCAAGGAATGTCCATATAAATGTGAAATACATTGATAATAAATTTTTAAAAGTTATGAAGTCAGTGTTTATATTTACTATTATTCTTATATGCAAAAAAGTATAAGAAAATAAAATAAATTATTTACCTGATGGGATCTTTTGGAAAATGATAGAACATATATTAGTATTTTTCCCTATCGGAATTAGTATAGTTGATAGCAGAACACCATCTGGTATTCTTCATTGAAGCCATCAGAATGTTGTTTTATATCCAAAGAAAGCTATATGATATTATATGAAGAGAATATAAGAAAATCAGATTTCAGATAGGAAATATCTTGAATAAACAAATGAGAAATGAGAAATAGATATAGACAGTTCAGAGAAAAGGGGAAAAGGAAATTGGATTCTAAGAAGATCCAGAAGACTTCTCGTGAATCTTCTTTTTTTTTTTCTCTAATTCTTTGTTTTATTGTTCCAAGTTGTTTATTTTTTCTTATCTTAGTACGAATGATTCACAGATAACTCAGTTTTTACCATTTGTTTCTTTTATTTCTCACTGATTTATTCACGCCAAAGGTAAGATTAAATTAAAAATAAAAATTGAAAAAAATCGCTAGAAAATAATTTTTAATTTGGAATTTTTCATATAAAAGACATTATAAATGTAAATAATAACGTTTAAAGCAATAATGCGAATAAAGTAAGAATATCTAAAATTCGTTCTTTCCTGAAATTTAATACTCTTTTTGAGTTAAATATTATTAAAACATTTTAATACGAGATAAAAAATGACGAACATATTTAAGCATTTCTTGACGGTTTTATAAAAACATTTTATTAAACATTAAAAATATATTAATTTTTGTAAATGACTTTAATAGAGCCATTTACTGAGTATTTTGAGATATAAAAAATTAATTATTTCAGTAATAAATGTTGCTCATTCCTAATTGTAAAATCTGTAAAGTATACATGTAGTACATTAGCTGTAGAATTTTTTAATAATTTTTATTTTCCTTCGAATTTTTTTTATTTTATTTATATACAATGCCGAAACACGGCAATTTTAGCATTACAAACTAAGAGCTTCTGATAATGAAACCAAGTTGGTGTATGAGGCCGCCACTGTTTTCATGACGTAAAACTGACATCATAGGCACACAGTTTTCCACCGAAAATCAACCAAATGAGTGGATTTCCAGTTTCATGCACACGTTTGGCCAAACTTTGCTGTTTTCCACAGAAAACCACCCAAATGGGTAGATTTCCAGTTTCGTGCCTGTTGCTCTACTGTCATTTCTTTCCATTTATTTCTTTGGCCTTGACTCTTTTCTGTACTTTCCTTTTATGTCGTTGTCAAGGCGCTTTATCCACCTGATTCGAATAGAGAAGAACGCAAGTGCAATGGACGCTGTCTTCACGTTTACTGGAGAAACTATGTGATAACTTATCATCATCCCACAATGGCAGGTTATTCATTAGCTTCACGCGAAAACAACGCATTCACCATGATCAGAGGAAGCCTGCCCACCTGCCATCCTGCATTGTTCCAAAAATCGGACGCAAATCGCAGAATTTAACACAGCCTAATGACAAAATTTACCATTCATTCAGTCGCTTCATAACCTGTCATGAAAGCCTGCTAATTCACACCTCGGAAAAGAAATAACAAACTTCAGTTTTGTGTATGAAAAATCAAGTTATCTTTATTCAGTTATAAAAAATAAACCATTAAGAAATGACATAACCAAGTACTGAAAGGTTAAACAACTATTCGCGGAACTATATTTTTAAACAGCCCTATGTTAACATTGTAAGTTTCTAATGGGCCATGAAGTTACCATTACACCACGTACCTTTGAACCAATGTCGACTATCATTAATTTTACGTTATATACATTCATGACACATCATTCCAAGTCGTTTGATATATTACATGCCATATTTTAGCATTGAAAATTCCAATGAGCCATAATGTTTCCACTAAACCAGGTTACTTGGAACCAATCTCGTCTATCATTAATTTTACATTATATTCATTCATGACACATCATTCCAAGTCGTTTGATATATTACATGCCATATTTCATCATCAAAAGTTCCAATGAACTATAATGGTTCCACTATACCAGGTTCCTTGAAACCAATTTCGACTATCATTAATTTTATGTTATATTCATTCATAACACATCATTCCAAGTCGTTTGATATATTACATGTCAAATTGTAGCATTGTAATTCCAAGGAACCATAATGATGCCACTAAACAAGGGTTCCTTGGAACCAATCTCGACTATCATTAATTTTACATTATATTCATTCATGACACATCATTCCAAGTCGTTTGATATATTACATGCCATATTTCATCATCAAAAGTTCCAATGAACTATAATGGTTCCACTATACCAGGTTCCTTGAAACCAATTTCGACTATCATTAATTTTATGTTATATTCATTCATAACATATCATTCCAAGTCGTTTGATATATTACATGCCAAATTGTAGCATTGTAATTCCAAGGAACCATAATGATGCCAGTAAACAAGGGTTCCTTGAAACCAATTTCGGCTATCATTAATTTTACGTAATATTCATTCATGACATATCATTCCAAATCATTTGATATATTACATGCCATATTTTAGCATTGAAAGTTCCAATGAACGATAATGGTTCCACTAAACCAATTTCGCTTATCAATAATTTTAAGTTATATTCATTCGTGATATATCATCCCAATTTGTTTGATATATTACATGCCATATCTTATCATTGAAAATGTTTGAGGGTGTCATAAGAGTACCATTAGAGCACGTGCCATTTTGTCGGTTACAACCATTTTCAAAATGGTTCATTTCCTGAACCATATCTATCAATTGGCGAAAATAGTAATTTATATCCGCTTCTATCTCGTCATTACGATTTGTTGGATATAGTACTTAATATATCCCTCCATTGAAAATTTATGTGCCTGTAAAGGAAAGAGAAAGAACGAGTATTGATCAGAGAAACCCTGCAGCTAAAACAGAAAAACCTATACGGGCATTGGAAACTTTCTTATCAACGAAAGCTTTGAATACAGCAAGAGGGTATAAGAGCTTCTACGTCACGGGTAAGAAAAACTTGGGTCTAAAGTATCCAGTGATGTGGTTAATCCGGATCCTCCTTCTACATGTTCGAAGAGCCACCTCTTTTGATGATTTAAGAAGTGTTAAAGGAAAGCCTGTTCCATATTCAACCTTCCAGGAAACTGCATCTCAAGGGGTCTAGCTGATGATGACTCAGAATGGGATACTTGCCTAAATGAGGCTGCAACTCATGAAATGCCAATACAGCTTAAGCAATTATTTGCATTTATTTGCATCATGTGTCAACCATCTGATGCAGTCAAATTGTTCGATAGACATAAAGACAATCTTATGGAAGACTATAAGGGACGCTTTCTTGACGGAGAGAAAGCTATCTATATGACATTCAAAGAAATAGAATCTCTGTTGCAGACACATGAAAAGTAATTGGCACATTTTGGGCTCGAGGTTCCACATGGCAATTAAACGAGCACATCTACTCAAACAAATATTTCGATACAGACACCGAAAAAGCTGTATTCGATGAAAAATACGAAATGCTAAATCAAGGACAAAAACGGGCTTTCGAATAAATTAGGAAAGCAATTAAAAATGCTAATTTAGCAAAACGTATTTTCTTTATTGACGGGCCTGCAGGAAGTGGTAAAACCTTTCTTTACGTAACAATTATGCATTACGTTCGTAGCACAGGCGATTTAGGTTTACAATGTGCATTTACGAGCATAGCAGCGACATTGCTTGAGGGAGGCAAAACTTCTCACAGCTTCTTCAAGCTCCCTGTCCCAATTAACTTAACATCCATCTGTAATGTTCGACATGGAAGTGATACAGCAAAAGAGTTGAAGAAAGCATAAATCATCATTTGGGATGAAGCACCCATGGCTCCACACTTAATATACTGTACAGGGAATTTTTCGCTGAAGGCGCTCAAGTCCCTTCCAATACACCATTTGGCGGTGCCGTGTTTCTTTTCGGTGGAGACTTTAGCAAATTCTCCCTGTTGTTCCACATGGGAGTAGAACTGAAATAATTTCGTCATGCATAAAGAAAAATGATAGTATATGTTGGAAAGATGTTCAGATCCTGAAGTTGGGCCAAAATATGCGTGCCCATGACAGAATGTTCCACAAGAACACCGAATCTTCTACGATTGGCTTTTAAAACTGGAGATGGATAACTTCAAGAGCCTGGATTAGAATATGGATATTTTAAAATTCCTCCAGTATGTCTTGAAAATAGTTGCATTGTTAATGCTGTCTTTTCTCAATTCATCCAACCTGAATGAAAGTAAAAATATAATTTCCGGAACTGGAATAAATGCAAATAATGCAGAGGACCGAAAACAAATTTTTATTTCTTGCATTAGTATCCAACCTGAAGATAACAGCATCGCAAATCGTGCAATCTTGACTCCAAAAAACCACGAGTCTCTTCAAGTGAATGAAAATGTCCTTAGACGAATTCAGTCTCATTTGAAATGCTACACGAGCATAGATTCGATTCAGCAAGATACTGCAAATGCCGAGGAGGTAGGAAACTCTCCTACAGAGTTCTTAAATAGCTTAACTCCCACAGGTATGCCTTCTCATAGACTTAACTTAAAATTTGGTGCAGTAGTCATGCTACTAAGAAACCTTGACTCCACAAGAGGTCTTAGCAAAGGCACGAGAATGATTGTGAAGCAAATGATGTCAAAAGTCATTGACTGTGAAATACTGACAGGGTCTTTTAAAGGTACCAGGGTATTTATTCCAAAAGTCATTCTTGCACCAAGTGACCCTGACCTCTTGTTGTCCAGCTCAACTCTTCGTCTTTCCGTAGTTAAAAGGACCCTGACTGCTCTCAAAATCATCTGATAGAACGCAGACATTTTTCAGATGGACACTGATTAGACTCGGTTTGAACGCCGGCGTGAAGTTCTTTTTCCAGTAGAAGTCGAAATCAAGTTTATTTTCAAATCTGATAATGTTGAGATCTAAAAGTCGAAGCAAGCCATTCTCTTCGGTTTCCATCGTGAAGTTGATCGTTGGCGAAAACTGGTTAAATTCTTTTAGAAACGAGGGCATATCTTGTTTGTTATAGTCGAAAGTAGAAAACACGCCATCTACATATCTCCACCAACATTAAGGGAAGTAATTAAATGTGATCAACGCATTATTCTCCATTTTTTGGATGAAAAAATTGGCGAAGAACGGACTAATGGGTGACCCCATTGGATATCTGGTAGAAGGCTCCAACGTACTGAAAAACATTGTTGAAACAAATCAATCCAGTGATGAGCATTATGTTTTGGATGATCCTTAGAAGCCAACCGTTTTCTAATAGTTGGAGACCAAGGAATAGTTGTCTGGTAGGTTAATACTTTCTAATTTCCCGATCAAGTCCAAACTATTTTTGATGGAAAGATCAATTCCCGGCAGCTTAACACGATTAAAGAAATTGTCTAGCACAAATACAGCCATACGATGTGTCGGTGAGTTGATACTGTCTATGATGAGTCGCATATTGTTTCCTTCTTTATGAGTTTTTGGAAAGCAGTATAAGCGTGGCACGATAGGGTTGGGAGTATCGACGAACTAGTACGCATGTTTTTGAAAATAAATTTTCTTGCTTTAATAGCAGAATTCACTTTTCATATTAATGTAGGAAGAGCGTCATTTTTCATTTCTCGTATGGGCCTTCCTGCAACAATTCGCGTTCATTGTATGCCGTTTTTACGAAAATCACCACATGATTAGACTTGTAATCTTTGACAAACACACAATGTTTCTTCTTTTTAAAGCTGTTGATAACACCACGGTAAATTGCCGTCATTGGTAGTTGATTATTATTAGAGAGCAATCGTTCTAACTGAGTTTTACACAATGCTTTGACATCTGTATTTTGTTGAACGTCAAGATGCTGTAAATCTTGGAGAATAGATGGAATTAACTGTTTTAAATCGCAATTTTGAATGCTTATCTAATATATTAGAATTGTTGAACATTTGGCTTGCATAAGAAGAGATTATACCTCGTCTTTTGCTTATCATGTCTTAAAGTGTAGGCATAATTATGATAAATCGGCTGTAAAAGTTTTACATACTAGGCAAAATTCTGTATAATTAAATTTTTTTGGAATCCATTCTGGTATTGTCATTCTTTATCTAGTTTTTCACTGAAGAAGACGACGTTAATGCGCATACGGAAGTAAGGTTGTGGAAACAGTGGTTTCTTTTTTTCCTACAGTTTCTGTTTGCACAGTTTCGGGCAATTTACTTATTTGGATTTTTTTAAGTTTTATCGTTTTTCATAATTTGACAGCATACGTAAACGACTCTAACAGTGTTAATTTTGTCGCTAGACGATGATAAATCCTGCTTTTTGCTAAAGTTCTGGATTACCTAATCTAGAGCTTTACTATTTGCGACTGATTTTTGAGACACCATTTGAACAATGGCAGAAGGCCAATGGGCGGGCTTTCTTTTATCATTGTAGGCTACGGTATAACAAGCTAACAATAGGCGCACTATTGAAAATGTTTCTGAAGTTTTTGAACAGATTCGTAGAATTTACAATTTTGATGAAAATTTCTGTGAGAGTTTTTACTAAAGCTGAAAGTCTGCAAGATAAATAAGAAATATCTAAAGAATATATCGCTACTTTAAAGATAAAAGCTAAGTAATTTCTTTAGTAGGGTGGCGCGCAGCGCAAGATCACTTGAATCTATACTACTATCCGCTCGAGAGTGCATTATATTTAATACATTTACTATAAAAGCAATTTATTTTATCGAATAATTGCTTTATTGAACATAAATGAGAATAATCATAGGTTGGAAATTTTTCCGATCGTGGCCCTATCTAGCAAATCTTTTCAGAAGAGTACTGGCGATGCTTCGAAAAGTAATTTGCATTCGTTCCTTCTGGGGAAGTCAATTTTTGGAATCTCATTTTCCGTCTTTAATTATGCTGAATATGTCCCATGATCAGTTATCTCTATCGGGAATCTTCGTCCGAGTTGGAGGGACATTACTTAAGGGCGAATGATGCTCGCATGAGAGATAGGTAAGGAGAACGAGAGAGAGAAATCTTTACACTTTTAAATGAGACGAAACCAAAAATTAAAGTTTTAAAATTCCAATATTTAGCAGTCGGTTAACTTTGAAGCTACTGCTGTTTTGAATCGATCGGTGCAATGGTCTTTCGAAAAAATCGGACCTCTTCCATCTCACTTAGCCTCATATCCAAAAGCCCATCGAAACAAAGAGTTATTACTTTCATAAGTTAACTTCGGCATTTACCTAGAAAAAGGAATAAATAAAAACTGTACACGCTATACCCTTATCATAGAAACTTATAGGTTTACTGGAAACGTCTTATTTTTCTTTTACGATAGTAGAATCAAAATTGACATCGATAAAACTCAAAGCAAGTGCTCGGTTTTTAAGTATTAGTTATAAGTAAACAATTGCTCCAGGCCATTAATTGTACATGAGCTCTGGGCGAAGTCAGCTAGATAGATTACTCTAATTGCATTTGCTAAGCTTCAAGCGAAATAGAGGTGCCATCATAGGAGGTGAGTTACTTCTCAGGAAAAATACACTATTCTGGTTCGCTGATGAACGTTACACAGTGGAACAAATCTCCAGACATTCCCGACGCACACATGAATTTACATGGTTGAATATATTACAACTGAGCAGTCTAAAATTACGAAAACACGTGAACATAATATGAGCGCGAAAAACTGAAATTATAAATATTATATTATGTAATCATAGTGGAAGAGGATTTAAGTACGAAATCCAAAACTGATTTATTTTAAGAGGGCTATGTAATAAAACGCCCCAATCTAACTAACCAGACCGAAGGGATCTGGAAGCAGAAAAAAGACTGAAATTCAAAGAACGCCTTAGATAATAGCGAAAGTGAAGTGTCTCAATCCGAATATGGGTCCGTCACCATAAAGCCTCAATATACACCTTTACAAAAACACTAGTACAAGAAATGCGCATACATATAATTTAATTTGAAGATATCCTTTAAAATCACTCCAAGTTTCACTGATGAATTTCTGCGGCTTCAGAATCGTCCAACGTGGGGGAGGGTGGCGTCGAAATAGGCGGCAACGTGCGTTGGCCGATCTGAAGAAAGCATATCAAGAGAATTCTAAGATGATCGATATAAATGCCTTGAGACATACAGAAGATTGATTACAATCTATGGTAACGATTTGGAAGAGAAAGTTTGCGAAGAAAACCTCTTTCTTCACCAACGGTCGTGTTATACAGGATGAAAATTAATTCCACTGCCAAACTTGGAGAGATAGTAGGGATAGTCGAAACAAACAACTTTTCTTTATATCAGTTTTGCGAGATAAATTTATTTACCAAAACAGAACAATAACAGCAGTTGTTCAAAGTGTTTGTGTCGTTCCACACATGGCAGTTGTGGCAATTGAAGAGACCATCCTTGGTGAACTGTGCTTCATCAGAAAACAAAACAAGTTCACCAAACGCGGTGTTGACGGCAACATTTCGAAGATACCGGTCGGAAAAGTGCACACGTCGTTGGTAGTCGTTGGTTCCAAAACCCTGCACATTCTGTTCGTGATATGGATGTTGTCCATTGTCATGCATGACGTTCCAGACAATTGTTTGACTGGTCCTCGCAGCATGTGCGACTGCACGGTTGCTTGTTGAGGGATCCTCTGCAATCCGTTGCAGTATCTCCTCTTCCACATATCCTGTTCTCACATGTTTTGGAGTTCTGCTGTAACTGTTCTGCGTTGGTAAATAAATTTTTCTCGCAAAGCTGGTATAGAGGAAAGTTGTTTGTTTCGACTATCCCTACTACCTCTCCAAGTTTGGAAGCGGAATTAATTTTCACCCTGTATTAGGTGAACCTGGTTGTGGACTATTGCCTTGCACCGTATCTTCCACTTAGGAAGAGATGTCTGCAGAACGGCGAACGTTTGTAGGCTTTCCCGAGACCCTCAATGGTTGTTGGACGGCGTTGAGCAAGGGCTCGTTTCAATAATCCAAATCCACAGAAATTCATCGGGGATGCATCTAGTGACTTGATGGGGATATCATGATAGGGTATACCGTGAATTTCAGTTTCTTCTTCTAAATCCAACATAAATTGAACGGTCGAGTTAGACGTATGGCTGAAGGCTTTGTCATGATGCAGCCAAACATTGCTTTTGTTTTCGCTATACATTGCGGGGATTTCCCCGTGGAAAGTTGAACTGAGAACATGCTGCTGATAGCAAAAGTAGTTGACCTTAGTCCTTCTGTCCACTCTTCTGATTGTGAGCTTGTCGTTTTACGAATATCCCGCAATCACCATAAAACATTTTGAAAAACTTTCCTTACGTTATTCCTTGGGCCAATTTTGATATGACTTCTCCCTGTTGAGAATTGCGCGAGGTTTGTTGTAATCGTTGAGGTAAACGTAAGCTTCATTTAAAGTGCAACGTACTTCCTTCATTCTGTTGCGAGGTAACCTTTATAAATCCTCCGACATTTCCTCTTCCTTTCTGCAACGTAATCGTGCCAGCAGCTTATTGACACGATTCTTGTGACCCTTTTCCAGTTGCAAATCTTTGTTTATTAATTTATTTACGGTAATCTGTAAAATTCCTACAATATTTGCGATCCTCTTTGGGTTGCTGAATTTTCGCACAGGCAAAGCTGCTTGACCTTTCGAATGACCTGTTGTGTTTGGTTTGTAGGAACGCGAGGATTTTCTTGTTTCTGGCCAGTTGGAATTAACCTTCCCAGGATTTTCCTTTTCCATTCAGTATTGCCTGCATGCCTTTTTTGGAAACAGGGAAATTTTGTGTTTTTTTCATGTTATTTACTGCTTCCGAATAACACACAACAATGCGAATATAATATCAGGTAACCACAAAAGCTCTTGCCGTTTTTAATTTCGGAAAACAAACTGATGTAGACAAAAAGTAGCGTATCGCTATTCCTCAAAGTAATCCCCATTGGCATCTAGCACCTTCTGCCAACGTGTATCCAGTTGATCAATCCCCTGGCTGTAAATCTTACCGGTCTTGGACTCAAAGAAGTCCGTGAATGCCTTACGCAGATCTGTATCATTGGTGTAGGATTTTCCACGAAGATGGTTGGTCGGAGAATGGAAAAGGTTTTAATCCGTTGGAGCAAGATCTGGTGAGTAAGCTGGATGACACAAAGTTTCCCAGCCAAGCCGCTGAATGGTTTCCCTGGCCACCCGCGCAACATATGGCCAAGCATTGTCATGAAGGAAGAGTACCCCTTTGCGATTCACCAAAGCTGGCTCCTTCTGCTGCATTGCGCGTTGCACACCTTCCAACTGCTGGGAGTACAGGTCCCCAGTGATGGGTTTGACCAGTTGATAACAGCTCTCAGTGAACCATTTGGCATCTGGTCCACCAAACACAGAGCATGATCTTGCGTGGGTGTACGGGTGGTTATGAGGTATGAGGCACGGTGTCCCGGGGTGACAACCAATATTTAGAACGCTTAGGCGTGTCATACAGACCCATTTTTCGTCACCGGTAAGTATTCGATTAAATATGGTTGCGTTACGATGTCGAGAAAGCAAGGATATGCAGGCTGTCACTCGTTGATTCTTGTTTGATTCCGACATGTACGTCTTTCCTAGGCTGTGCAGGTGACGTCTAACTGTTTCATCAGAAACCTGACACCGTCTGGGAAGATCACCGCATGTTAAACTGCTGTACTCCTCTATGGCCGTTTTCAGGGCCTGGTCATCTAAGGCTTGTGGTCGACCACTGCGGAGTTCATCAGAAATGCCAAATTCTCCTGACCTGAATTTCTGGAACCAATGCCTTGCGGTGCGTTCATTCACAGCATCATTCCCAAACGCAAGACACATTCGGCGACTTGATGCTGCTGCTGACAAGCCCACCTTGAAGTCATAAAGCAATCAACACCTAACAAACTTTTTCGATACTTCCATTTGGCTTCACCTCTGCACGAGATGTGATATGAATGCCCAAAATCCCTGTATTTATACAGGCTAACCTCCCTGCTCCCCCCCCCTGACAGATTTTGGACCACGCTGTACATTCTATCACATTTTTTCTATCACTTCCATTTATGGCAACTTAAAAACGGCAAGAAGTTTTGTGGTTACCTGTTAGCATCATTTCGTGTCCTTTCTTGCACGTGCACGTGATCCGCAGCATTCACGCAATAAATCGTTACCAAACATAGTAATCAAACTTCTGTAATCTCCTCGAATGGAAATTGCAATCAGGATTATTCTTCTCAGTCATGTCATCAAACAGAAAATGATCGTGGATATCGCTGAAAGTGTTTTATATGTTTCACAGTTAGAAATCGTTCTGTTGCTTCGTACGCAACCCTCTGTATTTCCATGTCGACACACAATTCAATCCTGGCAGATTATTTTTAATCACAACACCCTGAAGCTGTCGTGAAGAGTAAGGTAGTAAGTTAGACAAGAAGTTCAAGTAGTCTGAACTGAAAAAGTTTACTTGAATCATCAAGATAAACAAAAAGTACGCAGTAAACAAATCAGTCAAATTAACAGCATATACTCACTAAATTTTTGAAGGGAAATAAGTGTTTATTGCCAGGGATGCAAATCATTTCGCGGAACCATGTGACAGTGGCATCATTTGAATTCACAAAAAATTTACTTGTTAATAGCCACAGAGAAAAGAATCACACACGCTTTAAAAAAATTCAACAATTTGCTTTGTCTTGTAGTTTCTTCTTTGCCTTCGGTATCGCTTTTCGAATTGAATTTTTTTCTCTTTACCCGGTCCGGTTAACGGGCTATCTTCCTAATCCCTGGTTCCCTTCTTGAAAATCTCTTTCCTTGCTTTTCATTTGTCTACTCTCACGTCATTTCCGCTAGGCTCTTCCTCAATAGCCTATGTGCTAAAAATCTCATTTTATTATTCTAGCTCCAATGTCCATTTGACATTTCCAGTACGACCATTCCTCTATCGGGAAGGGGCACCTGTCGAACAAGGTGTTTTCGATTTCACTTTCGTCTATATCATACCCTCTCTCCCCGGAGTTTGATGATTCTAATATTATTAGGAAATATCGAGAGTTTAGAAAATGGAACTGTCATTTAAGGGGGAGGGGAGATTGTTTTCTTATGTTAGAAATAAATTTTTAGTCAAAAAAAACATTACGCGGCAGTATTACGTTAAATGTTGAAACCATATTTATTTTTTTAAAACAAATACAGAGACAATGTCAGACAATCTCTACATTCTTCTAAACGTTCAAAGCAATTTTTTTCTAAAAACCTTATTCTGGGCATCATTTACCAGAATTCATAAGGGCATCATTTACCAGAATCAATTAACACTGGCTCTAAATCCATTCTGTAATCTCTCTAGAAATATAGATTAATATTTTTTAATTGCTAAGCTTTTGATTTTATTTAACGTTATTCTATCTACATGCATCTTACGTATATTTAAAGTCACTTTTACTTTTAAAGGCATTCCAGTTGTTATTACTTCTTTTTATGGCGCCTTCAGAGGGCTATACCCGGAGGAAATTGTCTTGTAAGTTTTTAAAATCATTAACTTCTTTGTTTTGTTGATATTAAAAATTTCATTATTTAAATAATCTAATGCACTTCATCATTCATTCACTTATAAAATTTAACTAAATAAGTTTTGAAATTCCTTTAAGCTAGGCTTACATTAAGTAATATTAGTATAGTCCTCATCAGATAAGTTAAACCTCGACTAGAAGGTCTAGGATTATTCTTTCAGCTAAAATGGGAGGTAAGAGGATGAAAAAAATCTGATGTAGTGCAGGGAAGTACTAATACTTTATCAGATTTTTTTCATCCTCTTGCCTCCTATTTTAGCTTCAAGAATAATCCTAGACCTTCAAGGTCGAGGTTTAACTTATCTGATGATGACTATATATTGCTTTTAAATGAATACTTAATTTATTAGGAGCATATTCATGATTTCAATTTGGTAATCTAGCTAACCGAATAAAAATTACTATTGCATTCTGCTAATGATAGTACACATAACATGGAAGCTCGATAGACTCTGTCTGTTATACCATTAAAAGCATTAGCGAATAATGGCTCTCTATGAAATCCTTTAAAGAAACTTTTTCAACATACATGACGCGAGCCAAAATTCCCGTCCCACCTCAACGGAGCGTGCTACGTCAATAAATTATCGTTGCCTCATTATATTGTGCGTTTTTGTAAAACTGTATTAAAGCTGCTGAGCAATCGGCGTTATGGTTATCTTCTTTGCAAGGAATTTGTTTTACAAGGGCAGACCATAAATGGCCTGACCTGTTGGATAACTTGAGGACAGATTGGATGGAAACGTCCCAAGAGCAAATCTTAGGTGCTGCATTTTGACGACACACCAGATTCCTTGTGCGTCAGTTTTTGATTACCATCAACACGACTCGATCCCTTGCGAAAAATGTTTGTTTTTAAAATAAAATTGAAGCTCAAGGGAAAGAGATTTCCGAGGCAGATGAGATTTTGAAGAAAATACAGAATACAGTTAGGACATTAGATTATTTATTTCTCTTTTACTATCTCGATGTCATTTAACCATTAAATCTATTGGAAATTCAACGTAGAAGGGAATTAGCCTACTAAAGCCTATCTTGGCATCCAAGCTTGTTAGCAAAGGGCGTAACACAAACATCCATTTCCCCTAGCGGGATTCGAATTCGAGTCCGCCTTTTATTTCATTAAAATTTTACATTAAATTAACCGACCACATATCCTGAAAATAGTCTCCTGTTGCATTGAATCAGATCCCAGAACGATTTTAATGTTTTGAAGCACGTACTGAAATTTTCTGTCATCATCTTCGGAAATATTTCGAAACATTAAAATCATTCTGGGACCCAGGTATCGATGCATCAGGAGACTACTTTAAGGATATGAAATCAGTTAAGTTAATATCTATATACGAGGTAGCTTCAAAAAGTTCTCGGAATTAAGTTGTATTTCTGCACACAGAAAAAATTACAAACATTTAAACAACATTTCCTTCAAAATACTGTCCTTCTGCCAACATATGTATAATGCTTGGAAACACTCTGCGAAGCCATTTTGCGGAACGGTGCGAATTGCGGATATCGCAGCAACTTTAACTTCATCGGCGCTTTAAAATGCTGACCTGTAATCACATTTTTTATGGTCGGGAAAAGGTAGAAATCGCACGGAGCGAGGTGTGGCGAGTACGGTGGATGTTCCAACGTTGGTACACCATGTTTTGCTAAATACTGGCGCACCAAAAGTGATCTGTGCGCTGGGGCATTGTCGTGCAAAATCACCCAGTTTTTTTTGCTCCCACTTGTGTTTTCGTCTGATCGCATCACGTAGACGACAGAGTATATCAATGTACATTTCCTTAGTTACTGTACGACCCTCGGGAATGAAGTCGTAATGCACGATACCATGTGAGTCGAAGAAAACCTCCAACTTCACTTTGCCTTTGCTTCTGTTTTGCAAGAACTTCTTGCTTCGAGGCGACGTTGGGGACTTCCACTCAGTTGAGTGTATTTTTTGCTGGGGGTCGTAAAGGAAGCACCAAATCGCGAAATCAGAATGCGATGCTTACTCTTCACTACGAGTTAACAGACGGCCTGTGCACCGCAGCATTCCGTTTAAATCACGTCAAAACTCGTTCGAGGGAATGGTAAACAATGCGGGGAAGCCTCGCTCGCTCACACACAATTTCACAACATATCACGATTCCGGGAACTTCTTGAAGCTACCTTGTATACAGAGTGTTCAAAAAGTCTGTTACCATTCTCAATATCTCAATAACCAATGGGAATTTCCAGGTTTCGAATAATTGTTTTTCAGGCGTGGGCTTTTTAACTACGAACTTAAATTTGACCTTCACGTTTATTTTAAGGTCAAATTTAATCCAGAATGAAAACCGAGATAGAAAAAAAAGTCAATTGGAAAGTTATACAGCACCCTAAACTTAGTCGAAATCATTTATCTGATTTGATTTTGGAACAATGGTTACTAATAAAAAATAATTTTGTAACAATAGCAATGTAAAGCTACAGAAAACAGCAATAGGTAATTACGAAAGTAAACGTTCAGAATTAAATTTAGTTGATTGAAGACTTCATTGAATTCATACCCCAAATATAAAAATCTAGAATCCATGCAATATTTTTCCACCTCAATGAACAATTTGTCTCAGATACTTATAAGATAATGGTTGAAAATTATACAGGGTGTTCTCGAATAACGTGTACAAACTTGGAGGGGGTGATAGAGGGATCAGAACTAAGCAACATTTCCCTCTTTCAGTTTTTACTCTGGGGCATTGTTTTTGAGATAGAAAATGTTGAATTCCTGCAGGAAACCGTTGTATGGATAGATACTGTTCGGGTCTCAAGAGAAGACCTCTGAGTTGCACAACTCCACCACTATACGACAGAAACGTTGGATGAGTTCATTTCTGAAAAGGTTGGACAGATATTCCACAACTATCACAATAAACGCATACGTCAATCCATGCGGCGACGTTGTGACGCATGCATTCATGCCAGAGGAAGTCAATTCGAACTCTTACTCTAAAACATTTGCATGTTTCATAAAAAACATGTCACATTATTTGTACTGTATGCAATGTGTTTTTGTTTTTATTACATGATTGACCATGATTATGACGTGTTCCAGAAGCACGGGTTAAGTGACATATTACGTCTATGCGACGTCCAACATTTTTTATCTCAAAAACAATGCCCCAGAGAAAAAACAAAAGAGGGAAATGTTGCTTAGATATGATCCCTTTATCACCTCCCCCCAAGTTTGTACACGTTATTCGAGAACACCCTGCAGAACAAACTTTGCCATTACCTGTGTCCTGTTTGCACGTGGTCAGCAACTTGCTGCTGCTGCTTCATTAAAACCCAGAATGGATTTGCTTCTGGTTCAAATAATCTACATTCGAACATGGAGTGAACATTTGTTCTGATGGGACGAAAGCAGCGCTTTCACTAAGCTCATCTATCCAGAGTAAAGGAAATATACTGAGGTAGGCAAGAAGCCTGATCAACCCTAGAGATCTTCGACATTATGCAAAACAAAATAGGAATGACGACTGCTTCTGGTTCAGTTTGACAGTCCCATTTTTATAATAATTCAGAACCAATCAGAACCAACTTATGGTCACCATACTAACAGGGTGCGTTTCATTGTACCGATTTGCCCAACCGTCACCGTCGTCTGGTAGGATTTTCTGGTAGCAAAAACTGGCTAGGCATTTAATTTTCCTGTTATAAAAACCGGTTGAAACTGGCTGTTTATTTATTTTCTGGTTAACTTACCGGTTGTACCCCCTAAACAGTATATATAGTAAGGAGAGAAATAGTTGCCATACCATTCCTGTTTTTGATTTCCGTTTCCAAAGAAAACGGGGTGGCCGGATACTCTAATATTTTATAAATGTAAAATTTTAAATAAAGAAATTTTGGCTCACTCCTCGTATGTTTGTTGGTTTGTTTGTTTGTTTGTTTTTTTTTACTCGTGATAGAATGTGTAAATGGCTTGGCATAGCTGAACATTTATAATCCATATTTTATAGTTATGGCATGTTCCAACATCCAGCATGAGATAACGCACCTTATAAGTCGAGCATAGAAATGATTGCAATTTAATGGTCTCCTGATTTAATCCATGGAGCATCTTTGTTCGAGCGAACCGAATCAAATTTCTTGTGCCACCAAAGAAATTCTTCGAGATGCAATCTGGATTATACAGAGTGTCCAAAAAGTCTGGTAACATGGCAGACATTTCAAAGCTGCCATGTAGGCGAGATCTGATGAGTGTGATTTATAAGTAATAGGAGGCTGGGGAATTCATTGCCGCACTCAAATTTGACCTTGATCTCCAAATTTAAGGTCATATATTTGCTAACTGGAAAACTATTAAAGATACAGAAAAATTTCCAATTGCTACCTTGTAGAGCAACACCACATTAGTCTAAAAATTTTTAATCACACTCTTCCCCTTGAAAGATTTTGATGGGTGTGATTAAAAATTGTTTTTAGACTAATGTGGTGTTGCTCTACTAATTTCAACTAGCTATTGAAAACATGCCTCACTCACCATTTTCGCCGGATGTAGTTCCCTGTGATTTCTACCTGTTTCCACAAGTAAAAAAAACTTATTCGTGGGCGCCATTTTCAAACCGATACAGAACAAAATAGTGCTATTTCGGGTATGCTGAACAGAATGTCAAACAAGGGCTTCTCTGAGTGTTTCGAAAAGTGGAAAGAACGTTGGAACCGGTGTGTAGCCTCAGAAGGAGAGTATTTCGAAAGTGTGTAATTAAATTTGAATAGAAAAATCATGGTGTACAAACAAAAAAAAAGTTTTCCCGTTATTTTTGACACACCCTCGTACTGTATTGTATTATTAATTTCTATAGAGTAAATTCAAATTCAACTGTTGTCTCTTTGTTTTACAGTTGTTGGATCAACAATAGCTCCTTCTCGCTAATCCTGATCATTCCTGTTTGCATTTCAATGGGCGTAAGTTCGATCATTTTATTTGTTATCATTTAGAAAGTGATTTTAATTTCTGAAATAATTGATATACGTATTTAATAAATAGGACCAAAATAATATTTATAAATGATAAAAAATTAATATTTATAATTGTTGCTGAGCCATGAAGGGTTCTAAGAGTGAAAGCCTAAGTGTTCGTTTCAGAAAATCAAAATTTATTTTTTTGCCGAAATCGACTTAAAAACTCATGATTCAAAAAGATATGTTGAAATTTTGAAAGAAACAATTTCCATCTGCACGTATGTACTGTCCGGGAGTCAAGAGAAGACCTCTGAGTTGCACAATTCCACCACTACACGGCAGAAACGTTTGGATGAATTCATTTCTAAAAAGGTTGATTAGGTATATTGCAAAATGTTTTCTCCGGCAATTGTCGTTAAAGCACGCGCGCAACAAAACAACGCGGACACGAGGAGAGACAACATGCGACGCAGGAGAAAAATACAGAGGGTTGATTCAGATAAAATGAGACGACTTTGCAGTTCTGTTACGATGGTGTAATAACATGGCGCCACCATCGGTTGTGTTCGATGTGAGAGCGACGTTGTTGGACTATCGTCCGGCACCGTAATTTCCACTGAAGTAGGCTGAGTTTGAGGGACTCCATGGGAAGTTCGTTCTACACCTGCTGACACACTTTCCATATCCCATAGACGGTTCTTGGTCGGCGACTTCCGAGCCGTCGTTTCAGGAGACCAAAACCACAGCAATCCATCGGTGATGCGACAGGAGATTTTACAGGCACATGAGAGAAGGGAATAACTCATATGCCCGTCTCCTGTTCCATCTTCCTGCAGTAAGCCACAGATGACTTGGCAGTTTTCAGTTGTGTTCAGTCACTCAGTTGTGTGACCGCGCGCTTAATGACGTCGCTCCAGCCCAAGATTGTCATGAATTATTCTGGAGACTGTTGCCTGTGAAATACCTTTCCTTTGGGCTAGACTTCTCTATGTGGGGGGATTTTTTTTCAGTACTTCAGACCGGATTTCTCGCACCACCTGAGCTGGGCGTGTTGGCTGGGGCTTGTTTCTGGTCTGCTTCTGTGCTCGTCTACGTTCATTAGATGGTCGCAATTTGTTCGTTTTGATTATTCGACCCACAGTAGCTTTGGATACCACAATACCATTTCGTTTGCATAATTCCACAATGCACGAAAGACTGAAGTTAGCGTCGGAAAGGCCAAACATATACCCTTCCCAAAAAGCTGTGATTTTGGAAGCCATGTTTCAGCACGAAATGTCCCAAATAACAGCAACAAGTGTATACAAAGCTAATCCCAATGAATAGTGGACGAGTCATGCAAATTACATTCCATCAAGATCATACGCGGCGTTTAAAGTCGTCTCATTTTATCTGAATCAACCCTCCGTATGACAACAATTGCAATATCTCTGTCCATCCTTTTTAGAAATGAACTTACCCAAACGTTTCTGCCGGTTAGTGGTAGAACTGTGCAATTCAGAGGTCTTCTCTTGAGTCCCGGACAGTACGCATGTACTGTATTGTTCCCACGAAAATGCCCCTGAGTTGTTGAATGTGCTCACTGCGCGCGCTGCAGTCGTGGATGCGTCCAAAGCACTGATAGGGAACACGTGCGTAACTGTCAAATGCATGGAGGGTGGGCACGCTTTTTCTTGGAATTAGATGATTCCATCAATGTACAGTACTAATATAATGTAAAACTTAAGACTAAAGAAAGACTCTTTGACCACAACAAAGTATAAGTTGAAAAAATATAACCTGATAATATTGGAAGCGCTTTTCGAATGCTTTGCATTCATCATTCAGCACACTAAGTGAGAACCTCGAGAAGACCTTGAGAGAATTGACTTGGGACAATCGACAATCGAACAGTGCAGGGAAACGAAACGAGCGGTCCAAAAGCAATGCTTTCACTGCCATACTCCTCCAGAAGGTAACCACGGGAAGTACACTGAACTAGGCAAGAAGCCAGAAGAAACCTGGTTAAGTCATCCAGAGGATATGATGGAATTCTTTTCCTATCAGGACGATAGTGTTGATTGTTGATTGACGAGGAACAAGGGAAAGGGACACGAGGAGCTAGGAGATCCAGTATTCGAAAAATATGGCCTTTTGGATGTCGTCGAAATTGATGTCCAAGATGTGATGCGGCCTGCGATGCCTAAGGAGGCTTCTAAATGTAAGCAGATGCTCAAGAATAACTGCAACCAGAGGATTGGGATAGTGCTTCATCATTGGAAGCAGCTTTTTTCAACAACTTCTGGACGTGATTTCCAATGGGAGGTATATCAAAATCGTCGGCAATAGAAGTACATGTATTTGTTGCAACTCTCCTGTCAAGTTAGGCAATGGTCCTCAAGGTAACGTTTTGGAAGGTTTGGAGGTCCTTTAATCTGGACTTACATATGGTTGCCCGGGGCAGACTTACTATCAAATGGTCCCGTGATATTTATATCCAACACCGTCAATATATACGTCAATATTAGTTCTGTTAAGTATGAAATTTGATGGTGTATGCATGAGTGACATATTTTTAATCTCTACTTATCTATCTATCTACCTATTTATTCTTTTTATTTATTTACTCTGTAATTTTTTTTGTCTATTTTTCAACCATATGACCTTTTATTCTATTTTTTTTTTACATTTTATTCCTATATTTACATTTAGAAATTGATTGACAATATTTACTTTTTGAGTACAATTGATTTTTGAACTTTACAATTTTTATAGCATCTTTTTATATACGCCCAATTTTTGTATCTACATGTATAATTCTTCATTCTCTAGGATATTTTACTATTTCTGTGATTCTGCTCTAATTTATCTTTACTTTTACTATTTTTATTAATGTACTTGAAATATTTAATAGTTTGCAGTCTAATCCAAGCGCGCTGTTTCGCCCCCGAAGAGCTACCAGACTGAATTTTGCCTTCTTTGCCTTGTTGATGGCGTGGGAGACATGGTCGCCCCAATTTAGCTTGGCATCTATTACCACTCCGAGGTATTTGTAATGCTTTACCCATTCGAGCTCTTTACCAGAAAGGAAGAGAGGACTCGGGGGTTTTCGAAGTTTCTTCGCCTTGCATTTGTCAACATTTAGATTGAGTCTCCATTTAGTTCACCATTTCTCACACTGATGTAAAGCATTTTGTAACCGAGATAAAACATAATCAGGATTGCGGGCACTAGTCATGATGGACGCATCGTCAGCAAACAAGTATAAATTGCACTTTGTAAAAGTTGGTAAATCCTGAACGAAAAAGTTGAACAACGCAGCGCCCAGGACAGAGCCTTTGGGGACGCCAGCATTGATGTCACAAGGGTTAGACATGGAGCAGCCAAACTTGACACGAAAAGTCCTTTCTGACTGAAAGGAAGTAATCAAAGCAATCAGATCGTCAGGAAAACCACAAGTAATCATTTTTTATCTCAGGCCGTTATGCCAGACCTGATCAAAAGTTTTCCGGACATCTCAAAAGATAACACCACCATGGGATTTCCTATGGGACAGAACGAGCAGAGTATGTATAACGGACGAAAACCAATCCAAAAATCTTTCAACTACAAATTAATGACTGGGTAATCTAGATGCCCATTGCATCAGGGGACATTCACCAATAGGACCCAAGTCCGAGTTTAGTAAAAGGTTTTTGTCTGTTCTATGAATTGCTAAACTTTCCAAGGCGTCCAACAGGTATTTTTATTTATCGATTTGATCAATTTAACATTTTTTGAAAAAAAAATCGTGGCCGGTTTCCAAGCAATGTTTAGCTATTGCTGATTGATTACTCCTGCCGAATCTCCTATGTGCCAAATGCTCCTTGAATCTAATCTCGATGTTACGAAAAAGTTTGATCTTTATAGACCTTGGGACGCTGTGGAACAAGTGGCTTCATAAATCCCTGACCTCTGCAGTGGTGGAATCTTGTCTTTGAGGTTAGGTAATAGATACCTTACTTGGTTTGGATTACTGTAAGAGAGGGAAATGTTGAAAGCTTTAAATACTGAATTTAGACCTCTAATTAAAAATTTATTATGTGACAGAAAAATAGTTTTCTCTAATTAAATCCATGGAACCAGAAGATATCAACATTCCTTTCCTTGATCGACAGAGCAGTCAATCTCCCCCCTAGCCATTCGACTTTCAAAAAAGAAGTCTCTTTATTACAAAACATCGCAATAAAAAATGGTTATAACACTCATACTATAACAGAGGAAATTCAAAAAGTTTATCGAGGACATCACCACTTTCAACAGGATCAAACTCAAAGGAAAAACTATTTCTTTGTGTAATCTGTAAAAAATTATTTTTAACGCATTTGTAGATTTGTTGTAAATTATATTAATCTTAGTTTAATATTTAGCTTTATAAAATTCTAATGTTCTGTTTCTGATATGATGCTCCTTTCTTCTCAATTGGATCTGATTCTTGGGTTAACCTCAAGAAACATCAAGAGTAGGAAGTTACACCATCCTTATTGCCATCGGTTTGTGCATTGTAATTAGGCTTGGCCAACTCATTGTAAGACCAATGATATTGCTCATAATTTCATTATGCTTTGATTTTATGATGAATTCTGATTCAAAAAAAAAGTTTGTTGCACCTGCGCTAATAAGAATTTGCTATTTCATAAAGTTCTCTAGTAAAATTTGCCGCTTTTAGATAATGTAGGTTGAAGCAAATAGTATCAAGATACTTTCTAAAGAAGGTAGTGGCCATAAATTTTCAAGGAGAAGGTAGTTTTGAAAATGTCGCAGTTCAGGGAATTTTCCCAGTCATATATGCCTAAGAACCATCTGATAGATAAGAACTTTATTTAATGGGTTATAAAGTAAAAGTTTTCGATTGAAAAAACATGTCCACTTCTCTTCCACAAACGCTTGCATATTCAAGTGCGAGAATTCCTATCCATAAAAGATCAGATGATATAAACGAACATAAAGAGATATTTTATTCGTATTTTTATTACTATTACAGCAAATAATTCATATAAATATTTGCATATTTAAATATGCTGAAGAACTTTGATTTTTAATTTTAAGAATATGCATTGTGCCGAGTGGCAAAAATTGCATGTAAGTATCTGCATTCGCTTACTTATAAATTATTGAAGCGTCTTGAAAAAAAAACTCGGTAAAGTAGATTTCGAAAATCGAAAAAAGGCTATATACTCTTTCCTTTCTCTTCACTCCCGATCGATATGTTGACATATCATATGCTGTGTGCTACCTTATGAAAAATGTTAACATTCACTTGACTTCTAAACAGTGTGGCTAGTTTGGCATTTTTTTTAAAGCGCTTATCTTTGTTTTCATTGTTTTGTGCATTCTTTAATTTTTATTAACAATGCCCAACAAAGGACAAGCGCATGAAAAAAAAATGCCAAACTGGCCATACTGCTACTAGAACGATTTCGGTGACATTAACATCACTTAATCTGAGCAAGGTCGACTAGGGATATTGAAATTTGAGAAAGTTAAGCCGTTCTCAAGATATTGTAGGACATGAAGACGGAGAGACGGGGACAAGAACAAAGTGGGATGAGTATATATCTTTCAGGATATCTTTCTATATATATAAAGAAGGATGTTTGTTTGTTTGTTTTTGGGTTTGTGGGTTTGTTTGTTTGTTTCTTATGCAAATCTACAGTTTTATTCCGATCTTGATGAAATTTTGCATACTTGACCTTCAAACCATCAGGAAGGTTTATCGATTTCGGAAAAATAATAATTATCGATAAAAAATCGATATTCATGGTTATGGAATTGCATATTAATTAGAAATATCTCATGACCAACAATGCAAGGCAAAGTTTGTGCAACAATAGATATCAACAATGGTGTCAACACGCAATTCACACTACGCTCGGACCAGTAACAGATATCTCATGACCAACAAGACAAGGCAAAGTTTGTGCAACAGTAGGCCCGTCGTGTTCGCATCACCAATGGTCTCAATGCGCAATTCACCAATAACAAAGAGCATAAAATTATTCAAAGAATTTTAACAATGAACATAAAATGATGATGCAATGACAGAACCTTCGTTTCCAAGAATTATTAATAATGAACTGGAAATGGATAGAATAGACGATATAGATAGGGCATTCTCTCTCGATGAGGCAAAGGAGGTACACGTATCTTCCTTCAGCTCCCTAAGAAGCGTTCAGACGATTGGGAAAAAGTGTGTGTGTTTCTTTGTGTATGTGTGTGTGTTTACCTAGAGGCTTAATTATCCCGGGCAACGCCGGGTCCTCTGCTGGTCTATCTATATATATAAAGAAGGATGTTTGTTTGTTTGTTTGTTTGTTTTTTGTACAAATCTACAGTTTTGTTCCGATCTTGATAAAATTTCGCATACATGACCTTCAAAGCATGAGGAAGGTCACTGTCTACCCCAGATACCGAAAAAATAGTAATTATTGATAAAAAAAAATCGATATTCATGGTTATGGCAGGACATATTAATGAGAAATATCTCATGACGAACAATGCAAGACAGAGTTTGTGCAACAATACTTATCAACAATGGTATCAACATGCAATTCACAAATACTCTGCACGGACCAACAATATATATCTCATGACCAACAATGTCAATAAAAGTTTGTGCAACAATAGGTATCAACAATGGTGTCAACACGCAATGCACCAACACTATGCAAGGATCAGCAATATATGTCTCATGACCAACAATGCAAGGCAAAGTTTGTGCAATATAGAATTCAATGCATAGAATTTCTGTTATTCAGGCTTTTCTTAGAAAAGAGAATTCTTAGTACTTAACAATTTCTTGAAAATCTTTAAAAATGATCAGTAACTGGAGATAATGAGTTAGCCGACTATTGGGAAAGAGTGAAAGACGATAGAGGAACCACTCCTTTAGCTCCGTGCTGTATTGAGCAAATGGTAAGCAAGTAAATAGAAGAATCGGCGACCGCTAGACTACACAAAGTGATGAATGGCCAATTTTTGCTTCAAGACATCGAAAGAAGAAAGGAAATTGCAATAACATCAAGTGTACATTTAAAGTAAGAATACGTGAGTAAAAAACTATCTAGACTAGAAGGCATCCTTGGAGAGGTCCATCCATTGTGAGCCTTTAAAAAAATTTTTTTCGGTAAATCAAGTCTCGGTATATCACCTAGAATGGATTTTTTCAGTGAAGAGGTAAATTTCTGTCTTTCGGATTTTTCTTAGAATGGATAGTCCCTTCGCTCCACACTGAGTGGCCAAATTATTATGACCACCCCCTTAATACAGTGTTGGGCCGCCTTTCGCTCTTATTACTGCTTGCATTCTTCGGGGCATGGATTCTACGAGATGTTGGTAGGTTGAGGAGGAATTTGAGACCAAATCTGAAAAACTGCATTTTCCAATTCCTGCAGATTTGATAGTGCTAGATTCCGCTGCCTGATGGCCCGTTCGTCCTCATCCCACAAATTCTCAATTGCATTCAGATCTGGCGATTGTGCAGGCCAACGAAGCAAGGTAAACTCTCCGGCATGTTCTTCGAACCATCTGAGGACGATCCCAGCCTTATGAGAAGGAGCATTGTCCTGCTGGAAGTATCCATCCCCATCAAAGTATACCATTAACATAACGGGATGTATTCGATCTGCGACAATACTTAAATAATCTTGGGCACGCACACGTCCGTGCAGAGGAATCGACGGACCTAAACAATGCCAAGAAAACATCCCCCAAACCATAAAACTGCCGCCACCAGCTTGAGTTTTGTTGCGATGCAGGTAGGGTTAATGCTTTCGTGTGATTTTCTCCATATTCAAATCTTGCCATATGCATGATGCATTTGAAATCGTGACTCATCGGACCACATGACCCTTTTCCAGTCATCTACTGTCCAATCCTTGTGCTCCTTGGCGAACTGGAGACGTCTGCTCTTGTTCAAGGCTGACAGTAGAAGCTTTCGAACTGGTCGTCAGCTTCCATAGCCTAAACGGTGTAATGAGCAGCGAACAGTTCGTTCAGAGGCGGTCACAGTTTTTCGTTGATTAAGATTTGCCGTTATTTGACACACTGTTGCGCTTCTGTCGCCTGGACAACTCTGGCCAATCTCCTTTCAGCTCGAGCATTGAGGAGCCTGTGACGACCACACGCTTGACGTTGAGAGCCGGTTTTTGGCTTGGTAGTCCACTCTCTGTAAACATTAATAACTGCTGCTCATGAACGATACTGATCACAAGTTCAGCTGTTTTGCTGATACTGGCTCCGACACTGCGCACGCCGACGATCATCCCACGTTCAAACTCAGTTAAATCTCTTTTTTTTTGCCCATATCGTTGCAAAAAACACAGTGCAACTAAAGAAAAACCGGAGTCTAAAGTATTTGGTGATGTACAGCACTGGTGAGGCAAGACAAGGAGAGTTTAGATAAAGTCCCGATATATCACCCTAGAATTCCTGTTTCTCCTATTTTTCGTAGAATGGATAGTCCCTTTCCTCTGCATTGTATTGACTGAGTTATTCTTTAACCAATTTGGAGTTATACTTTAGTTTTTGAGATTGTTCTCTTTACCTACAAGCGTAATTATCCCGGGCAACGCCGGGTCCTCTGCTAGTCTTCTATATATATAAAGAAGGATGTTTGTGGGTTTGTTTGTGGGTATGTTTGTTTCTTATACAAATCTACAGTTTAATCTCATGACCAACAATGCAAGGTGAAGTTTGTGCAATATAGATAAGGTTCAATTTGTAACAATACATAGAATTCCTGTTATTCAGGCTTTTCTTAGAAAAGACAGTTCTTCGTACTTAACAATTTCTTGAAAATCTTTAAAAATGATCAGTAACTGGAGATAATGGAGAGTTATCAAACTATTGAGAAAGAGTGGAAAGACGACAGAGGAAGCACTCCTTTAGCTCCATGCTGTATTGCTCAAATGGTAAGCAAGTAAATTGAAGAATCAGAGACCGCTAGACTACATAAAGTGATGAATGGCCAAGTTTTGTTGCAAAACATCGAGAGAAGAGTGGGAATTGCAACAACATCAAGTATACATCTAAAGTAAGATTACGTGACTAAGAAATTATTTAGACTAGCAGTGGCATCCTTGGAGAGGTCCATCCATTGTGAGCCTTTAAAAAAAAAATTTTTGAATTTTCATTAAGAATTTTTACTGTATTAATTCTAAGCGTTTTCATTTGTTTTTTTTTAAGATATTGTAAAATTTAATCCAAAAAACAGTCCGAAACATCTGGCTTATTTGGTAGCACATCAGATCCAAACATATCATAAAAATGATTTTGACTATATTCTATGGGAATTTGTGTATTTTGGAAACTGAGATGTTGATAATGCGATGATTGAACGTTTGTTTCCAAGAATTTATTAATAATGAGCAGAAAATGATGATGCAATGACAGAACATTAATAAGGCATCATCTATTGATGAGGCAAAGGAGTCATGAGTGTCTCCCTTGAGCTCTATATCAAACGTCCAGACGACTGGCAAAAATTTATATTCCTGGAAAGGAAAGAGAAGGAACGAGTATTGGTCAGAGAAACTCTGCAACTAAAACAGAAAAAGCTATACGGGCGTTTGAAACATCTGAACAACGGGAGTTTCGAATAGAGCAAAAGGGTATAAGAGCTTCTACGTGAAGGGCAAGAAAAACTTGAATCTGAAGTATCTGGTGATGCTCCGCAGTGGTGAGGCAAGTCAAGAAGAGTTTAGATAAAGTTCCATTATATCACCTAGACTTCCTGTTTTTCGTATTTTTCGTAGAATGGATAGTCCCTTTCTTATATGTCGTATTAATTGAGTTACTATTTAACCAATTGGGCGTTATAATTTAATTTTTGAAATTGTTCTCTTTACCTACAAGTGTAATTATCCCGGGCAACGCCGGGTACATCTGCTAGTTGATAATAAATTCTAAAAGTTCTAAGTGTTTGTTCTTTAAATGCTTGGATTCCTTAGAGTTCAGAATCCCCCTTATTTACGTCTAAACAGTCGTATGGTTGAGGACTCTATAAGTCAGTAGACTTAAAATAATATCTTACATAGTTGTTGATAAGTTGGAAATATACGAGGTGATTCAAAATCCCGTAAATCTCGTAAATGCGTATACAGGGTGATTCAAAATCCCTCCACAGTAAGAACCCGTTCTTACTTTATAGGTAATACTTCTATCGGGACTTTATATGTAGTACATTTATATCATTTGGAAAAATTGTTTCATTGTTTTGGTAACAGGCATTGATGTCGTTCGCTAGAAAAACGGAAGTCGTTAGAGTAGTGACCATGATAGAGAGCGGAAACGCTCATATTAACGGATAGAGAATCTGTCAAAGTGTGCATTCGTGTCCTAATTCGTTGGATCGGAAGTGCTAGTCGAGACGACTCTTCCATGGCCTCCCCGGATCACCTGACTTCACTCCATGTGATTTATTTATTCAAAGATCATATGTCTGTGTCCGCTTTGCCACATGAGGTCTCTAATGGAGTCCCTGGTAAAGGTCTAGATTAGGAAAGTACGGCAAACATTTTCCGCGCCGCCATTGTTGTTTACGCTTACTCTAAAATTCTGCTAAAATGCAATTTAAATTTTTTATCGTCTGGAAATTTAACTGATAATCAATAAATTTTGTAAAAATTAATTTTCCTTTAAATTTTGTTTTCAATTAAAATTTTCTATATACAAATAATAAGGTTGAGGTAATTTAATGAAAACTAGATTAAATTTTTAGTTTTTCACCTCATTTATGAACGTTAATGAATGAATAAATTAATAAATATTAAAATACATGTTAGATTTTTTTTAATTTTCTTCATCAAAATATAATTTTATTAATTTTTAGTAAACATAATTCAATAAACTTTTATCAAATTAATTTTTATATTTTTATCAAAACTTCAATTTAAGAGCTTATTTTAATGTTATTAAATTATAAATATTATTAAACTGTAATAATAATATTACAATTATAAAAATATCAAAATATAATTTAATAAAATAAGAATTTCGAAATTGAAGTTTTGATATAAATATAAAAATTAATTCGATAATTATATTTTGATAGAAAATTTAAAAATTTATAATTTTGAAAAAAAATGAAATAAAATAGCTTAATAAAAAATAAAATTTAGAAAAAAAAAGTACATATACAGTGTATTTTAAAATTTATTTATTTACATTCATTTATGGAGTTCTATAATGTTTAGGTAAAAATCTATCAAAAACTTTCTATATATTTTTTCAACCAAACAGCAAATATTCTTTATTCAATTCTAACGGTTACATTCAAGTATCCTGAAATGATGAGTGATAATTAACTTCCTAAAAAAAATAAAAATTAAAAATAAAACCTAACATCAAAGTTTTCTTTCAAGTTTTTTAATGCTCTTACTTCCACATTTCACAGACAGTTTAACCTTGTTAATTGAATTGTATTTTCTTAAAAAGAACTATATTCGAATAGTAATATAAACTTTCACTAATTTTCTTTAGTGCCACAAAAGTATGGAAAAATTATATTTTCAGATTGTCTGGGAACTGCACAATGCAAAATCTCAGCAACATTCGGTGAAGTTATAAGTTTCCTAGTTTTTTATTACTTCTTCGGATATTTTAACGAATTTTTTTAACCTCCAGGGAGCAATCGATTGAAGAAGCCTGAAGTTTTGCTTATTCGGATTAAAAATCTGGATCAATTAACGAATATTTCATTAAAAATTTAATCTAAATTGCATCTTCCAAACTTAATCGTATCTATCACTGTGTTTGGGCCAACAATGGCTGAAAAACTCAAGTGACTCCTGTTCTACCAATCAGCAGCTGCGGGCGGCGCGGAAAAAGATTGCCGTACTTTCCTAATCTAGAGCTTCAGTCCCTGGTATCGATCGTCTAATGTAGGGACATGTGTGGCGAAATTTAAAAGCGGAACAACCAAAATTTAGCCGGGATATTTATTAAAAATTCGGGACTGTCCCTTCAAAATCAGGATAAAAGGGAACATGAGTTTATAAGACTGCATGGTAAAACTCTAGATCAGTGTTTGCCGCTATCACGAAGAATCATCATTTTCAAATGAAGAGATGGCAATCAGTCATACTAGTTCAGGGCTGCAAGACAGATACCACGATTTTGTTCAGCTAAAATGTGATCTTGTCCTTTTTATTGATTTAAGGGTGACTGATTGATGACTGTCGCATCAACAAGGGTGAATGTAAGGATCATATGTATGGTAGGTACAAAATTTGAAGGGATTCTCTACCGCCATGTCTATCAAATTTAGTGGTGTATCTACTTCTGAAACTCCGGGGAGAAGGGAGTTTATTTATCACCCTGTTTTGTATTTTCAGCATTTGAAAACATTTTTGTTTGCCATTGATCGATGCTGAAATAGTTGGAGCAGAAAAATATAAAGAGCACTGTCATGGCGATCGGATCACTCATCGCTGTCGTTAAATCAGCCTACGGGGGGAAAACGATCGCGGCAACTGAAGCAATCGGCATTGTCAACAGAGCAGATAATGGAAAGTGACCAAACGGCAGCCGTGCGTTTGTTGTTAGGAGTCGTGCTTCTCGTTAATTGGTCATGCAAAAAATCATATAGGCAGGCCAGTGAGCGAGCAACCGAAAACCAAATATAACGTCGGAATTGACAAAAAAAATAATAAAATAAAAAAAATCAGAGTAGTTCAGAATGATCAGAATGACCTGAAAACTTGCATTATCCTCATATTCCATTTGAACTAAATTCTGAAGAAAAATTGAGATTTATTTTTAATATATAATAGCAAAGATAGCGTTCTGTTTTGGATACATGTCTCCTAATTTCTCTCATGCTATGCTTTAAAAGAACAGGCTACAGTTTCCGGCTGCTATGGCCATCATGGTTTAGAGCGATTTTCGAATTCGGCTGATATGAAAGTTTAAAAATTAATTACAAATGAATTACAAACCTTTCCGACAGGTGGCACTGTACGCAGCATACTGATGGTAGGTAGTGGGAAGTGTTGGGTCCAGGCAATCTGAAGTTATTCCTGAAAATGTCACGACCGTTTCTGCAGTTATTCAGTGTAATCCGAGGAAAACAATCTGAAAAGTTGCAAAGGAATCCAGATTAAGTGATCCAGCGTCACCTGCTGATAACATTTATAATTTATTTGTAACTTACTTTGAAACTTCTGTATCAGATAAATAATAATAATTATAAACTGGAGATGCTCTCCAAGCATAGGTAATGTTTTTTCGATTGAAAAATGGAAGGAAAAATTCTGCGACCTGGATTCGAACCAGGAACCTCGACTATCATGGCCGACGCCTCTACCCATTGGGCTATCGCAGACAGCCGGACAGCCAAGCTGTCTCAAGGTGTCTTAAAGACAACCAAGTTGTCACGGTTGAAAGCCCAATGGGAGATGGGAACCTGGCCGGCAGATCGAAAATTTCTCCACTCCAAACCATCAGAAAGTTGATGAACTCACAAGGAAATAATAATAATTATAAACTGGAGATGCTCTCCAAGCATAGGTGATGATAAACGAGGTTCCTGGTTCGAATCCAGGTCGCAGAATTTTTCCTTCCATTTTTCAATCGAAAAATCATTACTTCTGTATCAGAATTTTACGGCTTTTGAAATAAACATACTACTTGTTTCATTCATCAGTCAATCTCTGTTTCCGAGATATTTACTTTTGAAATCGAGAAGTCCTCTGTGCGACACCCTGTTAATAAATTTTATAAACTTTGTGACGTAAACACTCCAATTACAAATGAAAATAACTCGAAACATACGCTTCATACAA
>JAHWFO010097618.1:1082816-1108992 GCA_023313115.1 Rhysida immarginata
GGGGGGGGGGGGAGGGGGTAACTTTGAAATCTTAGATAGAAGCACCTATTTTTAATGGTATATTCAGATTGTACACAACATTTGAGAAATGTTTTATTATCAGTGTTTTTTCAATTGATCCAACCGTTTAGGAGATAGAGGCCATGAAAGTGTGGAACATTTAAAGTTTTGAACCGAATTTTATCGATGAAGACAAAGAGATAGAGAGTGAGTCTTACAGGCATTCCTATTCTACTTTTTAAGGGTCTTTAAGAATCCGATGTCAGAATTTCCAAAATTCAACATTTTTTAGTGCACAAGTAAATTTTTGGGGGCAGCGGTCCTATGGAAGCATTGTCTGTATCTATTGAAAAATATTGGATTCTACGTCAAAAAGAAAATTGTATTTTTCAAGAAGAGGAAGCTCATCATGCCGATTATATTGTGTTTGGAGCTTTGAAATGAATGTTTCTGCCATTTCTTCATTTTTTCAAAAAAAAAAATTAATTTCTCTAAAAAGGCTTAGCCCATTTCCATAAAAAATGGTCAATGTATAGTTTAAGAACCCCACTGTCTGAATTTCTAGAAAATAAAAAAAAAATAAAAAAAAATTGACGGGGGCAGGGTCTTGGGAGAGGGGATATTAAATAACTCCAAAACGGCTCATCACAGCCAAAGAAGTCTTTTACAAAAAAAATTTGCCTTAATGATAGGAGTATGTACATGTCGAGTTTATTGAGTTTGGTTCGCTCGTTTGAACGCTACAGCCATTTTTTAATTATTAGAAAATAATTAATATCTCGAAAAAGGCTTACCCAATTGACATAAAATATACGCTAATGCACAATTTAAGGAACCCTCTAAGTATAATTTGTATTTGGTTCGGCTATTTGCCGTTTCAGATTTTGTTAGCTGCACAAAATTGGACTCATACGTACATACATTTATACGTACAGACGGAAAATTTTTTATTCAAAATTTCAACATATCTTTACAAATCATGAGTTTTTAAGTCGATTTCAGCAAAAAAAAATTTAGAGTTTCTGAAACGAAAACAAAGGCCTTCACTCTTAGGGAGTGGTAGGTCAATAATAATAATAATAATAATAATAATAATAATTCAATTTAATTTGATTAGATGTGAACAGAAACAGTTGGAAATTAACCCTTTAACAACGAACACACTGAAAAAATAATTTAAAAAAATAAGATAATATGAATGAATAAAATTACCAAATAATCAATTATATATTTACAGGGGAAAAAACAAATTACTTGAGACCACGATTCATTTCACCCATAAATCCAACCACTGAGTAGCTATGTGAAAGTTTACGAAAAGATAAATAGCCGACTTATCAATGTGGTTTAATCCTCAGTTTAACAATCTTAGGAATATCTGGATTCTTAATTTATATACATGTAATAAATTTTCCTGTATGAAAAAGCAGATGACTACAAAATGTTATATATGTCGTTAGGATTTTTTGAGACAGTTTATTCAAGATTTGATTTATTAGAAATTTGATGATATAAATTTGGGAAAAGACTGATCTTTACTCTTCCATCTTTATTTGCGACCTTCAAGAAAAGCTTCAGTCGTCCTATAAATATCTTTATCCTGGGAAAAAATATGAAGGGAAAAAATCAATTCTTATTCTAGAGAAAATGCTCTAGCTGAGTAATTCAGTAGGACCCCAGATGTAAAAAATCTTCTCTCCTTGAATCACTGATCATTTTCGCTGAAAAATATAGGAATCATTTGTCATTCAGGGGTAAAAACTCAAAAGTCAATTGTTTTTTCTGCAAAATATTTTCATGTTTGATCATCGATTAAAATTTGGAGGTCAGATAATTTATCTCAAACGCGAAAATAATTAAATTAAGAAGTTAAAAACTGGAATTTTTCGTCGTGTTGCTTTTTTTTTTAGACATGCTTGCAAAAGCTATTTTCACGATATGTAAGATGTAAATTTCGTTTCACAGTATCCTGGGGAAATTTAGAAGTTATGATTGCTATTTTGTTGTTGTGATTGTTAATAAAACAGGAACCAATCACCCAAATACGGATAACATGAAACAGGAGGACTTGGACATATACAGAAATAGATTCACTTTTATCTCAACAAAACTGAAAATGTCTTTTACTGCTATGAAACCCAGGTGACACATCGGCCTCGGTGGTTCAGGGGTTGCGTGATCGCCTCTCATGCCCGAGGACGCGGGTTCGACCCCGGCCGAGGAAGACGAGGATTTTTTCAGGGGGAATTCCTTCGGTAGGGAAGTAAAGCCGTGGGTCCCGTGTAGTCGTTTGCCGGCTGCGCGTTAAAGAACCCTTGCGAGGCAAAATTTGCGGCCCCTATAACGCAGTCCTGAAATGACCATGGCAGTTGAAGAGGACGTTAATACCAAACAAACCAAACCAACCAACCCAGCGTTGGCCTTTCAACTTGGCTATGGCTCGGCATCGGAGATTTCTTTACAACAATGGCGATGAAGAGCACAGCGGAAAGGTGTCCCATGTTTTTTGCAGGCCTTCCATAGATCGTTTAAGGTGCGAAGTTTTCGATTCCCCGTCGCCTTTATGAATACACCAAAACTACAATAGTCCATGGCTGCAGCATCTGGTTACTTGACCAGAACATTATTGTAGTCGATAGCCCGCATTCCTTTTTCTAGGGCCGTCCTATTCATGAAGCCAAACGTCGATTTTACCGTGAAGGCTTGAAACCTTATCCTTGTGAAGCCAAACTCCATTCTTTTCTGCTTCCGTTGGTGTGGTCTGGGTTCTGCAACGTTATGCAGCAACAAAATGACATCCAGAGATCTAAATATACTGGATGACAAGGTTATTTCATCCATGAAAGGGTTGTTTTCTGATAGCATTGAATTATTCCAGGACGACAACGCCAGCATTCATCGAGCTCAATTGTAATTGACTGGCTCTGGTCTCAGGATCAGCCATTTCAACACATGATCTGGCCACCACAGATTCCTATAGAGAATTTTTGAGATATATTGGAGAGGGCCTTACGGAGAGGTTCCATTCTCTCCGCATCATTGCAGGTTTTGGGCGAAAAGTTACTAACCACGTACTTGTTGAATCCACGCCACGGCCAATGCGCGCCGTCGTCAAAGCGACAGGCGGCCAAACTAAATATTAATTAAATATCGCGACTTTTTCTGCCCAGGCAGTATATTTTCAAAAGAGCATTTTTTTTCCTTCCAGTCTGCGAAGAAACATAAAATTGTGAATAATTTCCTATTAAGACAGATTCTCCATATGAAAATTTCGAGTATTTTGTCGTGAATAGATATAGTACGCAATTATACTTGGCTGTTTATCTAAATGCTTTAACGTCCCCTTTATTATTCATAATTTTGAAGATAATGAAAATATGAAATACGTAGTGATGTTCAGAATGCGCATCAGGTATTTCTATTTGGTAATTGGAAAGAAGAGAACTCTCTGCAGATGCGATGGCGTTTCAACAAAAGCAATGTATCGCACGTATGCATAGAAAGTGACAGTTTGGCGCATACAAATCCGCGCATTTGATTACTAGGGAATAAAGTAGCCAAAAAATATGTAGGAGAATCACAATAGCAGAAATCGATTATGTGAACCCTATTACGAACAGGAAAAGCTAAGACATCAAAACATCCACCAAAAGGAGAAAAAAAATGCCTAGTTAGGAGGATTGTGGTTTCGGATACCAATTTTTCAACATTTTCTACTTCAAGCTCAAGAGCCAACATTGATTTCACGACGTCTTTATAGAACGTATTAGTTTCGACCGTGAGTATGCAATTAATCTTGGCTGTTTATCTAGAGTTTTTAGCACTTTATCACTAGACGAATCTCGTCATCACTCACATTTCTTGAGCTGTTGTTAATCTCGGTCGCCTTTCTTTTTTACACAAAATTTTCGTGGTCGAAAATTAATTGTTCTCGTTCATAGTCACTTGTGGCAATCACTTTTAATCTTTCACTCACGGTTTCATCGTGTGCTCCCGATTCAACCATATTACTGCCTGATAATGATTATTTGATGAATGCTAGAAGTGACGATCGAAACAGGTTCGATAAATTTTGGTCTCGAATTCTTTTGTAATAAAAATCAGAAATAGTGATATGTTCTTTTTTTGAATAAAATGAGAGATATTTTCAATGACGTTGTCAAGCAGTTCTTCATAGACGTCAATGGCAACAGCTTAAAATTAAACTTAAATCTTTTGACCACCACTTATTAGATCGAGATTACGGTAATAGCACAGATATTGTTTACATCGTTGAAAACAGGTAATAGCAATATTGTGGCGTTTAATTCTGCCTTAGTGAAATTTTTAACAACATCACCTGCAAGAGCTTAGGTTCTTTAGAGCGTTTAAAACCTGTTTTCTTCTGAAAAAAATCACGTTGTGCAATCATCAAGTCATTGTTCTTCATTTTCTACATACTGTGATATGGTAGAATTGTGGTTAGAATTCAGCCATGCCTCATGCATATGATTCTATTTGATTAGAATTATTCGCTATATGATTATCTGTAAATAGAATCTAGAATATGTGATTAATATTTATTTTTGATGGCAATACATTGTTTAATTTGTGTTTCCTTTAATTTTTTTTCCAATATGAATGGATGAGTCCATGCATGGAACAACAGCTGAGTATTGTTGCGCACGCCGGCAGCGTGGAAATCTTCTGTTAAGCGAGGAAATAAATTCAGCGTTGACTGTCGGAAAGCTTTACTCCTGCATCAGTGGTTTCCCAGACCGAAAGCTCTGCTCCGTTTCTGTAAAAACACTATGATGTTGTTTTTCAGAATTCACTTTTGTATGTTTTGGATAACTGAACCCGCCTCTGAAATTGGGTTCGACGCTTTCAGAGGAAGATTTTCCAGCTCTTCCTCCTTCGTCTCAACCAGTGTCGCAACCAGTGTGTGTCACCCGTCCTTCTTCAATGATTACCTTTTCATCTGCGTGAATATTTCTGCATTAACGCAGCCAGAGGGGCTTACGGAGGACAAGAAGAAACCCAGACGCCATCGTAGCGGAAGGGACAGCATGGCATCGTCATGGTCCAAGAGGGATTGCAGTGGAAGTAGCCATCGTGGTTCCTCTCATCGGACGCGCTCACCGATTCGGCGGATTGCTGAGCCTCATTCTTCATCTAAGAAGGTCAAGCCTTCATCGAATTCAGGCCAACCTCCTCCACCTAAGTCCTCTCAATGATGGTCATCTCAGTGAACATACGTTCCTTGGGTTTCTCATTCAAGTAATCGGTTTTGTTGACTTTTATTGCTCTGTTCAGGCCAGACATCATTCTTCTGCAGGAAGTTAAATTAGCTTCTTCGCAGAAAGGTTATGATCTATCTGCCCTTCGCAGTCAATTTCCTAGTGCTCAATTCTTTATTAACTCATCCTCACCTGTTGGATAAGGGGTTGCTACCATCGTCTTTAACCCTTCCATTATATTGTATATATGACTGCGAGTGCAGAGTAATTTCATTAGACATTCTATCATCAGGTGTGAATTTCCGATTGCTCAACGTATATGCGCCGTGTGGGATAGCAGAGAAACAGACATTTTTCGATGACATTGACTGTTATTTGTGTTCGTCTTTGCCTGTGGTGATTGCTGGTGACTTATACTGCCGTCCTGATGATAACAACTTTTTATCAGGGCATGAGGATCGTTTATGCCAGCATTATTCGATCTATGGAGACACTCCACGAAGTCACAATCTTGGGTTCACCTACCATCAGGGACCCTTTGTGTCATCACGATTAGACCTATTGCTGATCGATAATGCATTTGCTGGTTCAAAGACAAAATCAAACGATTTTTAGGAAGTTTGGGATTGATGCTGCGAGACGTCGTCGTCGTCATCTCCCTATTCTCCAAGAAATTCTCCGGGTCCTCCGGAATTCCACCCCAAAGGAGCAAGTTTGCGACCAATATTCTACGAGATCAACGCTCTAATGTTCCGTAAAGCATCTGGCGCAGCGCTCAGAGCCAAACCCACCTGGGCTGCTGATGTCAGAAATATGTCGTCGGCTGCATTCGCTGAGGAGAGACGTCGAGCCAATTTCAAAAGATGTCAGTGCTTAGTGGTGGGAGGTAGGGAAGTGGCTGCTGATTCTGACATCTTATCAGTTTTCCACTCCCACTTTTCATCATTTTTTAATCACCCAATCTTCCCATCAGATGCCACGAAAAATTGGATAGAGGCATTGCGACGTTTTTCAGAAGATTCCGATGTCTTCGTTTCACGGCCCTTCACTGAAGACGAAGTCAAGAAGTTCCTGTCAGCAGACGGTCGTCATCAGTCCAGTCCGGGTATGGATGGCATACCTTACTCCTTTTACAATGCGACATGGAAACTTCTTGGGCCTTTCCTGGTGCAAGTGCTTAACTCGATCATCAAAGATCCTTCTTCCATCACGTCAGACTTTCCTGTGGGGAAAATCATCTTGCTCCCCAAAGTACTGATTCCGGAGCTCGTCACCCAGTGGAAGCCAATAACTCTTCTTAACACAAATTATAAGGTCTTCATTGGTGTGTTTTAATTAAAACTCAAACTTTACGCCCACGAGTTCATTAGTCCTGTTCAATCCTGCTCTATTCCATCTCGCAGGATGTCCGACAATCCGATCACGATTCGGTGTGTGATGGAAGAAGCTTGTGCTCATCATCAGAATCTTGCTGTTTTAAGTCTTGACCAGGAGAAGGCATTTGACAAAGTGAACCACGTGTTTCTCTTTGAAGTGTTCCGTCATCTTCGTCTTCGGACTTTTGCTACGATTTTCTCCGCATTGTATGTTTCGGCCACATCATGTGTGGCGATTAATGGTTCCACATCTGTCACATTTGATCTATTAAAAGGTGTCAGGGCAGAGGTGCCCCCTACCCCCCTCCTGTACTTTTTTTACTTGGAACCATTATTGCAATGTTTGAGTCGCCACCAAGATGTTCGAGGGTATGATCTGCCTGCTGCGTCCATCAACATTAGGACATTGGCTTATGCCGACGACGTATTGCTTTTTGCATCGGGTTCATATTCCTTGTGCATCTATAATGAAACTTTTGACCTCTTTAAACTTCGACAGGGAATTCCATCAAGTTTAAAGTCTATTGGGAACTGGACTGTGGACTATCTTAATAATTTCCCAATAACTTTGTGTGACCAAATTACAGTGTTAGGATATGTTTTTCCTTTTAATCGACTATGGACTCTATGCATTGGCAACAAGGGATTCAGAAGTGCATCAATCGCTTTGACAGGAACTTTCGCTTTTCAACTTCGATGTTTGTCAAGGTGAGGTTCATTAGAGTGCACGTGCTTCTAGTATTAACAGCTACATGTCTATTCACCTTGCCTTCGTCAAAAAACCTCCAGAGACTGCGGACTGCAATAGTGAACTACACGTATCTGAAGGGCTACATGTAGTTCTTCATGTAGTGAACCATGTATGGGGGACGTCTGCTCAGCAGCGTCATCCATTGCGAGCAGCGTTCCTGTTCATACCCTTTGATAGAGGGGGGGGGGGGTTAGGTTTACCTGATATTTGACTTTATCTCATTGCTGCCAGATTGGCTGCAATAATTAAGGTATTCTTTTTTCCTCCTCCTATGTGGGCGAATTTTGATTTCTAACATTTATGGTTCTTCTTCAAGGTGATTGGACTTCCATTACCTCCCTTGTTGCCAGCGGTAACTTTTACAAGACATTCAGTCTTGATATTGTGACTTTTTTGCCCATGTTACGCCGCATTGATCCACAAGAGATTGGAGCTCGTTACGTCTATCGTAGTTCTTCCAGCACAACCTACATCTTTCGTTTCTTCCCTAATTATCCGTGGAAAGCAGTCCTAAAGCTATTGAAATCTTTTGCTTTTGAACGAACTATATTCAATTACCAATGGCGATTGTTGCATCATGGATTTCATTCCCTTCAACGACTTCATCAGTGAAGGGTGGTCGAGTCTGCTGGATATCTGTTCTGCGGCGTAGACAAGACCGTCAGCCTATTTTTTACGAGTGTCCTTTTGCAAAGTCTATCTTGGATCGTTTAAGGCTGCAATACGGGCTGGTGTACTTCTCGTATCAGTCTGTGCGCTTCTTCATAAACGATTCCACCGGTGAAGTGTTAACACCGGACCTAGCCACTGCGATCGCCTTCATTGATAAAAAACTTTGGCTGGCCCGTTGGAGTCGATCGCAGGGTCACTCTCCATCACTCTCAATCGTATGTTGTAGAGTGGCCGTTTAACTTCGATCTCTTTTTCTCTTTTTTCCCTCTTTTTTTTTCCTCTTGCGTTGTGAGGCCCAAGAAGAGACGATATCACGGACCTCGTGCATCGGTCCCCAGCTAACTCTCTCCCTAGTCAAGTTCTCCTTGGATCAGAAGAAGACTGAAGCCTTACAGCTGTAGACAGAGGCTCAAGAATCCCGTGGATCGGTGACTGAGTTTTATGCGAACAACAATAAACTTACAAAGGCTTTTGGCTGTCGTATGGATGCAGTGTGGATGCAGCAGGGGATTTCCCCTTCCCAGCTGCTGGAACAGATGAAGACACTGGAGCCAGAGGAGGTGGGCGGATGACACTCAGTGGCTACGATGACAGATGCAATGGTGCAGAAAGAGGTGGATATTCCTCCTTTGAAATCGTGGTCTTGGAGCCCAAGGCGTCATCCACGTCATACTCTACAGAGCTCACATCCTCGACCACCATGATATCATCTGAGGGATGTGGAGGAAGAATGACCTCGAGAAGTTTTGAAGCTGGAGGGGAAGATGGTGTGGCATCCCGTAGCCCCCAAAGTGTAGGCGGAGGCGGCATGCCATCAAGTTTCTCTCGAGGTGGAGGTGGAGGCGGGACCAACTCTCGTGCCTTTGATGGTGGAACTGGTGGTGTCATCATCGGTGATGGCTTAGCTGGCGGTCGCTGATGTGATGACGTAACTGCTTCTGGTGAGTTCTTAATCATGTCTGGGCAATGGTGGTATTTGCCCACAATACGAGAGCAAATCTCGCCTTTCTTCAAGAGCAGGTAATCTCTGCTGACGTGTGAGACTTCTTGCAATACTAGCAGCATTGCCTCATCCTATTATGGGATACAAAGACACGCCCTCCATGCAATATCAGTGAATGTGGTTTGTCTCTCTTCAGACGCATATTGAAAAATACCTCGCCGTTCTGAAGGCAAGAAAAGGCCATGTCAGCATGCTTGGGACGAAAAATACCAAAAAATGCTCGGGACGAAGGGGGATACCAGTTTTGGCATACAGCGCCTTCATGAACTCGCAGACGAGATAGGGTCCGTCTGCCACAACCATAACCATGTTCTCCATGGTTACTAAAAATTAAATAAAGAAAGTCTGAAAGTTCAGAAGGGTAACCTTTCCTAGGGGTCGCTGGGCAGAGGGTCGCTCACGTATGCGGCATAAAAACAGTCACTCACTGAAGATAAGGATTTTAATTCAGTTCGAGGTGGTGAAAAGTCACAGAACGGCACACAAAAATCAGTCACTTTTTAGGCTTCTTTCCTCCAGGTTCCTTCATCACTGATAGACGGCAATCACTCTCTCACTGTGCTATTATACGAGGGGAGTTCAATAAGTAATGCAACACATTTTTTTTCTCGGCCAATTTTGGTTGAAAAACTGGACATTTCTTGTGGAACATTTTCAAACATTTCCGCTTCGTCTCGTAAAGTTTCATTGACGTCCGATATGTAACAGCGCTATAGTGAGCTGTTAAAGTGGCGTCTGCAATGGAGGTGCGTTCCAAACAACGGGCAGTGATTGAGTTTCTTTTGGCGGAAAACCAGGGCATCTCAGATATTCATAAGCGCTTGCAGAATGTCTACGGTGATCTGGCAATGGACAAAAGCACGGTGAGTCGTTGGGCAAAGCGTGTGTCATCATCGCCGCAAGGTCAAGCACAACTGTCTGATCTCCCGCGAGCTGGCCGGCCGTGCACAACTCACAAATACTATCTCACTTGTGAGATTTCAACTCACACTATTGCTATTCTGCAGTTCAAACTACAAAACGAACACAACTGGTGAGTACGCACGTCCAACTCACGCGAGTTTCGACATTTTTAAGCGTCTGGAATCGAGACTATTCATCAAGAACCACTCAAATAAGCGGAAACTGTTCCCAAACGTTCGCTGAGTATGGAGCATAGCCTAATGAAAGCCTTGAAAGTTTTCATTAGGCTATGGTATGGAGGCAAAGAAAAGAATCACAGATGAGCAAAAATAAATTTTCTTCATAAATAATACAAGAATGTATAAAGGAAAATTTGATAACGAGTTTACGAAGAACTATGGGATGAAATTGAATTCTTGCGTCGTAACAAAGAAATCAAACATAGAATGGAAAAAAGGCTTAATTTGCACTATACGCACAATCGCGCGATCAAGGTAAGTGAAATGATGTTTTGAAGACCCCCCCCCCCCCCTTAACCCGCTGATATATAAGCCCTTTTTTATTTGGTTACGAGTAAAAGGCTAAATTAATAAAGATGCCATTTACCTTGGTCGCGTGATTAGTCATCGCGGGATTGTGCCGATAGTGCATATTATCTATCGCTCTGTTTTGTAGGCTTAATGCTGATCTTCGAGTTTGATCCCCTAAAATCGGTCGAAGGTTGTCTATCAAAATTTTTGCCGAAAAATGTCGAAGATCAAGTGACGAAAATGTTACTCATGAAAATCGAAAGCATCAATCCGCGTTCGTAAAACTCGTTGCCTCCTCAAACAACGCCTTTTCGCTGTTTCCAATGCTCCGATTGAATGCAGAATAGCGAATAATTCGGCCATGTTTTTTCTTTTTTTTTTTTTTGTGCTTAGCTATCTCACAAGCTCTACTCACGTGAGTTGACAACTCACATGGGGAGAACGAAAAACATGGGAGTTGATTTTCGAGAATACCAATTTTGTCTGATCATTCGTGTTTGTACCACGTGACCCTCCCAACTCATGTGAGTTGTTAACACGAAAATTTCGAGAATAGGGCCCCTCTAATGTCGGAACATGCGAACACTCTCATTCGAGCAGATCGACGGATCACAATCACATTGCAAACACATGAGAGTGTTCGCATGTTCCGACACTGCAGGAGTCAGAGCTGTGCACAAACGGCCAGCTCGCGGAAGATCAGACAGTTTTGCTTGACCTTGCGGCGATGATGACACACGCTTTGACCAACGACTCACCGTGCTTTTGTCCACTGCCAGATCACCGTAGACATTCTGTCGATTGGCGAAAATTTATTGTTTCTTATACAAATCTACAGTTTTATTCCGATCTTGAAGAAATTTTGCACACTTGATCTTCAAAGCAAGAGGAAGGTCAGTGTCCATATCAGATATGGAAAAATTAGTAATTATCTTTAGTAATCGATACTCATGATGGTGGCAGGGCATACTAATAAGAGGTATCTCATGACCAACAATGCAAGGTATAGTTTGTGCTTTAAGGATAAGGTTCAATTTGTAACAATGCATAGAATTCCTGTTGTTCGGGGTTTTTTTTTAGAATTCATCGTTCTTTGAACTTAACATTTTCTTGAAATCTTTAAAAATAAGCACTACTTGGAGATAATGGAGAGTTAGCAGACAATTCAGATTGGAAAGGAATCAGTCCCTTCGCTCAGTGTTCTTTTAGTTTCCCCAGCACACTGCTGCAATAGAGCAAATGGTGAGCGTGTTAACAGAAAGAACTGCGACTGCTAGGCCACACAAAGTGATGAATGGCTAAGTTTTGCTAAGAACATCAAGAGCAGAGTGCAATTGCAACAACAGTTTACCAAGTAGCGAATAACTGAAATGAATGAGTATTCGTCAGAGAAGACAAAAAGTTTTCCGGGCGTCGAAAACATCTGAACAACGGGAGCTTCTTCTACAGCAGGAAATTGCAGAAATACAGAAAACTAACTTCTGTTATTAATTAACTTCGTGAGATTGTTCTGTTTACATACAACTGTAAATATCCCGGGCAACGCCTCTTCTGGTATCAAATAAAGCTAAACAATAGAAGAGAAAATCAGATTCGTCTTTAGACGAAAACCTTAATTCTACAATATTTGTTAGCGAAAAAAGATCAATTATAATAATTAGTGGTATTATTAAACGCTGTCAGTTGGAGTAATATTCAAAGAACAGAAAATTTTTAATTCTTTTCGAAATACCGGATAAGAGGTTGCATAATTCATGAGCCAGTCGTGCCCAAAATTTAATATCGATATACGAAACACAGCGCCTACAATATTTAAGTAGCGACAACGGCAAATGCAGTTCGTTGGCGGACCTCGTAGAATAATGATGTTTGTTCAGACTTTATACTAGCGTTATTGAGGTAGATATTTACAATAAAGAAGTCAGAACTTTAAATATAAAAGCACAAACTTGAAAAAAGAATAACTGACATACCGTGTAGATATGTAACTCGCCTAAATTACGGGACACAAAGGAAGATTTAGGCAAGCCAAGAATGGTTCGAAGGAATCATTTCTGCAGCTTAAATGATCGGTGTAAATTTAAAGAGGTGGTAGATCTCCAGAAGATGATACAATAACAGAGTGAGTAGTGTATCCAAGAGTAATAAATTAAAAGGAGCCGATTTAGTGTTAAGCACCTTAGTCTGGAGATCATTCCTTGCTTTCTGTTGATATTAGCTAGTAATGTGAATGTCCCAAATGAGATCGTGAGTAATAGTGAGACCAAAGTATTTAAATGATGTAAGAGTGGATGGGATATTTTCTTCATAGTAAATCATTAATGCATTAGGTACATTTCGTTTCTTACGCTGATAGAATGACATAAGCTTACTTTTTTAGATATTTACATTTAATGAATTCTCAGTGCTCCAGGCTTTTAATTTGATAAGCGCCTCATTAAGTAATGTTAATAAAATGAGACATCAGGCCTCGCAGCTATAAATGTTAAGTCATCAGCATATAAAATAGTTTAAAGCACGGAATAGAGAAAAAAATTGAAGGATAATCGTTAATGAACAAATTAAATAGCAAAGGTGAAAGAATTGATCCTTAGTGAACTCCAAGGTTTCTAGTTATTGTAGATAACGATACAACTGAGTAAGTTAAAAAACAGGTTCTATTCGACAAAAAATTTGTTACCATAACAAGGGTATACCATGACTATTATAGAAATTAGACACATTGTATAAGAGAATATTTAAAGGCAATGAATCAGGCGCCCTGGTGAAATCAATAGAGATAATCAATATTTTAACGGAGGAAATACAGTCCTGTGTAAAATTTAACATAGTCAAAAAGAAGGAAGAGTACATGCATGTGAAAACCTGCGGCTCCTCGGTGTACCTATTCAAGAGGTCCCAGATCACCTTTCATTCTTATTTAAAAGAGACTGAATGAGAATGAGCTTTTCCTCTATCACAAGTCCGTCGGGTGTTTCTCCCGATCGTTTAACGTAAGAGGGGTAGGAAATGAAGGAAACAGGTAGTTTTAAACAATAACAACTAATTTATTTACAAAGCTAACTCCAATTTTCTAATGATTTGAGAGAAATTTTCTAACGTCAATTTAATGGATCTGAGAGAAATGAGAGGAATGAGAGAGTGTGTGTTACTCAATCTATTCGGTTTCAGATTCTTCTCCGTTCTTCAATAGTGAAAATATAAACGATCTGCTTCTATCTCCATTAAAGAGGGGTTTCTCCTCAGTAATGAGATACAAGTCAGTTTTGAATATATACTAAGTACCTCTGTCTGCCCTGACAGGTTAACACTCCAATTTCTCACCACTCCCTCTAATACTCATTAGCTATCTCAACATCTACATCTGTCTACTCCGACAGATTCTTCACCAACTTACTAATTGCTCCACAACAGTTCACCGACTGTCTCCACCAATTGCTCAACACCAACTGCCCCACACAAACTCTTTTCTCACTCTAGTTCCTAACTGAAACTGAACGTCTATGTGTAAAGGACACTCACTCAGATGATTGGTGGAAAGAAGGTCAACTCCTCCTTTCTTATTTATGCCACCATCATTTACGTGAAAATCAGAAAATGCGTCATATCTGACTCGAACACTGTCGCTAACATAACACCTGGTAAACCTAGAACAACATCCTGTGCAATCTAATAACTATCTCCAATCTAAACTTACAAAAAAATTAAAATAAACTAACTATAAAATAATTAAATTACAACTGAATACCAATTAAGTAAACTAGATAAATCTTAAAATAAACTAAACATGACTAGTCTACCGTCTCCACTATTAAGTCTCACCATTTAAGCATTATAGAAATAATTGCTAACTAATTTAAATGACTGACTAAAGGCGGAGACACACGTGCACGGTTTACATCCGACTAGCTATCGCATGCGACTCTGGAACGACTACTTCCGGTCTCAAAAGGTCAGTCGTAGGAGTCGTGGGACTAGTTTTTCCGACTTCAACTCTGTCCGACTTTCACGCGACTTGTCGTTCAAGATAACCAATCAGGTTGCGAGAATATACACGATTAGCATCATGGGAAGTGGCCGCTCTAGATCCAAAAAAAGAAAATGGAGGCTTCCATGGAAACTAATAAATTTATTAGTTTAATAAATTGTATTTTTGACGCGTAATCGAATTCATTTTGGCGGAAATGAATACAGTTTCTTGTGTGACTGCAACGCTGCCACGGACACAATTTGAATTAAATGCTTGTCGGTTGAAAGTCGTGCGCGCGGAAGTTGGAAATGTGTGTTTTGCTAGTCGCATGTACTCTAGTGTCGCTTCAAGTCGGATGAAAACCGTGCGCGTCAAAGTCGGGGATGTGTGTTGGCACCTTTAGATTAAAAATTAATTAAAATATAATAATAATCTAGAAAAGTGTCTTTACTTTATAAACTAAGATCTCTCCTGTGTTACGCTAAGAACTATCACTGAAATAGCTGAAGAAAAAATCTAAAAATTAATTATTAAATCTCAACTCGCGTTTTAAATAAGGGTGGGGCTTTCAGAATCCCGGGGCATCACATGCACAGACATTGCATAACAAAAACTGTTCCTGCGCACGCGCCCTACGTGCTACCAGTCGTTTTACAAATGGTCACCGCTAGCACATCGTCTACAGTGGAAGAATAGCGAGCTGTTATAAGGTTTCTTTTCGCAAAAGGTAAGATACCCGCTGAAATGGAGAAATGGCAGAAGTTTACGGTGCCGACTGTCTGGACTATTCTAAAGTGTGCAAATGATTTAAAATGTTTCGGGAAGGAAGAGTTAGTGTCATGTGCAGAAATGACGCAAGTTGATGAGAATGCGCAGTGGAATGTATTCACAATGACATAAGGCGAAATGGAAAATAAAAACATTTATTGATACCAAATAATCAATTGCAAAATTAGAGAAAACCTTAATTCTAATAAACTTAAGAATAAAGGTAAAATTAAGGCGTAAATAACTAACACCAATAAGTAGCCATTTTGGCATTATCATTAACGAACATATTTGTAGCACACTAGTAACGTGATGATTTCACGCTTCGTAGAAATCACCGAAGATGTAAGGCACTTTCTTAACACAAAGTAAATAACAGTCGTGCAAAATACAACAGTAGTAAATCACCAACACAATGACGTGAAACACACAGTTCATTGGCGATAATTAAACATGACAAAGAAACTCTCGAGCACTCGTACCTCTGGTATGCACACTCTGCCCGAAGCTAAACACCAAAAACGCAAGCACACAAACAATATTAGGAAGTCTTAGCCGGTATTATAAGGTCACTAATCGGGAAACATTATCGCTGGTCACAACAAGCACGTTAGGCTGGTCTCAATATGGACCACTCTAATTTAAATAGAATATCAGTTAACTTTGTATGAATAGCGAGAACAGAGATGAGTTTTCTCGATACTATTCGCTACAAGAAAAACTGAAGAGACTTATGCAGGAGCGTGAATGCCTAATAGCTGCTACGCACAACGCTTCTTTTTTTTAACGGGGCTTACTCACAAGTACAAAACCCAAGTCGTGTTTAATATAAGACGACAGACCGAATGGCCACAAACCTTGTACATATGACACTTAGCGTAGCTCGTAAAACTGCAAGTCCGGAAAAGTTAATTGAGCGATTTGGGCGCACAAGCCTATCTGAAAATTGGCGCTTACCAGATAGTCAATGTCCGTTCTAAATGTCCAGCGCGGGAGTTCGGGAAATTGCTCGGCTTCAACCGGAGGAAGAACGTCGGAGTTCGTGCTGCCACGTCGGCATGTTGATACTTTCGTCGTAGCGGGGTTCTCGTTGCTCATCTCGCTCGCCGGTCCACGGGGCTCGTCGCTCGGCGGAGATATTGCGGACGCAACCGTTCTCCTCCCTCAGGATCGCTAACAAGCTGCCGTCCTTCGGTATCTCTTTGTTCGAGCTCCTCCTCTCTTTTTTCCATCTCTCCCATCCGACTCCTCTAAAGCCAAGCTCATGATGTTGGTTCTCCACGTCATCACGACGTAATTCTCCCTCTCGCTTATCATTGGTCCTCTGGTGTCGACGTTGTTGACAAGGAGCTCTACGTCGCCTCTCTTACCGACCCGACGCATAGAAAAAACGAGTACAAAAGAGATCGGCAACGTCAGCGGAATTCGAAGTGGCGTCTGAATTCCGTGACAGTTAGCCTTGCCGATGAACAGCGTTCTGGGCGGTCTGCGTCAGCGGCAACACCAGCCATTATCGAGGACATTAACAACACGATCAGAGAAGACCGTCACATTTCCTTGAAAAAAGTGAGCGAAACGTTTCATGTATCTATGGATCTGCATGGGATATGGTGCATGAGAAGTTTGGACACCGCAAAAGTCTGTTCACGTCGGATTCCTAAATTTCTGACACCAGAACAGAACGGCAACAGAATGGCGTGTACTCTGCAACATCAGCAGCGGTACAATCAGGAGGAGATGAGCACAGTAGATGATTGCTGGGTTGTGCACTTCACGCCTGAGCCTAAAACTGCAAGCATGGTGGGGAAACATCCACATTCTCCGGTTCGCAAAAACATTCAAGGTTTCTCCTTCAGCTCGGTAGATTATGCTTACAGTTTTTTAGGATATGCAAGGTATCCTACTTACAGAGTTCCTGCCTCCGGGGTCAACCGTCAACGCCTCTACCTATTGTGAAACGTTGATTAAACTTCTGCGTGCAATTAGGGATAAGTAACTAAAAAGAGGAAACGATGTTCGACTTCTCGCATATGGCCAACGTCGTCAAAGCTAAAGTGGTCCGCTTTGGTTGGGATTTTCTAGACCACCAGGCTACAGTCCAGACTTAGCGCCTTCGGACTACCAACTTTGGTCTCATGAAGAGATTTCTAGGTGGTCAGAGTTTTGAGACTGACGAGGAACTCAAATCTGCCGTGCGCAATTAGCTGTATTAATAGCGACGGAGTTCTATGAACGGGATATTCTGAAACGTGTGCAACATTGGGATAAATGCCAAAAACGTCACGGTGCCTATGTGGAAAAGTAGATAAAAACGTGTAGTCTCAGCTGCACTTAGTTGTGTACCTGTATGTTTTGTAATTTTCTTTGAAAAAAAAAATTACATTACTTTCTGATATCGCCTCGTATACAGGGTCATTCAAGTCGTGTGTAAACAATTTAAGGGGGTATTATAGACGTCAAGGTAAACACAAAAAGTCCTATGAACATGGTTCCGAATTTGAACGATAACTGAGATATGAACAGAAATAAAAATGCCGCCACCATGATCAACAAGTTAATAACTCAGATTCTGTAAAGCCTAGATTAATGATATTTGGAGGAATAACAGGGAACATAAGACTGTGTACACCATTAAAATTTGACCGAATTTCAACGAGAAGTTTCCGAGTTACGCAGTCAAAATTGTAACAAGTGCTGGTTAGTACTCACAAGTAAACACATGTTATGATGTTGAATGAGTAACTCGAAACTTCTTGTTGGAATTAGATCAATTTTTAACATTGTACACAGTTTTATGTACCCTGTTATTCCTTCAAATTTCATTAATCTAGGCTTTACAGAAACATTAAGAATCCGTCGGAATTTGTAACAATACATAAAACACCTATCGTCCTTGCTTTTTTTAAAATTATTAATTACTAGCAGATACCCGTAGCTTCGCTCACGGCAAAATGATATAAGTGAAATGACCCTTGTTACGTAAAGTATACCTCTTGACTAATCAGCAAAAACTTCAGAGAAATAACATTACGATTTTTATTATCTCCACCCTCAATCAGTATTGTCTGATATGTTGCTATGTCGCGCATACCGTGTGTTTCAAAAGTTCCCGAAAGCAGGAGATGACTTTCCCTGCAAAACATACAGGAGCCACTGTCTCTCAACCTCTTTTTTTCAATTAATGGATACTCCCAGTCGTTACGAATCCCGCTAGTTATTTTGCATAAATGCAAATACGCGAATATGAGAGTGAAATAAAAGTTTAAAGTAAAAAATACAAGAAGTTTTATTTATAAAACCTACGGTATACGGTATTATACCGGTACAGTAACAGTTTAAAAAGCGTTATTGCGTGAAAACAAACACGTGAAATAATGTATGCAAGAACGAGCAGAGATGGTTTTCCTTTGCGCAAGAGGGGATTTGACGTTGCACAATGAAGCCGACGAATTCCATGCCCGAAATCCTGACCGCCCGAAGTCTTCAGCAAGTATTCTTTCGACTCTGATGAAACGATTTCGAGAGACAGGAAGTGTTGCGGACAGACAACGGCAAAGTCGACCAGGTAGAATGACAGGTCCGCAACAATTGGGGCTTATGGCGTACAATCGACGCGTGCCATTGCATATGCCCTTCGAATCAGCCACTCATCTGTGTGATTGAACGGGATATTCTGCATCTTCCATGGTTTTAAGTTCCACCCGTTCAAGATGCAATTTCATCAAGAAATGACAGGCAGTGACGAGGATCGTCGAGTGCAATTTTGCGAGATAATGATGAACATATACCATGCAGATGCTGCGCTATCCCGTCCTATTTGCTTCACCGACGAATGTACGTTCACTTTGCATGGGGAGGTAAATCACCACAACTTCCGTTACTAGACCGACTGCAATCCACATTGGATGGGTGAAGGCCACACCCACCGTCCTCTGAGAGTAAACGTCTGGGCAGGCATTATGGGCGCTAATCTCATAGGCCCCTTTTTCATTGACGGAACACTGGAAAGCCCCAAATACCTTCAACTTTTAGAATACGAGGTTGGACCAGCTGTTGCCGAGGCAGCAGGCGAAAACGACATCTGGTTCCAACAGGATGGGGCTCCTCCCCATTACGCCCTCTCTGTACGCCAATATCTGGACGAAGTATTCCCTGAACGCTGGATTGGGAGAATGGAGAGCATTGATCTTTCGTCACTTGAATTTTTCTTATGGGGCTATGTTAAAGCACAGGGTCTTCAAGACACGTCCTGCAAGCATAAACGAACTGAAGGAAAGAATTAGGCAGTTGATGCAAAATATTCCTGAGGCAATCCTATTCAATGCCTACAGTGCGTTTGAGCACCAACTAGCGTAGTGCCAAGAGGTGAACGGTGAACACTTTGAGCAAATGGTGTAGCCTACATGTACCGTTTCCTTTGGGAATGTAAAAATAAAATAAACACATTTGAGAAATTTTGCCACTATGTAAAACTGATTTTATGTAATTTATTTCAGCACATGGTTTATTTTAGTGGTTGGCCGAACATTATTCCTGCTGTCATAGCTTAGGCTTTCCCTACATCAGAAGGGCAGTTCGGGAACTTTTGAAACACACGGTATAACTGACCGTGCGAAAACATTTCCAGAAACTGCTTCATTAATTTCCTCCGCGGCGTTGTTTCTTGCAATTATGACGGCGCGCTTGCAAAGCTAATTAGTGATTTATTTGCATCAAATTTTCAAAATTCGGTTGATCATTATCAATAAGCTGGTCAATTAAAAAAAAAAATTCGGGAAATTCGGCAGATAAGTATACAAAAGAAATATGATAATGACAAAAAAAACAGAAAAAATGGAAAAAGGGTTTATGTGGATAATAGTAATGCAAAAATGAAAAAAAACCTCTTTCACCACAACAAATATCATAAAGGAAAAATACGACCTGTAAGCGCTTTTCGAGGGCGAAGCTCACATCATTTAGCAGTGACCAGGGAATGGAACGGAGAAATCTAATAATACTGCCTTAAAGGGCAAATGACACAAAAAATTTCGCTATTGGAATAATAAATAATCAAAAAGAATGAAGCATAAAAAAGAATGGCTCAGGATTTTAGAGGAAAAGTAAAAAAAAATTTAATAAATAGGCAACAAATATGCGAAATCGGACCCCCTCCATTAGAAAACGTTTTTAACAGAGACAGCTGCGAGTAACGTAAAGTTTGCCATAGAGAGCTGATTGATTAGCGAACGTCTATTGTTGACAGGCGTTAGGCTATAAACGCCTTTATTAAGTACTGAAAGGTGCTTTTTGCTATCTGTGTGGGGAAACGTGTCTGTCTGTCTGTCCGTCTGTCTGTCTGTAACTCTAACTCCTCCAAGGCTATGAAAGATTTTCGAAATCTGTTTTCGTCAGTCGATGAATATGGTTCATGGCACGAACCAATTAGAAATATTATCTAAATCGGTTCATTGGCACGTGCACAAATGCCTCCATTTTCCCGCATAGCAATTTTCAATGGAAAGATATATTGAGTAATATATCAAACAAATCGTAATGACGAGATAGCAGCGCTTTTTCATTACTATTTTCGTCAGTCGAAGAATATGGTACATGACACGAATGAATCACAAATATTATCTAAATCGGTTCAATAGCACGTGCACAAATGGTAACTTCACGACCCCACCTAGCCATTTTCAATGGAGAGATATAATAAGTAATATATCAAACAAATCGTAACGACGAGATAGAAGCGGATATAAATTACTATTTTCGCCAATTAATAAATATGGTTTCGGGAATGAACCATTTGGAAAATGGTTGAAATCGAAACAATGACACGTACTCTAATAGTACCCTTATGACACCCTCAAAAATTTTCAATGCTAAAATATGGCATGTAATATATCAAACGACTTGGAATGATGTGTCATGAATGAATATAACGTAAAATTAATGATAGTCAAAATTGGTTTCAAGAAACCTGGTTTAGTGGAACCATTATGGTTGATTGGAACTTTCAATGCTAAAATATGGCATGTAATATATCGAACGACTTGGAATTATATGTCATGAATGAATATAACATAAAATTAATGATTGTCGAAATTGTTTCCAAGGAACCTAGTTTAATGGAACCATTATGGTTCATTGGTACATTCAATGCGAAAATATGGCATGTTATATATAAGACGACTTGGAATGATGTGTCATGAATGAATATAATGTAAAATTAATGATAATCCTAATTGGTTCAAAGGTACGTAGTTAATCATTTTGGTCCATTAGAAACTTACAACATTAACATAGAGCGGTTTAAAATATGGTTTCGCGAAAGGTTTAGTTTAACCTTTCGGTGCTTGGTTATGTCATTCCTTAATGGTTTATTAAGTAACTCTAACTCCTCCAAGGCTATGAAAGATTTTCACAATCTCTTTACGGCAATCGATGAATACGGTTCATGGCCCGAACCAATCACAAATATTATCTATATCGGTTAATTGGCACGTACACAAATGGTACCTCAATTTTCCCGCCAAGCAATTTTCAATGTTAAGATGTATTAAGTTATATATCTATGAAATCGTAAAGACGAGATAGAAGCGGTTATTCATTATTATTTTCGTCTGCCAATGGATATGGTACATGGCACGAACCAATCACAAATATTATCTAAATCGGATCAATAGCAAGTGCACAAATTGTGCCTTCACGACCCCACCTAGCAATTTTCAATGGAGAGATATATTAAGCAATATTTCAAACAAATGGTAATGATGAGATAGAGGCGGATATAAATTACTATTTTTGCCAATTGATAAATATGGTTCAGTAAATGCACCATTTTGGAAATGGTTTGTAATCGAAAAAATGTCAGTGCTCTAAAGGTACCCTTATGACACCCTCAAAAATGTTCAATGATAAGATATGGCATGTAATATATCAAACACATTGGGATGATATATCATGAACGAATATAACGTAAAGTTATTGATACGCGAAATTGGTTCAAAGACACCTGGTTTAGTGGAAACATTCAAGTTCAATGCAACTTTCAAAACTAAAATATGGCATGTAATATATCAAACGATTTGGAATGAGGTGTCATGAATGAATATAACGTAAAATTAATGAAAGTCCAAATTGGTTTCAAGGAACCTGGTTTAGTGGATTCATTATGGTCCATTGGAACTTTCAATGCTAAAATATGGCGTGTAATATATCAAACGACTTGGAATGATGTGTCATGAATGAATATAACGTAAAATTAATGACAGTCAAAATTATTTCAAAGGTACGTGGTTTAATAGTATCATTATGGTCCATTAGAAATTTACAATGTTAACATAGGGCGGTTTAAAAATATAGTTCCGAGAATGGTTTAGTTTAACCTTTTGGTACTTGGTTATGTCATTCCTTAATGGTTTATTATTACAGAAGAAATGCCAAAAGCAACAATGGAAATAATTCAGTAAAACATGTAACTTAAAATTATCTGAACTAAATTATCTGAAATTCCATGACCTTTGTCCAAAACATGTTTGGCGATGCTCTATCTGTCCGACCTGCCATATTTAACATGAGCTAAATGCTCTTTCCACCTTTTAATAATATTTCTGGAGATCTGACCAACCTAGTTCTTTTCACAGAAATCACATTGAAATAGATAGATTCCCGACTTTCCCAGAGGTGGGATGGCATCTTTAGGATTTCTTAAGAGTGCTTTCAAAGTATTCCCACTTTTGAATGCAATCTTTAATTGCAAGCGCTTAAAATCTTTTTTAGGCCCTAAGTTTATTGCGTATCATAAGCAATACTAATACATTTGAGGCTTGTGGTCTCTGGAATTAACTTCGTGGAATTCTTTCTATTTAAAACGAGCTTATGCCTACGGAGTAAGTTATCGACAATTTTATCGGAAATGCCATTCAACTTTGCTATAGATTTAATGGTACTCAATTCAGTTTGGTATTTTTGGTCGGATAAAGGAACATTAAAAAGGCGGTGGATCATAACGTGGAAGGCAGCGTGTTTATGGCTAGGAAAATGAATCGTTCATAATATAGCGATGATTTTTGGTGGGTTTTCGATAAATGTCGAACTCTAACCTATCATTAACCCTAATAATGCCTAAATCTAGGAAAGGAAGGTGTCCATCGCTCTCAACTTTGTGTTAATTTGATTGTAGGAAACTTATTATTTAATTCGCTGAGAAAAGAGCTAATATCGCATCCACGTAAATATACCATACAGAATACAGTATAATACGGGGGAAATAAGAGAGGGTTGTAGCTAATTGATTCTTATAAAGAGATTAGCAATTAACGGACTAAGACCATTTCCCATAGCTGTTCCCGAGGTCAACTTATGAAATTTGGAATAGAATTGAAAGAAATTTTCATACATGCATACCTCAATTAAATGTATATATTCATTGACTTATTCGGGAACAACTTTGGAGCGATGGACGCCTTCCTTTTCTAGATTTAAGCATTATTAAGCCTGTTTCACAATTAAATCGCCTGCATTAGCCCTAGCGGAAGCGTATAATAATGTCTCCGCTCGCGAAGCGGGCGATTTAACATCTTTCCGTTTCCATTTCCAATTAAATCAGCGGCCGCATTAACTGACTGCTGACTGGTTCATTCCATAACGAGATCGACGTCACACAAAATGGCGTCTCGCAGCGACCTTCGTCGCATTCACAGGCGAAGGCTGTTTTTGACAGCAATATTTTTTAAATTACATTCCCAAATGCCAATTTCACATCAGTGTGTTCGCCCAATATGACAACAAAGATCCGCCGAAACTTGACGTTTTCTGATTAATTGAAGCACTTGTGGATCCACTTGTATTGAAAATTCGCCTGCAAAGCAGTTGCGGAATCCGCTAAATTCAGAACCAGCTTGAATTGAAATTTCCGCCCGCAAAGCTAATTGTGAAACGGCAGTCCGTGCGGAAAATCTTCGTCTTGCGATGCGTGCTCCGCAACCGTCTGTTTTCCGCCCGCAAACTGTAATCGTGAAACAGGCTTTAGGGTTAATGATAGGTTAGAGTTCGACATTTATCGAAAATCCACAAACAATCATCGCTATATTATGAACGATTCAGTTCATTCTCCTAGCCATAAACACGCTGCCTTCCACGACGCTTTGATTCACCGCCTTCTTAATGTTCCTATATCCGACCAAAGGTACCAAACTGAATTGAGTACCATTAAATCTATAGCAAGTTTGACTGGCTTTTCCGATAAAATTGTCGATAACTTACTCCGTAGGCTTAAGCTTATTTTAAACTAGCAGAGAACCCGGCATTGCCCGGGATAATTACAATTGTAGGCAAACAGAACAACCTCAAAAGTTAAATTATAACTCCAAAATGGTTAAATAATAATCAATACAACACAGAGCGAAGGGACTATCCGTTGGAAGGAAGCTTTAATTATTATAATCAAATAGAAATAAATTTTGAGGGCTCCAAAATTGAGGCTCCTAATTTCAGTTTAAGGATCCCTAAATATTTACCGTTTGGGGCATCCGCCTAACTTGAGTCCTTATTATTATTAATCCCCTTAAAACTTAAAGCCTCCTTAAAGCAAGCATTTAATATCAGCCCTTGTTGACGCAACATAGAAACACAAACAGCCGATCGTTGATAAAAAGACAGCTTACCGATTATTGACACAAATTTTGCCTTGCTTTGTTGGTTCGTGCATATTGTTGGTGAGATATCTCCTATTTTTTCGATATTGTTGGCATCTGAATATCGATTAGAAGAGCCTAGGAGGCCAACGGGAGGTCGGACGTGAACGGGACCTAGCCTAAGACACTCTCCGGGTTTTCGAGGTCATCTGTGCAAAATGTCAGCCTCGGGGGTTACCCGGTTCAGAAGTTATGGAGTAACAATCAAACAAACAAACAGACGGAAAGTGCGCTATATATATAAAGATAGAAAGGATTCCACGAAGTTAATTCCAGAGACCAAAAGCCCTAAATATATTAGTATTGAAACAATGAGACACAGGGAAACCACTTATCACATAGAAATTATAATACGACGAGTACGCATTTCGGCAGCCGCGCTGCCTTCTTCAGCATGTAAAGAGGGAAAGCTACGATCAGAGTAGATAAGCTAAATCCAAGAAATGTTAGACGGAGGACCTTACCAGAAGTTAACAAGTGACCCGTTTAAGAAGCTGATCATGGACACTAAAGATTGCATCAAGAACTGTAACTACATCTGCGAAGACCGAAAATCGAGGGACCTGATGCCAACTAATCCAATGCCACCGAGACTGTACTGCCTACCCAAGACCCATAAAGCAGGCAGCAAGTGGCGACCTATCGTCAATAACATAGACTCGCCAACAGACCAGCTAACCAGATACGTCCTTAAGAACTACCTTCTTAACATTAGATTAGATGGACGGGACTTTAATAATATCAGATTAGCTTATCTACTCTGATCGTAGCTTTCCCTCTTTAAATGCTGAAGAAGGCAGAGTGGCTGCCGAAATGCGTATTCATCGTATTAAAATTTCTATGTGGATAAGTGGTTTCCCTGTGTCTCATTGTTTGAAGTCCATCCACAGTTTCTGGCTCATAGTACATCTGTTTATTAGTATTGCTTATGATCCGCAATTAGCTAATGGCCTAAAAAGATTTTTAGCGCTTGCAATTTAAAGATTACATTCAAAAGTGGGAATACATTGAAAGCACTCTTAGGAAATCTTAAAGATGCCATCCCACCTCTGGAAAAGTCGAGAATCTATCTATTTCAATGTGATTTTTGTGAGAAGGACTATGTTGATCAGAGATCCAGAAATATTATTAAAAGGTGGAAAGAGCATTTGGCTCGTTTAAAATGTGGCAAGTCGGACAGATCGAGCCTCGCCAAACATGTTTCGGACACAGTTCATGGTATTAGTTCAGATTATTTTAAGTTACTTAGCTCCGTGTAACGTACCTAAAGTAGGGTTTATGTGGGTTTAATAAGAATTACA
>JAHWFO010097618.1:1109002-1179598 GCA_023313115.1 Rhysida immarginata
GAAAGTAATAAACAAATTTACAGATTTCTAAGACTAAAACTTAACACGCCAGCTTATAACGATTAAGCCAATTGCCTAACGTCAGCTGTCTATAATTAATACACTCGAGAACTGACGGGGAAATAACCCCTTTCGGAAAAATAACTATTGTTCAATCTAAGAGGTTCGCACCACTTCGGAGTGAACTGCTTTTCAAGGTTAACTTTAAATTTTATGAAATACCTTTGACAATTCTGATCAAGTCTAAAACTACCGGCCCAGCTGTCACACTGGTCCCACGAAATAATCAGTCGCTTTAGTAAAAGACTATCTCTATATTACTTCTAATTTCCTCATTTCAGAACACGTGAATATTAATACAATTAATTGATCAAATGAAAGAAAAGTCATTCGTATTGGACAGCGCTCGCTGTCAGGATTTGCACTGTGCGCGACGAGGCCTCCTCGTCCTGGGCTTTGAACTTTATCTTTTGCTGCGGATTGCCGGAAAGTCTCTTTCGGCAGCCAATGCATCCAACGCACGACTCGTGACGACCGACCTCTCCTACGGCTATTTTCTTCGGACTGCGTCGGCAACGATGAACTCGTCGCGTAGCCCTTTTGGGGGGAGGACTACTGGAACCCAGGGTCGTAGTTGCTCGTCTGGGATGAGGGTGACCACACGAGAACCTAATGCAGAAGGGGCAGAATAAATATATATTAATGTTAGCCGGAATTAAGTTGCCTGCACACGCAGCATTCGCCCAATTACACCCATACACAGAATCACACCACCAACGCGCAGCCCGCAACTCGCACTCACTGGGTGAGAGAAATTTGCGAGTATCGCAACGCGCTACGCAGGGAACACCGGTGCTATGCGCGCTTGCGTTGCTCTCGTCCTTCACATCCACGTAAACCAGCCTTGCGTCCCGCCTTTGAATTTGTGGCGCTGCTATTCTATTAGCTGAACCTCCAAAGTCGTCCGCTATACGTAAGGCTTGGTTGGCCGGCTCTTGATTGAAAACTGGCCGACGCCTTTTCCATTGACGCGTTCTAACCGGGACTGGTGAGCTTTCCCTTTGTGGCGTTCGGGAGGTAATACCTTCCTTATTCCCGCGACGAACACGGCGGCTCTTCCTTTTTCCCGTATTATGCTCGGTATAAGAATAGGAATATCTTACCTGCCGCTCGTGCCCGCGCCCGGAAGAACCTCGTATCGCCGAACGCCCGGAAAGCTCCACTGCCTCACCCCGATTTACGAAAACGTCCTTCTTCATCAGAATCTCAGGTAACTCTCCTCTACCTTCACTCTTCTCCCCTCCTCGTCTCCTTTCCAATCTTCCCCTCTTTTTCATTGGCTCTCGCCGCGTCTTTCCTCTAACCTCTCTCTCTCTACCAATCTCAAAACTCTTATTTTCCTCCTTCCTTCTCACATATGGCGCTTTTATCATTGGCTTTCGACCCTCCGCCGTCGTCTGCTCTAGACGTCTCCTCACATGAACTGGGTTTTGAGTGCTCGCTATCGCGAGCCCTCCCAAATCTTGTGACACTCCGTCAATTCAAGAAGTCAATTAGACGGCTTTGTGAATATAGAAATCTAAAAATTTATTAAATATGGACAAAGGGCCGATCCCAAACTCTGTTCTGTTTGATTTATTGATTTAATTTTTTTCCCTCCTCTGACAAGGTATCTCCTATTATTTTATTGGCCCACTGTTTGACTTGTCCAATAGGCGTTATTTCCGCTTAACCAATGGGAGATATTCTTTTCATTTACCCCTCCCCCCCCCCCACCTTGTCTTATATTTTCTAGCGTTAAGGTTGCTTTCTTTAATTGCATTTTGTCTCACTCCGCTGAAGATGGCTACTTAGTAGCCGAAATACGTATCCGGTATTTCAAATCTTGTGGTTAGAGGTTCTCTCCGATTTTGGTTGTTCCATTCCAGTTTTTTGCTTAATTTTTAAGTCGAGTAGAAAATCGGTTCAGATATCAATTTCTCTTCTTTCAGTTGATCGGTTCATTGTGAGTCAAATTTTTAACCTGTATTTTTTGCTTAATTAATTTCGTTTATATTTAATTACATTATACGCTATTGTCAAATCGAATTTTTTGTTTTAGTATTTGAGCAATTACAAAATAAATTTAATTTGATCTCTTTTGGCTGAAAAGTTAAGATATTTTCGGAATTTTATTTTAATTTAAATTTAGATGAATAAATCTAATATCAATTTTATTTCAAAAATCATATCAAACTATCACTGCATTGGAAATGCTACTTTATTTACCTTTCACGTTACCTCTTTCAATGTGCCTATTTAGTGATCTACAATTTGACATGTCTACTATAGTTGAAAATTTAAACCAAATCTGTAGAATCTGGGGCAAAAACGCCCGCTTTTTGTATCCTATCTTTCTTAGTTTCGATTCATCTGGAAATTCTAAATTGTCTGACTCTTACTTCGAATAAAGGTGTCAGTTGCTTAAAATTTCATTCTCCGACTTCTTTATTATGTTTTCGTTGCTTTTAATAATTTCATATAATTTTTGGCCAAGAACTATAGTTTTAATGTTATTTTAATAGGTAGCCTTGCATCTTCTTTGTCTTTTATTTAATTAGTTTACAATTGCTTCCACATTTACTCCATTTGACTTTACGCCTCCGGTTTTTGATTCCACTTCAATTGAAATTTTCGACTCTCTCCACAGCCTTGATTTCAATTATAAATAGTTTTATTTTTTTTTTATTAGTAATTTAATGGAACAAACACAAATCATCACTTTTCAGATATCATAAGAATATTACAGTAAGTAAGCCTTCTTTGTATTTGTTTGTGTCTCGTTTATGAACTCCAGTCATCTAAACACCAATAGATACAACCGCTGCAAACATGCATTGACAAGCGATTTACTTGGGTTGTGATAAACGAGCGAAGGAGCGAATTATTCTGTCATGCGTTTTGCTCTCAAAATTTCAGTGGGCGTTGTATTGTTAGAAACATGACTTCTTAAATCCACTATCCTTCTCTGAAGTTCGCTTTGCAATCATAGAAACTTGTCTTAGTTTTTTATCATAACGTGGAGCAGTTTTCTTTGAGGATTATATTTTTGATGATTTGTTATTGCAACTTTACTCTTTGGGATTATGTAATATTTTATCATTGTGGACTGCAAAAATCTCATTAATTTTAGCACATTCCTTCTTGGCATTTTTGAAATAATATAGAGCGTCTTATACAATTGCAGTGTCAACATTTTAATTGTATTGTAAACTCAAATACAATTGTAGTGTCAACTCAAACATTTAGGTTAACATCAAATCCATCCATCCCCGTATACATACGCTCTAAACTCATTTTGTTTGGAATATCATCTGCGTCGCAAGTGATAACAAATCCACGTACAGTTTTAATGCGCTTACTAGTTGTGCCTGCGGCTCCGCTCACGTAGAATTCAGAGAAAGAACGGAGAAAGACAGAGCAAAATAAAAGTACAAAAACTGCCGCCAAAGCACAAAATCTAAACAACAACAACAACAACTAAAACGCAAAGTAATAATTGAAGTCCGAAATTCGATTCTGTAGTCGTAGTATTATTTTAAAAGAATAGTGTTATTTTAACTTCAAAAGGCAATATTTAAAACCATAGCGCGATTTTAAATACTTGTTGCGACATCTGTTGGCAAGATTTTTATCATCGCATAGAACCAGTGTTTGTATTTTTCCGTGGGAATGAGATACTTGCCCGCAATTAAAAGTACCCTAAATGTGGTTCCAGACTATAAGTTATAAAAATACTAAGTTTCATCAAAATCCGTCCAGTAGTTTTTGCGCGGATTCGTTACAGTTTTATTATACAGGCTGACGAAAAACCAATGATCGATAATTATACACATAATAGATCGTGGTATAGTGATGCATTTTGTCCCTATTAACGTGGAGTCGGCATTTTAGAGACATGGGGAGAAGAAAGTGGGTTGTTTCCCCAGCAAGGTGGCTTCCGGGCATACAGGGAAATATCGTCGCACACTGGAAATACACAATGGACAGGTCCATAGTAAATGCAAATGCAGTTGCAAGGTTGTTTCCATTCAGTTTCTGTTAGTCACACGACTGTCCATACACCCACACGGCGATTTGAAATCAAGAAGGCGTGCACTGAACGCTTCTACGTGTGATCGCACGCTGTACCACTTTACACATGAAGAACTGGCTGACATGCATTGGATGCATGGTTCTGCTAGTGGCAACAGTGCAGCAGCTCAACGGTCGTATCGTGAACGTTTCCCACGCCGTGTTTGTCCTGATGCACGAATATTCTCCAGAATCCATCGACATCTGCGGAAAACTGTTTCCCTTACTGTCTACCCGGCCAGGAACTGGGCATGCAAAAACTGTACTTACTGTTCCTGTGGAGGATGAGGTGCTGCGAAGGTTTGCAGACAACCCCTACACAAGCACCCGTGAGTTAGCCTTTCCCTGTATGCCAGGAAGCTACTTGCTGGGGAAACAACCCACTTTCTTCTCCCCATATCTCTAAAATGGGGAAGATCCGACTCCATGTTCATAGGGACAAAATGCATTATTATACCATGATCTATTATGTGTATCATTATCTACCATTTGTTTTTTGTCACCCTGTATGTATAGATAAAAGATAGATAGAATAGAATAGAAGAGGAAGAAGAAGAGGAGGAGGAAGTTAGAATATAAATAGATTTTCGTCAATGAAAAATTCGTCAATTTTTTGGAAATAGAGATCTTTTTGTATGATTACTCTTGCATTCCATTTATCTGCTTTTAACGAAGATCACTGAAACAGATACTGATGCCGTTTTTTATAATTTATAAATATCCTCCAAGCCTTGTACAAAAATCAAAACAAAAAAATAAGAAAAAACTGAAAGAAGATAGAAGAAAGAAAGAAAGACAGAAAGAAAGAAAACGATAGAAGAATCCGTGCAGTTCCGCGCAGAAATGGGGAACTTTAATTATAATCACTCGATATGTAAATAACCTGTAAAAATAAATACAAAATTTAATGCTATAATTGAAGACCTGATACATGGGGACAGCTTCACATTTTAAAACTTTTCAGGAATCACAAAAAAACGTTTTAAAAATTCATTTTTAAAGATTTTGTCTTTATATTTAATATTATGTTAGGATTTGCCTCTATAAAAACAATTTCAATGACAATTCAATAAAATATAAAGATAGTTATGTGTAATTAATTGTTATGTATTGGAGATCTCTCATTCTTGCTGCAAATACCTATAATAATCCAAATACATTGTGGGTATTAATAATTATTCAAAAAATATTTATTTCTAATAAGAAAACAATGTGGGTCTTGTGATAAAAAAAATTAGCTTCAAAATAGTACATTAAGTAATAAAATAGGTTATGTTTACCCTTCTGTCGTGTACTATTCATCATTATTGTTCAATTTTTTATCACTCATGTTGCCCTTCGCATAATCTTCTTGTAAAAGTTCATTATATAACCAAAAGCAGTCTGGGGAACATATTGGTCTACTAACTCCTTCACTGCATTTGAACGTAGCCTGTTACAGCTCCTTTCCTTTAATATCTTTTGGAATATTGGCTGGAGATGTCCCGTTCTTGTACAGAATGAAAGATAATACAGGGTGGGCCGTAAGTCGCGCACCAAAGAATTACGTGAAGTGTGATGTGTAACAATGTAAAATCAGCAAATGGCGAGCATTTTGAGCATTTGTGATTGTACCAGCAACGTGTTTCTTAGTTCATTAGTTAAGCTTGGTTTTAATAAAGTAACGTTTATTATTATCAGAATTGTTTTAAATGCTTTGGTGCGCGACTTACGGCCCACTCTATATTTTTCTTCATATATCTATATACTAAAACTCTTGCGTGTATTTATTTATTTATTTATCTGTAATTCTATCTCCTCCTAGACGGTTGTAGCTAGCGACTTGAAATTTTCAGGGCAGGCTTATCAATAAAGGACCTGCTCTATCGCCAAAAATCAGCCCCCAACACCCCCCCCCCCCTTCCCCACTTTCTGGGGTTTTCTTTGTAATTCCCGTTTTGTTATTTCAACAGATGGCGCGGGCGGGCGAAGCCGCGGGTAACAACTAGTTTCAATGTAAAACACAAAACTGGTGAAAAGTGGAGGTGTCCCCTTCTTGCACCGAGGTCTTCAATTATTTTTTGCTAAAACCATAATAATAATTTAAACAGAAGCTTAAGAAAATCAGAGGTTATTACGTCAACAACATTCGCGCGCTTTCCCATCGTTTTATATCCCATTGTTCGGAGTTCACCTGAAGTAACGCAACACCAAAACGATTAGTTAGAAAGAAAATATAATTCCTCGGGAACTTCGTGATTGATCCGGATCAAAAATACCCTATATGTTGATCCAGATTATAAGCTAAAAACCTTACTAGGTTTCATCAAAATCCGTCCCGTTTTTTTTTTTGTGTGATGCGCATATAAACAGACAGACAGACAACATATTTTTTTATATGTATAGAATTTCTGAATTTTTGTCAGTTATTAGAACATTACATTGTTTTTTACGTGAATGAAAATGTTAACTAATCAATTTAAATTGGACATGGGCAATTATTGTACCTCGCCTTTCCGACAGAACTACAGTATCGAGATTTTAAGTAAAGATCCTTAAAGGGCCTTTCTAAGGAAAAATGATAAACGGATGTGAAGCGACTATTTCAGGAGAAACGTCTCTATCAAGACATATTTAGTTCAGTGAGCTTAACTGATTTAAAAGCTTCGGGTAATTAGAAAATAAATCCACCAATGTCTTCCTTGAGTTCAACAGTTACAGGCATTCAAAATGTCGATTCTCACTGTTACTTATGGTGCTCCACTTGTGCAGTCGTTGCACCCAATTGTCCAGAACCCTTGCACTCTCCCTCACCAAGCCCTTATCAACTCTGTTTCTTCTCTATTGTTAGTGGCATGCTTTAGCACCTGCAGCAAAGGGTAAATAACAATGAGAATCGCCTTTTGAAATTCATGAAACTGTTGAACGAATTAAGATATGAACAAACGGACTGCACCATTGTTTTCCTTGGGAAATTCTAGCCCGAAATCATGTGCCCCATGACCCCCTTCCCATTTAAAACCCTACGGTGTATCCAAGATGGAAGCTTTCAAGATGGCCGCCACCCCGATCACCTGCACCATATGATGTCACCACATGGTGGTTGTCCGTCAGTTTCCATAAACACGAATTGTACAAGGGGTGGTAACGGACTTATGGCCCACCCTGTACATATTTATTTCATACAAATGAACTTGATTTCTGACCTATAAAATAAAATTTATTTCAGTTAAAATGTTATACTTCTTAATTAAAAAACAGTAACTCCATTTTAATTCAAAGAAATAGAAATAAAAATAAATAATAAAAACAAGGCATCGTTATCCAACGATAAAAGGGTTTTAGCATCAAAATTTTACGAGCAGTAGCGGAGGGGCGCAAATACAAAATTTCAGGTTCTTAGGCTTTTTCGTACAAAAGTTATAGCTGGAATCTGGAATCTGGGTTCGACTCGCTTGGGTATTACCAGGGAGGACATGCGCCTGATGGCGGAAGATCGCAATCGCTGGAGATCCTCCACAGGGTTGCTGCCCCCGCGACCCTGACGGATAAGCGGGTTTGAAAAGTAAGTAACCGTTTCAGAAGTCCACCAAGTTGTAGGGACATTTATTACCAAGTTTTGAAGAAATTATGGTATGCGATTTCACACTTTATTTTCTTGTAGATCTAGCTGCGAGTAGAGGTAACAAGCCAATTCTTAACAAAATGACCCTAATTAAAAAAGTCACCCGATGTGGAGTCACAATTAAAGGTTGAAATAATACCACTTCAACATTTGTACTTTTCCATTCGGGTGACTTTTTTAATTGTTTTTATTATCTATTTTTATTTCTATTTCTTTGAATGAAAATGGAGGTATTTTTTAATTAATTATACATTATTCAACTCCTACTCTTATATAAAGTTATACTTTTATTTCCATATTTATACGAAGAAGCATTTCATTAATGATTAGGGCAGGAAGTACAATTAAAATCTACATAATAATATCTTTCCATTTTTATTTTTCTTGCGATAAAAATAGATTATTTCAATTCTTTGTTTAAAATGTGGCGTTGAGGTTTTTTCCCCCCTTATGTAATCTTCTTTTCTGCAGTCTTTAAGATAACTCCGAGAAGCTCCGACCTGATAAAAATGTAAAGGAGTTGGCGGTGGGGCTTTTCCACCTTTCCTTCTTCATTCTAATAACACATAGTAAATATTGTCGTGGGATATCCTGACAAAGCCCTATGAAATCCAAATTCCGGCAGGCAAGGAGGCGTAAGGCTGGTGATGTGAGTGGTTGTTGTTTGATCGATTCATATGGAGATATCGATCGTGTCGACGCGAAGCGTCCGTTGTTTGGGAAATCCCCCTTTCTCCCCGCTCTTATGCTCCTCAAGAGGATTTACGTCGGATACTGTGAACATTGCTTAAGCCTGCCTCTCGCAACTTTTTCCGCATTTCAAATCCACTGGTGTCGGAGAAAAAAAATGAATTCTTAAGTAGACTTGAATGGAAGCGTCTTCCTTTTTATTACTTCACGCATTCATCTGAGGTCATTTTTATTTCAGTTTATTTTCATTTTTGGTTGTTTTATAAACAAAAGCTTGTAGTTATCTTCACTGAAATGACAAATGCCAACAAATTAGATAAATTACAAAAGGACTTTTTAGTTATCAATAGTCGACACATATTTATAATCTGTCCAACGAAAGAAAAACTGGGCCTGTCTAATTAAATTTCCGATTTCAATTGTTAGACATTGTTGCTAAGTAAAATTAACAATGTTTAACAGTTGAAATTCGAAATTTAACTGGACACGCCCAGTTTTTCTTTCGTTGAACAGAGTATAATCTATTTTTTTATATTTTTAATTTTTATTCTTATTTTTTTTTGTTTTGTTTTACGGAATTGTTTAACAAGTTTATTTACATTATACGTATAGACCCATATAGAAAAATTCAAACTTTTTGATTTAGCGTTTGAATGACCTTTAATAATTACATAAAATATTCGTAATTTGTTCACGGTATGTAGCCATTTTAAATTTACTTATAGTTAAATACACGGTGATCCAAAAATCAGTATACTTTTTAAAAGCTTATAATTATTACACTATTTACAATAAAACGATGAGGTTTGCGAAACATGGAGGATTTTTATTTATAATGAAACATATTGTTTTTATATTAGTTGCATTTTTGATCAAAAGGAGAATCATGACAACTAATTTTATGGAGAGTAATGACAACTCATTTCATGGACGCCATGTTGTGGCGAACTTCGCAGCCGCTATGGATTTCGCGCGAAGAGAGGTCACTTCCTTAGTGATTCGCCATCATGGTTTCACACAGCCGTTACTAGGAAGAGTTTAAATCATTTTCTCCTTTTGAAATTAATTTTGGGTCGTCATAAGAAACGTAGCAATAAAATATAGTTTTATTGCAGACATTCTAATCACTTGTGTAGCCAAACTAGGTTCAGAATATGTAATGCTTAACAACGACATGTATGGAACCAAGTTGGCGCGTTGTCAAGGGGTGGAGCTAATTGTTACGTCGCTCATGGGAAGTCCATGGAGTAGCAGTGGGGAAAACTGCATTTTTGACATGCTTCTGGTCAAAGATCAGGCTGTCTAGAACATTCAAATACCTCCCAAGAACAGGCAGATACTTGATTTAGTGCTTACTTTTTCCATATCCGAATTTTTTGGAAGGAATCAAATCTAGTTTCGGAATCATTTTAAGTTAAAATTTATCGGGAGATCAAGGAATTGTGGCTTCACTGCAGGCGTTCAAAATCTAGGGAATTCGAAATTAATTTTTCTTTCTGGTCTCAATTAAATCGTGATTGTTAATATTCATATTTTGATAATTACTCCATAATACCAATGTTGTTGTTCTTTTTTTTAAAATGCTAAAATGACGTTCAAAAATTGTACCATGCAGAGTAAATTGATTTGTAGTAACTAATAAAAGACCAAAAATGAAAACCAAAATTTTTTTTATTTTTCTGTGGTTGTTTTATTTACAATGATTTTTATATAAATTGATGCATAAAATCTGCGATTTTAAAATGCTCATGAAATTGTTGTTATTGTAAAAAATATTTCAACAACAATGGGTAAGAATTCCTGAAACATGCTCCTCAAAAACAAACATTTCGTGAAATTTAAAACTTTTATTATAAGTTGGCAGTACTTATTGGAGTATTAAAATTCCCAAAATTTTCTATTTGTTAAAAAGTCTGAATTGACAAAAACAAGTCAAACTTCATCAATTTACTTAATCATAAAGAAGATCATGATGTAGAAGCTGAGTGTAATTTTTTCGCGACTTCGCATGGTAAATGGGCTTGCGATGGACAGGCACGCAAACTAAGGTAAATATTGAAAATTAGCACCGTCGGAAAAATAAACTATTTTGTTAACATTTTGTAAGCCGAAATTATTTTTCAAATAATCAACTAATTTGCAATTGAATAAATTTACTGCCACAGAATCATGTTGTATGTTTTCTGATACAATGACGAAATTTTTATTTTTTATTTCATTATTTTTGTTGTAATAAATTGCATAAGGAGTTATTTGTTTAGCAGGCCAGTGTGGTACGATTGAATAGCTTGACAAAAAATGATGGCATTCACGTCAAAACAAAGATCACTAAAACTTTTTTGGAATTCTAAATCGTTATTAAATACAAATTCAATGCGTTTTTTCAAAATTGTTGAATTCGATTGACAACATTAAAAAACATTGAGAACATTAAAAAATATTAATTCTTTTATTAAAACATTGTTTTTTTAAAAAAAAATTTTTTTTTCATTCTTTTATGTTTTGTTATCTATATATACTTTTTGCTTGTTATCTTTAAAATTTCAAAGAGATTTGAAAACACTAACTTGAGATATGACTTTTTAAACAAATAGTAGCAAAAAATGTATTTTTTATAACTTTTTTAACAAATGGAAATTTTTCAAAAATATTTTGGGAATTGTAATATTCCATTAAGTACTACCAAGCGTCGGAAAGGCCAAACATATACCCTTCCCAAAAAGCTGTGATTTTTGAAGCCATGTTTCAGCACGAAATGTCCCAAATAACAGCAACAAGTGTATACAAAGCTAATCCCCATGAATAGAGGACGAGTCATGCAAATCACATTCCGTCAAAGTCATACGCGGCGTTTAAAGTCGTCTCATTTTATCTGAATCAACCCTCCAGGAAGGGTGCTAATAATATCAAATATTAGAAAACAACTATAATCATAAAATTCAATTGTGACATTTTGAAGTAACCAAAAAAAAAACAAAAAAACCTTGTACGCCTTCCGTTCAATACAAAGGAAGTGACAATATGTACCGCCATCTACCAACAGATTCAGATTCCAAACTATCTCAAATTTCGAAACAAGCAACATGGGGGGAAGGGGGTTCTAGAAATTAAGGCGTCGACTACTAAGGTTATTTTGCGCCTTTTACACAATTTGTATCTGTACGCAGCCCGGGACAAACACAAGCATCCATGCCCACGGCGGGATTCGAACCCACGGCCAGGCGGACTCGAGAACTAGAAAGCCTGCGCCCTAGCTCTCTCGGACAAGCAACATGGCAGATTCCCATCGCATAGTGGAAAAATGCAACGTTTTAAACAATTTTATCTTAGCTTCGAGCAGCTAATATGTGATAGAATGAATATTGTTAAGAGCGCCGATCACCCGCAAATCAAGAAAAGCTACATTTCCTTCAAATTTACTAGATCTATATATCGGTCATTACTCCTAGATGCCCTCTCCCCTCAAGCATTGTCTTCTCTTGTTAACTCGATCTGATCGCTTCGCTATCTAAATTTTGACTCTACTGCAATTTATTTCATGTAATCAAGAATAGATGAAGGAGGTTCATCTGTTTCTGATGTGATTTCAGTGAAAATTATTCAGGGCCTTCAGCAATGTTTTGAGCTCCAGATTAACATCCTTGATTTTTTAATTTTTTTATTCTAAGTAATTTTTATTTATTTATAATCTAAACAACCCGCGGGTTGCCCCCCAACAGGCCGAAGCCCAACACGGGGTTTTCATATTATAATAAAGGACAATCACAAACATCCATGCCCCAAGCGGGATTCGAACCCGCGACTTGCTGGTTGCGAGAGCGATAAGACCTGCGCCTCAGCGCTCTCGGCCAACAAGTAATGGATATATAATTATTATAATTATTAATTTGGTCAAAAGGTAATAGATTCATTATTATAATAAAAATTTTCTTTTTTTTTTTATAAATATTCATTTATTGAATAATAGTTTTTACATGTCATTTTACAGTTATAATTAAGAATTTTACAATTTCTTCATATAAAATTTTAAAAAAAATTTAAAAAAATAATTTTTATATCAGGAATATACGAGATTAGGTGTGGTACGTGTGGCCTCAAATATATCAGCCAAAGCCGCAGAAGAAACAAGAATAAAAACACACTTCGACTACGTCAAGAACCATAGACCAGAAAAGTCAGCATACGCTGAGCACATCCTTAACACAGGACATGACATGAAAAAGGAAAACTTCAAAATTCTGCATGTGGTGCATGATTTTAAAAAATTAAAGTTTTTGGAGTCTCTTGAAATTCTAAAATGCCAAGAACAAAAACTAATGAATCACAACGCTGGACCGCTGGATTTGACACTTTGGAAAAACCTGTTATCTTTCTCTACTTAATCACACTTCCGTTTTTTGCAGCTCTCTTTTAAGTCAGCCTTTCTAGCGAATCATGACATGTCGTTCTTCCACTTGATCATGATTGGCTACCCTTTCTTATATATACTTGTTCTTCTACTTTGTTATCTTGATTCATACTGATGATGGCTACTTTGTAGCTGAAATGTGCATATATGGTTATTGAAAGCTTTTTTGTGGAAAAGTGTTATCCTTCCCTCATCTATGGACTGAGTATTTCCGAAACCGTAGTCTTGTAGGCTTTTCCCGAACAACCTTTCAAGGGTTTACCAGGACTGGTTAAACAAAAAACAAACAAAAACCAGCCAGAGACAATCCTGTGGTCGCAAACGACTCGTCGATCCAAGAGGTGAGCGTAGAATAGGAATGCTTGTTCGTGCGGACAGAAACGTCACGAGTCATCAGCTAACCGTGGAGTACAACACTGGACCGCAGAATAACATCTCTGAACTCACCACGCGCTGTATATTAGCTAGAATTGGCTACAACAGCTGGCAGCCAGTCCGGGTATTTTGGATCTCCACCTAAAACCACAAAAATTACTCCAATTCGCCCGTGATCACCAACACTGGACCGTCGACAACTGGAACAAGCTTTGCTGGTCGGCTGAATCCCTCTTTCTATTGCACCATGCAGATGGTCGACACAGAATCAGGAGACAACAGCACGAAGCGATGGAATTCTCCTGTCTGGTTTCCACTGTTCAGGCTGGTGGAGGCTCTATAATGGTCTGGAGATTGTCTTCCTGGCATACTCTTGGTCCACTGATACCTGTAGAACAATGTCTTAATGGTCTGGGCTAGCTGAACATTGTTGCCGACCACGTTCATCCTATCATGGGTACTGTGTTTCTCCCATCGGAAGGATGCTTCTAGCAGGACAATTCTCCGTGTCACAAGGCTCGTATCGTCATGGAATGGTTCCAGGAGCACGATAATGAATTCAATTTACTCCTCTGGCCACCACAGTCCCCGCATATGAACTCAATAGAACATTAACGTTAAAATTAAACCTTGATTAGAGTTTGTTATCTCCTTGATAGAATTTTATACCAGTCATTTTAATGAATATTGATTCATTGTTAATTTAATTTAATTTTAATTTTAACGTTAAATGTATTGATGAAGATAAAATAAATTTATTTGTTATTAATGTTTGGGATGAGCTGGAACGGGTGATTCGAGGCATGGATCTACCAACATCCAATAAACATCAACTGGGAGCAGCTGTTGCATCCGCATGGACAAACATCACAGAACAATGCTTCCAGCAGCTAATTGAATCCATGCCACGGCGAATTCATGCTGTTATAGCGGCTGGTGGCGCAACACAGTATTAGGGGGTTGTGCCTAATAAACTGGCCACTCAGTGTATATAAAAGAGGACATCCACTGAGTCACTGACTCATCATCGCACAGCAAAATCTACTGGGGCCCCCGACACGAAACTCGTGGGGTCATTTAACGGACAGCATATTTGGGCGTGGGGTATTTTCTAAATTCGGATCCGCCCTCAATGAACGCAGGTCTTCGAAATTTTTCAGGAAGGTTTCTAGTTCCGTGCCAAAATAACAGTTTCCTCGTGTTCGATATTCGAATTTTAACCGTATGAAAACTAAAATATTCGTTTTTTCGGGGGCGTTTCCAAAAACTTTCTTAATTTTTTATACAACTTCGCGGGGAATAAAGATAAAGCAACGAAACTCGGAGGGAAGCATCTCGGCGAAATTTCCAAATAACCAATTTTTGTTTTTTTCGAATTTCGCTTTGTGAGGGGGCCGGGGTGGGGGCATAACGATTGGGGGGGGGGGGGGGGGCCTGGGGGGGTGGGGGGGGGGGGGGGGGGGGGGGAAAAACTTTCCCCCCCCCCCCCCCCGTTTTGTGTTTTTGCCGCCTAACCTCAATGCGGAAATGCAGTAAGCTTCAAAATTGCGCACGAGGCTGTTAAAAATGGATATATAAAGGGAGTATTCGTTGATCTTTTGAGATTCGATTTTTAGGGGGGCAAATATAAAAAAAATTCCAAAATAGGCCTATTTTTGACGTTCGCGCCGGTCAACCTGACTCCGTGGCAAATTCACGTACGACTAAGATATTTGGAAGCAAGTATAGATCACATAATTTGAGAGAAAACAATTTCTGCTAATTTTCATTTTTTACCTTTTTGTGCTCCTATGTCCCTTCCTTAAATATGCGATTTTTCGCGGTTTCCCGGTATTTAGCGAGTAAAAATAGGTCTAGATTAATGCAATTTGGTACGGTGATAGCAATTAATGCGATCAATTGTCTGTTTAGTTTTTTTTTCTGATTTTCTGCATCCACTTTTCCCGTATTTTATGTTTTCCGGATTTCTTTTTTTTTTTTTGGTTTCTATAAATTAACATAAAAATTGGCGTGTCGCATCCAAAAAAACTGTCGTAGATATGATTTCGTCAAAAAGATTATATAGAACTTCATTTTTCGTCTGTCGATTAAAAAATATAAAACGTAAATATTTCAGAAACTTAAAAAAAATCACTTTACTACTGATATGTATCGAAAAATCCAAATTGAAAATTTCCTCTGCTTTTTCATTTTAAATTGATTGCACATGCGTAAACATAGGATTTCCATAGCAAGGAGTGATTTCGGCATTTTGTAGATCAACTTCCGGTCTGATCTTGGAACATAATATAGAATGATTAAATTTTATTCCATGTTTTGGTTTACCGAATAAACGTAATCACTGGTATTATTAGGATTTAGTTGTTCTGGTTTTTAGCATGTTCATGTTTATATTGGAAAAAATATCAAAATAGAGCCCGAGCAACGGCGGATATATTAGCTAGTAAAAGATAATATCCTCTTCATTTGCGTCACCAGACATCGTGAAGCTCAGATTAACCGAGTGACTGAAATTACACAGAATAAAGAAACAGATCCAAGAAAAGTGAATTGGTAAACGAGTTAATAATGCCGACGCGTTTCGGTATTACAACCATTATCACAGGCAAAACAGGTACAAAGTAAGTTGAGAGAGTCATGGAAAAGTTATATCCATAATGCAGGGAAAGGGTGTCCACCAATCCGTGAGTTGATTGATGGATTTACAAAACCGGTAAAAGAAGCCCGAAGGCGGATCTAATAGAGGACCTACAGGCTTCTTTTACCGGTTTTGTAAATCTATCAATCAGATCTCTGTTAAAAAAAACCAAGACCTCTTGTCCACAACGATTTTTTTTTTCATCTTTCATCGTTGTGTACAAGAGGTTGGTTTTTTCCATCATGTCATTATACAGGGTGTTTCATAATTGGTGTCCCGTCTTTAGGTCCAAATAACGACTCAAGGGGAACAGATTGGGGGAAAATGAATATTGATTATTTGGTTTTGATGTCCCCTAATTCAGAATAAAAACATTTCGTGTCCCTGGGGGTGAAGGGGTAAATTTTGAAAATTCTAATTTTGTAGGGGTAGGGGGTAGACCCCATGTGTTATTTAGAAAGTTGTAGAGCATCATCTAAAATGTGGGTTTAGCAAAAAACCCGGTGAAAACATCTCATCCCCTGCTCTTTATCGAGTGGGTAAAGTGAAAAGTATGGCTAGCTAATGTAGACAAAAACAGAAAAAACTCATAGAATGCAATATCATTTCCCATGTACAGTTTTCAAATTTCATAATGTTTTTTCCGGGGGGGGGGGGGGTAAAGCCCGGTCGAATTTATTAGCTTTTCAGGGTAACGACTCATTCATTCTCATTAATTTTCCAAATGTAGGCCCTACTGTTTTCTAATAAGTATGGTTTTTGTCCACATCGGTTAGCCATACCTTTCATTTTACCCACTCGATAAAGGGGGCAGGGCATGAGATTTTTTCACCGGGTTTTTCGCTAAACCCACATTTTACATGATGCTCTACAACTTTCTAAATAACACATGAGGTCTAATTCCTTCTCCTACAAAATTAAAATTTTCAAAATTTACCCCTTCACCCCCAGGGACGCGAAATGTTTTTATTCGGAATAAGTGGACATCAAAACCAAATAATCAATATTCATTTTCCACCCACCTGTTCCCCTTGAGTCGTTATTTGGACCTAAAGACGGGACACCAATTATGAAACACCTTGTATATAGTAAACTCACTCTTCTCATCAGATCTCTGTTGAACTATATATTCTCCATGACTTTTTCAACTTACTTTGTAATTATTTTGCCTGTGATAATAGTGTAATAAATAGTTTACCTTATCACTTTTCTTATTCTTTAATATTCCATGATACTACACAGGATGAATGAAATTACAGAGGTTTGAATAGCATCGTGTGCGAATTTTTTTCATAAACTAGTTAATGATTTCAGTATGTAATCAATTTGGTTTGTTTTGAGTATGTTGATGTAGATCCAGGAGTATGGTGATGTTCATTCGTTAAAATATTAATGCTGAGACTCAAAAGTAACTGTTTGATAACGATGAGGATGGGATCTTCATGGGTTTGTTTTTTGTTTCGTTTTGTTTTTGGTTGTTTTGTTTTTGATTTTCTAAACAAATTCACACGTGAAAATTCGCAGATGTTATTTAGGTAATGTAAAATTTCACCCTATTTTGCACAAAATACACTGGCGGAAAAAAAATCCTAACACCACGAAGGACTTGTGCTAGATGAATGAAATTTGGACAGTATATTCTGCTATGGTATTTATTCAATTGATTCAAGTTTCAAGGTTACAACTTATAGGGGCCGCCACCAGCGCCACCCTGTACATGGTGAAAAGCACGGATTTTAGTACCCGCTGCAGATCTATGCAGGCCTGCACACGTGCATGCATACGGTCGTAGAGATGCCGAATATCATTTTGTGGTATTACATTCCATGCCTGTTGTACCTGGATTGTCAGATCAGCGACAGTTGTTGCTGGTTGTGGAAGAGCCCTGACACAGCGTCCGACAATGTTCCAGACGTTCTCGATGGGCGACAGATCTGGTGACCGTGTTGGCCATGGTAGGATGTGGACACCCTGAAGGGCACGTTGGTTTGCAGCGGCCATGTGGGGTCGAGCGTTATCCTGTTGGATAACAGCTCCCCTGGCATACCTGCCCTGAATGGCAACACAATGGGTTCAACAACCATCCGAATTTGCCGTCATGGTGACTGGGATAATCACCAGGGGTCCTGCTGTCGTAGGAAATCCCTCCCTATACCATAACGCCAGGGGTGGGGCCAGTATGCCGACGACGGATACAGCTCGGTAACAGGACTTCCCCACTCCTCCTCCTGACCCTTGTGTGACCATCACTCTGATTCAGACAGAAACGACTTTCATCCGTGAAGACCACAGACCTCCATTCTGCCGTCCAAGTCGCTCTGGCTTGACACCACCGAGGACGTCCCGCACGATGTTGAGGGGAAAGAGGCAAACATGCCACAGGGCGCCTGGAGTGGAGGTTCCTGGCCAGGAGACGGTTCCGAATTGTGCGTTTAGTGACGTTGGGTGCCATAGCAGCCCGAATGTCCGCTGCAGATGCTGTCCGATTTGCCACAGCCATCCTACAGATGCGCCGGTCAACCCTGTCTCCAGTGGCCGGGGGTCGTCCAGATTCTGGTCTCCTGGTAATCCTGCCTTCCCTGGACCATTGCTGCCAACAGTTGTACACAGTGGCAACGTTTCGACCCATGCGTTCTGCAATAGCGCGGAATGAAAATCCATCCTCTTGAAGGCCCACTACCGTCTTCGTTCGAATTGGGTTAGCTGCCCATATTCACGTCGCAGTCACCTTCGAGGCATGTTTTACGTACTCTATCACACACGTCCACAAGTGTCTGAAGTGACACAAACGCGAGTCTGATCTCCTTTATATCTGTCATTGGAATGTCTCATTTACATGTACAGGTGGCGCTGGCGGCGCCTCCTATAAGTTGTAACCTTAAAACTTGAATCAATTGAATAAATACCATAGCTGAATATACTGCCCAAATTTCATTCATCTACCACAAATTCTTCGTGGTGTTGGGATTTTTTTTTCCGCCAGTGTATAATGAATGAACTGTGCGGAAAGATGTCGTCAAAAAACTAAAACTGCTATCTTATTCCTCCATTTCTTCTGTTACAGTACGAGGGGCGTTCAAATTTGACCTGGCATTTATTTTTTTATAAAATCAGGAAATTACAAACACACCCACCCACCCACCCACGCACACCCACACAAATAAAATACACATACACACAGACACACACACATGCACACAGAAACACGCATGCACACAGACACACACATGCACACACACCATGACACACCGGTTATTTCTCTAAGAACTCTCCTTGCTTCTCTACACAATTTTTTCCAGCGTTCTGGGAGCATTTGGGTATCGGTTCTTTAGAAATCTTTAGGCTTATGTCGAAACCACGTCTGGTCAGCCTTTTTCACTTCCTCATTGGAGCCGAATCTCTGCCCTCTCAAGAACTCTTTCAATGGTCCAAAAATGTGACAGTTGCAAGGGGAGAGCTCCGGGCTGTATGGAGGATGGAGTAAGATGTCCCATTTGATTTCCGTCAGTGTGTCCATAGTCCGCCTGGCTGTGTGTGGTCTGGTATTGTCTTGCAGAAAACAAACACCACTAGTAAGGAGTCCTGAACGCATTTCCTTTAGTGCCGGCTTCAGGGACGTCTTCAAAATATCACAGTAGTAGGGTGCATTTATGGTTCGACGCTCTTTCAGAAAATTGACATCAATATTACCCTTAATGTCCCAGAATACAGTCACCACCACTTACGTTGCCGACGGTGTCATCTTGAATTTGTTGGGTCGCCACGCTTGCTTTTATGAGTATGGTGATGTATCCATGTCTCGTAGGTGGTCACAATACGCATTAGCAAGCTATCACCTTCCCTGTCTTATCGCTGCAGCAGCATAGAACAGATTTCCACCCGGGCGGTTTTGGGACCCATCTGGAAGCTTGATTATGTTTAACTTCATTCGAAACTTTTCTTTAACATGTACAAAACTGTTTTATATGATGAATAAATTTAGGAAAATGATCTTTTTTATATTCAGATTATAAACCATAAAGATTTCAAAAGTTTTGTTGAATTGAGGCGTTGCAGATACAAAGGGCGAACTCAACATTGTTTCAAATTTTTTTATTTTATTTTTCGGCTTCTCAGACATCAAAGAATAAGGTGGTGTAGGGTTTTTTTCGGTTGGCCTCTCCCAATCGTAAAAAATAAAGGCTCAGATTAAAGCGATAAATTTATAACAGTGGTATGGCAAAAATTTCATACGCGTGTTTCTCGAAATCACAGTTTGTTGAGTTCGCCCTTCGTATCCGTAACGCCTCAATTTCAGCTTTGTTGAATGATGATCTCCACACGGCCAATGCTGATGTTCAGTATTAAAGCCAATTCTCGGACATGAATCCGCCTGTTGTCCCTTATCAGCTCATTTGTTCGTGTGATGATGCCATCATTGACAGTAGTTGCTGGCCTTGCCTTATAAGGTTCATTGCCGATGGATTCTCGCCCTCCTTTAAACTTTTGACACCAAGCAAAGACGGATGATCAAGACAAACATGACTCGGTGAACTGCCTTTGAAGTCTCGGATGAATTTCAGATGCTTTCACACCTTGGTTGTGGAGAAACTTGACGATTATTCGTTGTTCCACTATAGTCGACACATCGCTGTCCGCCATTTTCTTTGAACAAACAATCGGTTGTCATGCCAACCGGATGAGTGGTGCTGCATTTGCATGACAGGTGCTAGTTGCCATCCCAGCAATGAAACTGTAGATTTTTATAACCATGAAATTTACGAAAAAAAAAAATTTCATGTCAAATTTGAACCCCTCTCGTATTTGCTATTTTAAAAGAAGCATTGTTTTTAATTTAGTATTTATCTGAGAAAGATTAGAGTTAACATAAATTTAAGAAAAATAAATCTCAATTCTCCTGGACACATGTTCTTTGTTTGCAAATATATAATCTACAATTACTGTTTTCTCGTAAGTACGCAATTATACAAGGTGATCCAAAAGTCAGGAAGATCTTTAAAACTCAATAATTCTGTGTTGCTGAATGACGAACGGCACATGCGACATTTGTAAGCCAATAGTTAATCCGGCATCTTGCCGTTTGAAAATGTCTATAAACTGATGTCTTTACCCTAACAACGCCATCTGTTGTTCAAAAACCAAACAAATCTAGCATTAATTTTTTTCCTGGAAAAGAAAAAAAAAACCGACTTCATTTCAATCGTTTGTGTGAGAACATAATCTTTTTATCTGCATTCTTGTGCGAATTATTGAGTTTTAAAGTTTTTCCTGAGTTTTGGATTACCCTTTATATTGCAATGTTATTAAATGGCCACGAAAACTTTCGCTATATATTTATACATGCTTGAATTCCCTAGAGGGTTCGCCAAAACCTTTCCGTACGTAGGTATATATATACATAAGTATGTATGTATGTTTATATTTATGCATATTTATTTATAAGTCAGTGGTTCAATGAAAGGGGTTCGCGAAGCGAAAAAGTTTGGGAACCGCTACCTCAGATCATTCGACTTGTCCATTCCCATGAGCAACTGCGTTCTGATTTGTGAGTACACATGAGGGGGGAAAACATTCTATATATGATTGTGGATGTGTAAGTGCATGTGTTTGTGGATTTGCGCGTTTGTGTATGTGTAAGTGTGTGCGTGTATGTGTTTACGTAAATATATTTAAAATATATATTCTTTTCCTGTTCGTACAACTTGGCGGATTAAATTACTTCGTAATCTATATCTGATGTTATTTGTCCAAAAAGCATGTAACATTTAAGGAATGTTTGCTTCCATCGTCTATTCAATAACACAACTTTAAACTTTAATTAGTTTTCTCTATTTTTTTCTAGGTGAATTTATTTTTTCTTGTGAACATTCTCCGTGTTCTCATCACGAAATTGAGAGCAGTAAATTCTCCAGACGTGAATCAAACAAGGTAATCGAACAGGAATAATGAATAGTATAACATACGAGGGTTGGGGCATAAGTCATGGCAACTATTTTTTTTTATGAGAATTCAAGCATGGGTGGAAAATGTGAAATATACAGATGAAAGAACAAGGAATGGACGAAATGTACGGACATTTAACAACACGCCAACACTTTGCTTCTCATGTTTATTAAGGTAGTTGACAGCATTACAGTTTCATGAAGCCTGTAATGTTTCATAAGTTTCATGCTTCTGGAAAATTTATTCTGGAACATGATTACAGATTTCATTTTCCAGAATAAGTAACAGAAATCAAAATAGAGAACGGCTGTTTTGATATACGAGCGTTGTTCAACTCGTGTTACATCCACCTTGCACGGCGGTTGACTGAGAACTGATTCAACATCAGGAACTCACGGAGCCATCTAATGTTGTGGAAACACACTAGCAGTCACAGCTTCCTTGAGACATATGACATTTTATGATACCATCCCTTAGCTCTGAGAAAAAAAATAGTTGCCATGACTGTATGGAAGAGTCACTAATAATGCTAATATCATTATGCATTACATTTTCACCAAATTGTCTTTTATAAATTTGCTGATGTTTCTTTGATGATCAGATTAATATTAAAGTTTAAAATGCATTAGAATTTCTTCTATTGACTATAAAGGATCTTTCTAAAATATTTACATAAAAATTGCATTTACTATTAGAGTGCATCCTCGTTATGTACGTCTTATCTATAATCTGTAAATATAAAAATGGATGTTGGTATATATAAGATTGATAAACTCCAACAGCGTTTGACGTTTGGCATATGTGTTTTTTCATGGAGAAGGAATTTATGCTATTCATTTTACTTTAACTCCCTATTTAATAGCGCTTCAGCATATATATTATAAATAGCCCGAGCAACGCCGTTTTTATCAGCTACTATTATACGTGCAAGCCAAAAGTAGTATTTATTCGTCACACAAAGAAATATTTTTTATTTCATTGTAATTAAAGTGGGCTAAATTAGAAAAATATGAAATAATTTTAGATCACTGATTTAAATAGGACTACTTGACAACAGAACCTTTATTTCTATAAGGTTGGCTTTTCAATGGATCTACAGAGTTTTTACACCATATGTTATTTTTCTCATATTTTCTCATATTTCTGTTATCGAGATAAGGCGCAATTCAGATAAACTCCGAGCCCCCTGCACATCTGGGCAATTGCTAAACAGAAAGCAGCTCTTACAGTTTTATTATACAATGTATCCCAAAAGTATAAATAACTTAAGAATCAGTCGGAAAAAATCTATTAATTTATAATTTGCTTAATCAACCTTCCATAACATTCTTATAAACGTCCCACCAGAATGTCCTTGGTTTTTGAAAAAATTCTGTAAAATTTTATTGATTTTTTTTCTCAACGACAGACAAAATATCTGTCCATAGATATAAATAAACAAAAAAAAATACAAAAAAAATACTTTCAGAAAAAAATTAAATATGGATTAATTTATTTATACGAGGGGAGTTCAATAAGTAATGCAACACATTTTTTTTCTCGGCCAATTTTGGTTGAAAAAACTGGACATTTTTTTTCTGTATGTTTTTTTTAGATATAATTTAAATGAGAATGTATTCGTAATCAAAATTTTAAGACTAATTGGCTTAATTAGTTTAAGTGAACTTAACAACTAAAGATTTATTTAGATATTAATAAGCAAATAACATTGTGATGTGAAATTCGGTCACCTAACACAAAATCCTATCGCTGTACACAAATGAAGAAATCACTTAATACATTGTAACATTTTTCCATTTCAAAGATATTTACGGTATCATTCCGTGACAACGTAAAGACATGCAAATATTGAAGCACTGATACACAGACAAAGCATTGAATGAAGTCAGGATGTATCTATCTTCTTATTCTATATATATAAAAATGGATGTATGTATATATGCACGAGGGTTGGGGCAAAAGTCATGGCAACTATTTTTTTTCTTGAAGATACCATTCCGGTTGGAAAATATGACATATACAGACGAAAGGACAAGATGTAACTGCCTGTCTGGACAATGAATAGCACTGAAATATCGTAACACTAATTTATTACGGTAGTATACAGGGCAATATGGCCTTCACGGTGCAAAAGAATGACAACACAGTACACATAAAGTTGACATGATAAACCTGGTCCTAAAGACCCTCAAAGTAGTCCCCTGCTACTGTCACCATACGCTGCCTACGATGTGGGAGGCGCTGAATACCATCAGCCTTAGCATTTGCCGCACCATGTGTGAATCGGGTCAGCTGTTGGCGCACAGCATTAGCAATATCCTCTCGTGTTGCGTTATTCCCAAGGGCTTCCACTAATTCACTGTGACATTCCATCGCATTTCTCTTTCGGAGAACGGCTATTTTGATGTAAGCGCGCTGCTCAACACGGGTTACTTCCATCTCGCACGACACTCACCAACTGACTGATTTCACAGCCCTCGCTGCGCTATTACTAGCTATCACAGAGCCATCTGTTGTTCTGCATACACACTATGCCTGCAAAACTTCCACACGACACACATACGTTCACATATCTACAAAAAAAAAAATAGTTGCCATGACTTATGCCCCAACCCTCGTATATATGTGTGTCTTGTACAAAATAAGACAGTTTTATTGCAATCTTGATGAAATTGTGCACACATGACCTTAAAAATAAGGAGAAGAGCACTGTCTACTTGAGATTTCGAGAAAAAATAATCTTTTATATAAATTTTCATTTTCAGTTTGTTAACACATTTACTGGTGTGGCACTTCATAATTAACCAAATTAACCTCTTTTAGAGTGTGCTCTCCATGAAGCGCGATATCTCCACCATGACCTACCTAAAACCTTCCCAGGCTCCATCGGAATTACTATGAAAAATTTCATCAAGATTGGTCTAGCCATTTTGAAATGCATAGCGAACAGACAGGTCCATGTGTGTTTCTTATAGGTCCATTTTGAAAAATTCCGCGACCTGAATTCGCACCAAGAACCTCGACTGTCATGGTCGATGTCTCTATCAATTGGGCTATCACAGACACCTGAACAGCCATATTGTCACTAAGTGTCTTAAAGACAACCAAGTTGTCAATAAGGAAAGCCCAATGGGAGGTGGGCACCCGGTTCACAGATCGTGAATTTCTCCTATCCAAACCATCAGAAAGTTTGATGAACACACAATAAGAAATAAAGAAATTAAACTGGAGGAAACACCAAACATCAGGTAAAGACTACTTGGTTGTCTTTAAGACACTTAGTGACAGCATGGCTGTTCAGGTGTCTGCGATAGCCCAATTCATGGTTTCTTAATTCTTATTGTATGAGAGAATCGAATGAAATTATCTGACAACCCTTTATATTAATAGAGAGTACATAGAAATTAATTTGTTAAATATTTTTGCCCTACTAAGAAAGTATCCAACGAAAACGAATGCGAACAATAGGTTATGACACTCGTAACTGTTCCAATGCTATTGGCGCGAACCAGAAGATGTACCGGAAGTAGATGGCAAACGAGCAATCTATGCTCCATTTATTAAATTTTATGAATCATTTTGAATCATTTATTTAAGATAGAAAGCTTAAAATATATAACTAGCTGTGCCTTAAAATAAACATCGATAACTTATGCTTTATACACTACTGTTTATAAAAATCGCAACACCCTGATGGAATGGTCTAATCCATATGCAATTTGCAATATTTGCATACAATGGGTCAGAGTATAAATGATTAGATTTTCAGAGTAATTGCTTGAAAGAACACCATGCCTAGACGACGATGAAGGGTACCATATCAACAGCTGACAGACTTTGAAAGAGGACGCATAATTGGTCTGCGTGAAGCGGGATGGTCGTATCGTGACATTGCTGCTCGTGTAGGACGTAATGCAACGACAATTATGCGTGCATGGAGGCAGTGTAGCGAAGAGAACGGGGCACACCGAAGACCAGGCTCAGGAAGACCCAGCACGACGACACCGCGAGATGACAGACACCTCTATCGCATGTGTGTAGCAGATCGTACAGCCACTTCCACAGTGTTAGCACAACAGTGGGGTGCTACAGTAGGCAGGACAATGTCTGCTAGCACTGTACGACGCCGTTTGATTTCCAGAGGATTGATGGCACGAGTACCATTGTTGCGGATTCCTTTGACTCAAAACCACCGGCGCCTCAGGTTGCAATGGGCCCATCAACACCAACAGTGGCAAGCTGAATGGCAACAAGTTGTGTTTTCGGATGAGTCAAGGTTTAACTTGCAGCACCATGACGGCAGGATACGAGTCAGAAGACATCGTGGCGAGCGCGACCTTCCAGAATGCATCCTGCAGCGTCATTCAGGACAAACGCCAGGGGTGATGGTGTGGGGTGCAATCAGTTACCATGGCCGTTCCCGTCTGATCAGAATCCATGGCAATCTGAACAGTGACCGGTACATCAGGGAAGTTGTGCAACCCGAGGTCATCCCCTTCCTGCAGAACCTTCCAGGCGCTGTATTCCAACAGGACAATGCCCGACCGCATGTGGCCAGAAATGTCCTCGCCTTTTTCCAAGCACATCAGACGCCCTTGTTCCCCTGGCCTGCTCGTTCACCAGACATGGCCCCAATCGAACATGTGTGGGACAGGGTTGCTCATCGATTGGCTCGTCAGACTCCTGCAGCAGCAACTGTGGATGAACTGTATACCCGTGTAGACAGAGCATGGCAGGACATTCCCCAGGCCCTTATTCAGAGCTTGTTTGACTCAATGCCACGACGTTTAGAGACTGTAATTGCATCCCACGGTGGTTTCACCCGATACTAATGTGACAATAAAACGCATTGTATTGACCTGAAAATCTAATGGTTTCTTTTCTGACCCATGATATGCAAATGCTCCAAATTTAAGGCAGATTGGGCTATTCCAACAGGGTGTTGCGATTTTTATAAACAGTAGTGTATGTTGAATTCTATTGTATATCTGATTATTTAAAGCATACTTCGATGTTTCACCATTTGGTGGACAAAATAATAGCGGGATCGCGTTTAAACGGGAGGGTCATAAGTTATGACTCATAACCTCTTCAATTAAGAAACCCAATTAATAGAGGTGTCGACCATGACAGTCGAGGTTCCTGGTTCGAATCCAAGTCGTAGAATTTTTCCATCCATTTTTCTAATTAATATCATTTACTTGATGCTTGCAGTTTGCTCCAGTTTAATTTCTTTATTTCCTAACAGTTTATCAATTGTTGGAATTGCAGAGTACACAGACACAAACGATCAATTACATCCATCGTCATCCAAGAAGAGAATTTTGGAATTGTTGAATTTTTAGATAAACAAATGAATTTTTAAAGGTCAGGTCACACAAATTTACGGCCATTGCCAGTGCTGAAATAACGTCAGATCAAACTATTGTATAACTTTCATTCTATTTCCTCCCACTTTCGTAGCCATACACATTAGTCCATAATTGTTTCTCCGGCACTATGGTAAACTCGCTCAGCTATACATAACATTCCAACCGAACCGGGGAAAACTGTTAGGAGTGCCATCTATTAAGAACATTAAAAAAATTTTATTCGGTTTTTCTATATGAATTTTTACTGTTTTAATGTGTCAATTTTTACTGTATATTCCCATTCAGATATTGCAAACTTTCTTCAAAAAAAAGAGCCCGAGCAACGCCGGGCATATCAGCTAGTTAATTTAATAAGCATTCATACGATAATTTAAAACGAAGTGAACGTTAATTGTTGAACCGTTTTGTGTAAGCATCTATTATTATTTCTATTGCTGAAGCGTTTCTACATAATCATCTACTGTTGAAGCGAGCGATTAGTTACTACTGTATTACTAGCATTTAGCTTTGTGCCTAACAACAATATGCCAAACAAAATTCAGATATTTATAATCTTAAGTTTAACAGCAATTTACTTTTGACAGCAATTAGCTATGGACTAGAAATTCCACCCATCGCATTACGGGTGTCATCCGTATAGGTTGAAGGGTAAAGAAATGAAAGTGGGTTATTAATGGTGTTCAAAACTTATATTCTGCAACAATGTAGGCTACTGTTAATCTGTATATCAAATAAAATGGGCTAGTGCGAGTCGGACTCGCGCGTCCATATTACCATATAATATATTTACCAAAATATGCCAGGTTCTGGAGTGTGTGGCACAGTGTTCTCGATTTCGGCTTTTATAGACATATAATCTATAACAGTTTAAGTGTCGAAATTTATAAAAATAAGCGCTTTGAACAAAAAAGTTTTCAAATATTAAATTAACAGATCAACTGAAAAAAGATTTTATGTTTGGCGTTGCGCAAGTCCAACTCACACTTGGCCAGTTTTTCATTATTTGTTGTAATACATTAGAGTTTGAACTACAATCATGCCAAATTTGACGCTTGTATGTATAACCGTTTTTACGATAGAACAAAAAAAAGATTTAAAAAAAAAAAACTTTTTACATTTTTTATAAAACAATCCGCCATCCGCCATGATAACATATACTCTGTGAAAATTTCAACTGGCTACCTATTCCCGTTCAAAAGATAATGTCCTGAAGAGTATTATCTTACCATACAACAATCCCTGGCTTTGGACAGACCAAGAGAATTATTTTTTTTCAATAACAATTACGGAGTGTTGTCTTACCACAATAATCCGTGGCTTCGGACGGACCGACGGATAAGAGAATTACACACTGTCCAACGAAAGAAAAACTGGGCGTGTCTAATTAAATTTCCGATTTCAATTGTTAGACATTGTTAATTTTACTTAGCAACAATGTTTAACAACTGAAATTGGTAATTTAACTGGACACGCCTAGTTTTTCTTTCGTTGGACAGAGTATAGTATATTTGACTAGCTGAGATGCCCGTCTTCGTCGAGCTTTTCAAGGCAAAATGAAAGCGGGATATCAGTATCTATCTACTCTAGGTATATACCAATGTTGTTTAAGGACTTGTTGTTAATTGCCTTTATAAGCTGGGCGAACAGGAAATTGTCGACGTTCGAACTCCACAAAATGATCAGTCGCCTGTAACGGTATTTTTGGTATTAAAACGAACTGTCCTGCGTTATCCCCGCTGACTATTGTAGCTTGTCATGAAACTGATTATTCGAATTTGCTGTTGTATTGCTTAATACCCCAAACGTTCAACCTAATGACCGTCGACCCTACAATTTACCGACAACTTCGGACGTTGCTGTGGCTTTACCTGGCAGCGGAGTCAGTGCTCATCGTGATATTATTTTGCGTCAGCGCACAGAAGGTAGGATGCGTTGGATTTTAGAAAATCACCCATCTTATGAACCTCTGCACTAAGTGCTTATGCTTCCATACGGAACGCAAGGGTGGCATATTACCGTGCATTTGAAGAACAATGCTCATACCAAACGTGTTACGATACGCCCGTTTTATGCTTCTCAACTTCAAATTCGTCCAAATACATGTTTAAGCTATAAAGGGTATCCCAAAATGAGCTGACATTTTAATTTTTTAACAAAACACATTCTTCATTGGAAAATGTATAATATTTTTGCTTTATTAAAAAGTTAAAACGTGGAGATTATGAATGATACATAACATCTGCCCATCTCAAAAATGACCGCCCCGACCTTAGTATCACAAATTCACTCTTTTGAGAAAATTTTCAATACATGTTGGTACAATTGCTGGGAAATTTTAGCAATGCTATGTCGAATTTTATCTTTGTGGTTCTCAATAGTTTGCGGTTCATTGATGTACACTTTATCCTTAAGATAACCCCAGAGAAAGAAATATAACGATGTCATGTCACATAATCTTGGCAGCCAGTTCACATCACCTTGCTGCGAGATAACACGACCTTTAAATTTTTGAAGTTAATTTTTACAATTTCTACGCGTTTTACAATTTCTACACTTTATCCTCAATGTTTTAATGAAGACAGCATATATAAATCTCTACTCTGATCGTATCACGAAAAAAATGGCGGCAAAATCAAAATGTCAGTTCATTTTGGGACACTTTCTAATAAAAATCGTACCTTCCATTGGATAGATTTTGAAACAAACACGACTGGCCTATTGTTGCACAAACAGGACTGGCCTATTGTTGGTCCGCGCATATTGTTTGTGCGATGAAAACTCTTAACAATAAGCGTTTCGGATTCTTCGCATAGTATAGTAGGACTAGCTGAGATGCCCGTCTGTGCCGAGCTTTTCAAGGCAAAACGGAGGCGGGGTAACAGTATCTAGGTATATACCAATGTTAATTTAAGGACTTGTTAATTGTCATTGTATAAGCTGGGCGAACAGGAAATTGTCGACGTTAACTCCACAAAATGATCACTCGCCTGTAACGGTATTGTTGGTATTAAAACGGATTGTCCTGCATTATCCCCGCTGACTATTGTAGCTTTAATGAACTGATTATTCGGAATTGACTGTCGTATTGCTTAATACCCCAAACGTTCAACCTAATGATCGTCGATCCTACAATTTACATGGCAGTGAAGTCAGCGCACGGATGGATTCGTCGGATTTTAGAAAATCACCCTTCTTATGATCCTCTGCACTATATGCTTATTTTTCCATACGGAACGCAAGGGTGGCATATTACCGTGCAGCCGAATAGGTTGATTTAAATGCCAAATCTATCCGCCAGATGGCATCCGCTACGGTTTATGAATTTTGTTCTAGTTTATTTACAAAAGTTTAGTGAAGATGAAAGTTAAAGACTTGAAAGAAAAGCTTCAGTTAATAGGAGCGAAAACTGACGGAAATAAACAAGTATTGACTAACAGGGAGCAAATTTTATAATGAATTACGATTTACGAAAGTGACGATGCTAAATATTGGGCTAGGCTACGATATCTCATTTAACCTCACTGAATTTTTCGATGTGTAGGAAATCCATGAAACTTGAGATTTTTGTTTTTAACATTGTTGTTCGAACATTGTGGAACTGAACAATTTACATGCATGTTCTTATACAGTATTCTTAACATTGCCGAGATTTTATCCTCATTTCGACCATAGCGTCATAGCCTCAGATTCATAAAGCGTAAGCGCTGCCATCTATACTTAAATCAACCTATAACAATGCTCATACCAAACGTAGTATGATACGCCCGTTTTATGCTTACCACCACGATAGAGATATATCTCCATCGTGCTTACCATCTTCAAATTCGTTACGTACATGTTTAAGCTCGGCGAAAACGGGCATATAAAGGGGGTCCCAAAATGAGCTGATATTTAAAATTTTTAATAATTTTTCATTGGAAAATTTGTAATTTTTTTTTTATTAGAAAGTAAAAACGTGGTGAGTATGAGTGAGACAAAACATCTGACCATCATACAAATGACTGCCCCGGCCTTGGTACCAGAAATTCACTCTTTTGAGAAAATTTTCAATAACATATTGATATAATTGCTTGGAAATTTCAGCAATGTTGTGTCGGATTTCATCGTTGAGGTTCTCAGTAGTTAGTGGTTTATTGATGTATACTTTATCCTAAAGATAACCTCAGAGATAGAAGTCTAACGATCTCAAGTCACATGATCTTGGCGATCAATTCACATCACCTTGCTGCGACATAATACGACGATTAAATTTTTTAAGTGTATATTTACAATTTATACGCGTTCTGCGATTGTGTTTTTTGCATAATTTAACCTCAATGTTTAATAATGACAACATATAAAAATCATTACTCTAATTGTACCACGAAAAAAATGGCGGCAAAATCAAAATGTCAGTTCATTTTGGGACACCCTTTATAATAAAAATCGTACCATCCACTGTGTATTTTTTGACACAAACACAACTGGCCTATTGTTGCACAAACTTTGCCTTGCATTGCTGGACCTGCGTTGTATATTGTTGGTCCGATGAAAACTCTTACCAATAAGCGTTACGGATTCTTCGCATAGTATAGTAGGATAACAATTACTATGAACATTACGAGTTGTTAGATTTAATTCATTCCAAATCTTAGCATTATGTAACGGTACCATTATAACACGTACTACTGAACTAATTTTGTCCATCTTTAATTACTCATTATATTCATTCATTGTTTGATTTATTACATGCTAAATCTAAGCATTGAAAATTTCCATCGTACCACATGATACCATTAGAATATGTACTACAATAATAGCGAGTATCATTAATTGCTCGTTATATTCATTCATGACACGTCATTACAATTTGTTTTGATATATTGCTTGCCATATCTTAGCACTGAAAGTTTCCATGCAATACCATTAGAATATGCACTACAACCAATAGCGTGTATCATCAATAACGTATATTAAAGATAGACTCCGAAGCAATTGTTGCTACTTGAAGCAAATTGGGAAGCTCCATGCCCAGAACTGTCATGGCCGAAAGTGAGTGAAGATGATGCAAAACACATGGCTAAACATGAGAGTAGTTGATTAATAATTCTTTCACACGCCGATCACGGAGTGATAAGTTTATCCTTTCGTTTACTTTGTATTTGAAGTATTTTATTATATTTTATAAAGTAGTTTTCGATCATGGTTTCAATTTCAATTTTATTTTGATCGTCTTTCAGTTATGTATTTTCATTTTAGTTACGTATTTTTGATTTATTTTTGTGGAAAATGATTCCTGGTCCTTTTTTCGTGTATATTTGTACAGTTGTATGCAGAACAACTTTGAGGAATGGTTTTGAATTAATTATTCCTCGAACCCAAAATCTTCAAAAACAAAGCAGCCAGATAGCTAATTAATCCACGGCTCACTCCTGTCCAGAACTGTCATGGCTCAATTTGCTTCCTTTTTGCCGCTGTTAACAATAGGATTCAGAGTCTATCTTTAATATACGTCATTGAATATCATTAATTACTCGTATTCATTCATGACACGTCGTTACGAGTTGTTTGATATATTACATACCATATGTTAGCATTGAAAATTTTTAAAGAGGGTAGCCTTATTGTACCATTAGAGCATGTACAACTCATCCGACTATCTCACCTTCGAACGTACTCTGTCCCATATTTATCGATTGGTGAAAACAGAACGTGTAAAAGCTAATTCGTTTTTAAGTTATGGGAACTAAATAATAAGCTCTACTAATAAAGAAATTATTTTGGCTTAGGCAATCGGCACCGATTTTCCCTTTCTATAATCGTCTATCACTGTATCCTCCATGTGCACCATCCCAACAATGTATAGAGCACGCGCAGAGCCGAAACGTAACACTCGTTTTCCCCAATGCGAGGATGATTACTTTATTATGAGTGAAATTGTATGTCGATCCGTGATATTTGTCAAACCACTTCGTTTCCATCTGATATCATTTTCTTCCTCCATCCTTTGGGAGGCCCAGCCAGGGGACGACATGCTAAATTACCCAAAATGGGGCCCCGATTCTGTTATGTACCTAGGGCCACTGTAATATAAAAACAAACGTATTTCTGTGACTTTAGTCTGCGCACACAAATTACTATGAGACATAATTACTAAAGCAGCGTGTTCTCCCAGGGTTCTCAAAATGCCGCGTCACGAAATTTCTTATACAGCAAATCGAATTTATTTCACCTTCATGCTTTATGTTGTATAGTATTGTATTTATTGCAGAATTTCGGCCGTAATCCGAAACAAATAATAAAGAGTTATTTGATGATGCATAAGATTGGTTGAATTTGCCTCTTGCTAGAAGTGCCATTATTATCATCTGGTGGCAAAAATCATGGTCAGATGTTTGACCTTGGCCGGAAGTGGCTCCTTCAGACTTTTGATTGAATGTAATTACACTATAAAAATAATAGCGATAAAGGACAAATTTTGATCTCGATGATCTGCTAAACGGGCCCATTCCAGTTAATGGAGAGGTTCAGCAAAGCAAACGTTTGGCATGGCAGTGACGTAGAGCGCAGGAATGACGTAAATCTAGGTCGAGGCTTCACGTCCGCTCCACGCTGCCTCATGTCGACGTGAGGTAAAAAAAATCGTCTGAACTCTTGACGTCATTGCTTTACGTCTCCATGTTAAATCATGGCGAATTCACCGACTAGCCTGGTACGTTCATGTTTGCCATTCCCTATATTTTTATTTATAAAACGAACAAACAAAATGCTATGTTATTTTGCACACGTGTTCTGTAGACTTACATCTATGATGTGATAATTGAATAATTGTTTTTGTACAAACAATATTTAGATTATATGAGGTTAGAAATGTACGATGTCGTTATAGTAAGGAACTTTCAAAATAAACGCATGAGGCAAGAACCGGATGCGGATATTTGTGTTCTGCGCTTGCGTAATAACATATGATGTCATAGGTATATGACGCCATTTGGACTCGTAAGGGGAAGTAACGCTTTGCTGAAGCAGAATTTCACGGTCAACGCTTGTGTGGACATGAACTTGGATGATGTAACTCATTTTCGCGTTCACGTTCACGCCTTGCTGCACCTCTCTATTATGGCGGGTGACTTGAACGCCAAACAACCACACTGGAATTCAAAACGCTTGAACCATAACGGATCTATTCTCCATGGTTACTTGATGAATCAAATTGACACCTGAGTCATCGATCCTCTTGAAGACATTCGCCGTCAGTGACATACTTGATATTGCTGTCCTCAAGAGGTTTTTCAAGCCGTTTAACATCTTTACTGTGAATGCTTTATCCTCAGATCATCGCCCAGTCGCACTAAACTTCGAAGGCTTAAACCTAGACTTGAGGGTCAGTCTACGCCGTAAGCAAGATTGGAAGCTATTTAGAGATCTACTCAAGGAAAGCAACATTTCATATAAGGAACCTGCCAACAACAACGATATTAATGGCAATATCCGCGATATCACTCGATTGATCAGTTCAGCCACTGAATCCAGCGCCACTGCTGCCGATCGTAAGCGACCTGACCATCTCGATCTTCCCCCGGCCACCAGCAACTCATACGTGAAAGGAACTCCTTCAGAAGATTGTGGCAACGTGCTAGGTGCCTCCAGTTTAAGACCAAATACAACAGGCGATCTCGCAAGGTCAAGGAGCTACGAAACCAAAGGTGGAACAAAAATTTCAAGAGCGCCTGTCTGTCTTGGACAACTCCCTCTGGTGTACAGTCAGGGCCCTCAAAACAAGAAGGCAGCCGATCTACCTACAGGGGTGCTTGCGGATAATGGTAACTTTGTTAGCAGCTCACAGGAAAAAAGTTCAACTTATCGCGAACACACTGAAGAGCTAATTCACTACTCCCAGCGATGCAGCTAGACTGTTAAGCATCGAGAATACCCACCAAATCAGATAAGGTGTCACGTGGCAGTGGAAGGTAAGTATGAATTACAGAGGTAAGGATACTAAGCTTAACATGATAAACGTAATTTATTGAAATCTTATTAGAAATAATACACACTTCGTCTTGAAGCGATCCCAAACAAATAAATACGAGAAAGCAATTCAATTTCAAAATGTCCATTAAGCGCTCAAAAGGGCTCGGTGGCGAGAATGCACAAGATTAACAGTTCGCTGATTAGCATTAGTTAAAGCACAGTCGGTAAACCCGGTCGGTTTATTTCCGACTGATAAACAATGCTTAAGTGATAAACGAAAAATAACACTGTTTTCACTTATGATTCGTCAGTACGAATCGATTGATATATTACATGCCCTAAGTTCATATTCTTATCATTAGTGCACGTGCCTGAAGGTCCACGAGAGCTCATCAAAAGCTGATATATCGCAGTTGAGTTCTTCCATTTTCACGTTATAGTGCAAACGATGGCCGGCCGGACACATAAAGGAATTGATTATGCTTGTATTTTTATATACATTATAGCTTTAGCTAAAGCTCGTAATAAGGACTGATTTTAGTACTTTTTGGGGGTCATTTTCTCGGATGTAGCATTTCGAAAATCGAAAAGAATGTCATATTCGTCTTGTGCTCGTCATTCCCGTTCGAATGACATATTACATGCCTCAACAGTCACGTGACTGTTAGATCGATTTCAATCACCAACTAATCAGGTGAGCTCAGGAAGGGTCAATATAAGAGCGAAAGCAGAATTTGAAAAACTTAAAGCATTCTCGAGTAATCGTCGGACATACAGACAGACAGACGGACAGACAGACACACAGAGAGAAACCAATATATGCTTTTCAGCATATAATAAATGACCCCCTTTCGGCCGGGGTATGAAGAGCGCATTGTAGCACTACGCTGTAGACTGTCGAGCTTATTAACGGAGCACTAAATTTAGAATGCCATCCATAGGCAATTTAAACACACCTTACGTCGGAAACGCAGGCACTTCGAAATATTGGCGTGAACACTTAAATAGCTTGGAATTGCTTAGGCGAGACTTGATGATTAGATGCGCTTACTAGCACGAGTCGCAATACTAAATCATAGAAACACTGCTCACATAGGTGAGAAGAACCAACGCAGTACACATTAAAGTGGCTATAAGCTGAGCGCACTTATCTCTGTTGTAACGGCGAAGCCGACACACAAAAGCTTAGAGGCACCGAGAAGGCCAGTTAGAGTACAAGCACAGCGGCGAAATTACTAGCCAGTCGAACCGTGTTGCACTATGTTAGAAATTGAGAGGACACCACAAAATTACTAGGGGACCTTATAGGAATAATTCATCCAAAGTCACTAGCTAGCTTTATGTTACGTCTAGCATAAGAAAAGAACAAAGGCCTTGATGACGAACGTCGAAAATTCTGTAGCAAATCGACACTTATAATAATGCTAGCAGAAAAGAAGAATAAGGGCTTAGGCCTTAATGACGGACGTCGAAAGCTCAGTAGTAAAAGAGACACGGATGCCGTGCCATAGAAGAAGAGCAATGAGCTTAATTACAGTTTATTGTGCTTACTCCTTTTAAGTCCTGATATTGTTGCGAATATCAAAAAGTTCGTGCTGCAGCGGTCCCTCGATGCAGCCCAAATCATCTCGGATAAATCCTCTCAATCCGAAAGGGAAAATTCCATAATATGGCGCAATAGCCAATGAGAACCCTTCGTCGGTTGCTCGTTGAGAATCCTTTCCTTCATGTGAAATATGAAAGAACACCAAATGTCCTTAATTTAAGAAAAGACTACGGCAGGCGGGAACTGAGATAGTTGTAGTAGGAAATCTCCTTCCTCGCTCCGAAACATTGTCTTCGTTAACGTTAACGTTTTTTCCTATCAGATTTTTAGTTCCATCTCGATCGATTGCAAACGGAATCGTCGAATCGCCCGAGACTTCCGCTCCGCTTACGTGCTTCCGCGCACGGGAGCTACCAGTTTCTCTTCTCGGGTTGGTCGCGTCGGCTGGCTTCGTTCTCTCTCGAGACGCCCGAGCATCCACATTTGATGTTACGGCCGTTTTTGTAGGATAGACGTATTTTGCATTGTGATGCGTAAAAACGGACCATGACATAAGGCTGCATAAATTATGATCTTACTCATCACTTACTTAACCCTCTACATGCCAAAGAAGTAACCGAGGTCTCTATTATCATAAAACGCCTTAAGAGCAGAAAGGCTCCTGGTATCGACTCCATCACCAACAGTGCACTAAGAAATTTACCTACAAAGGTTATCTGCTTAATTATCAAGATCTTAAACGATTGCTGGAACGGCGACTATTCCCAACGCCTGGAAGGACTCAGTCATCCTCACTATACCTTAAGTCGGGTCTAAATCCTGCTCTTCCCGTCAGCTACAGGCGTATTAGCTTATTGCATACGATTTTCTAAGGTCTTGGAGCGCACTATCCTGAAGAGGTTCAATGACTTCTGCGAGCCTAATAATCTTATTCGCAATGAGCAATTCGGCTTTCGCTCGAATCACTCATGCCAACTCCAGTCATGGAGGCTTGTTGCAGATTTGAATAGTCCCCTCAATTACTCGATGTACGGTGGAATAGTTTTTCTTGATGTGCATAAGGCCTTCGACCAAGTCTGGCACGACGGACTCATCTTCAAAACGATCAACTGTAGTTTCCCTGATGAGTTGATTGCTCTAGTTCGCTCCTTCCTGTAACACAGGTCCTATCGTTTTAAGGTTGCCAACTCCTAGTCTGACCTCTGAGATGTCAAGGCTGGTGTTCCCTATGGCTCCGTTCTGGGGCCAGCTTTGTGCAGTTTTTTCATTCATGACCTTCCGGAGTTTGCTAAGTGTAACCTGTACTTGTTCGCTGATGATGCGGCCATCATGACATGCGCGAGGAACCAGCTCATGTCATCAGTCGCTTACAAAAGGCCTTGCACCAGTGCGAAGATTGGTTCGACAAAAGGCGGCTGAAGCTCAGCGTTGACAAATGCAAAGTCATGTGCATCACACGGAAAGGCAGGTGTTCCCCAGGGCCCCTTGTCATATATGGTAGACACATTGACTGGATTAAGAATTACAAATATCTAGGCGTTAAGTTCGATTCTAAATTAAACTGGAATGACCACATTCAATACGCTCTCAACAAGGCCAAAAAGGCGAAGTTCAGCCTGATTGTACTGTTGGGGAGAACAGTGTGCTAGGTATGGATAACAAGCTCTTGCTGTACACGGTTGTGATCCGCTCCATCTTGCTTCACGGAATGCCTGCCTGGGCTGCTATGTACAAGTCAAGATGGAAGGAACTTCAATCCTTCCAGAATGTAACCCTCAGGATCATTGTTCAACTCGACAGAAGAGTTGCAAACAACTACTAGACATATAATGACCTCGGTATGGCCCACATGGGTAGCTACGTTCAGTTACTCCTCAAGAAGTTACTTCTAAAAAACGAGTCATGATAATTCTTTGGTAGTCGGTATTTTGGATCACTCTCTAGCCTTTAGGGGTCACTTATGGTTTCGTAGACCCCGACTTGTCCTGGAAGTCAACTTCGACTATATCAATAAGGACGTCTTCCCCGATTTCTGCATCTCTTAACCCGCAGGTAGGTCATAACTACGTCAAGTACGTCAATCCACAATCTTATCCCTCGTCCCACTAAGTAAGGCAGCCTATCCTCAGGATGACTCAAGAGGGCCATCAGGCTTCTCCTCTATCTCAGTGTAATTCCCCTGGTTACTCATTGGGCGAGCGTGCTATGGAAGCCCTGCTCGTGACTTTTTTCACTTCATTGCTCGATTGTCGATTGTCGAGGACAAATTTTGAATTTTATCACACTATATACACTGAAGAGCCAAAACATTATGGCCAATTACTCAATAACGCGTTGCGCCACCTTTGGCCTTCAAAACAGCTGTAACTCGCCTTGGCATGGATGCCACAAGTTGATAGATGACTGGAGACAGGTTTCACCAAATGTCTAAGCAACGGTCACGCAGAGTCGAGATATTCCGACATGGCGATGTTTCAGCTCTGAGCTGCCACTCCATGACATCCCAAATGTGCTCTATCGGATTAAGATCTGGCGAATTAGGTGGCCAGGACATTAATTGGAATTCATCCTTATGCTCCTCGAACCACTCCAACACAACTCGAGCCTTGTTACATGGGGCCTTGTCCTGCTGGAAGATTCCATATCCAGTTGGGAAGACAGACGCCATGTAAGAGTGCAACTGGTTCGTAATGATGATCAGATAGTCCGGAGCTTTCATGGTCTGTTCTACCACAACTACGGGTCTCAGAGCCGCCCATAAGAACGTCCCCCAAAGCATAATACCGCCGTTACCAGCCTATGTATGGATTCTGTACAGTGGGGAAGGGAGAAACTGTTCGCCTGGAAGTCGGCGTACTCTGATACGACCATCGACATGATGAATAAGAAATCGTGATTCATCCGACTGGGCAATTCTCTTCCACTTATCCATGGTCCAGTCTCGATGTTCCCGGGCTCACTGTAGGCGTAGTTGACAATGACGCTTGGTCAACAGAAGCACACGAGTAGGACGTCTGCTGTGCAGTCCGTTATCCATTTGTGTCCGTTGAAGTATGTGTTCCGAAACACTTGCACTTAAGCCTGCATTATATTGGGTTGTCAGCTGAGCCACTGTCTGGCGCCACTGTCTCCGACTTCCTTTTTCTTTGATAAGGCGTGGGCGTCCAACACCTTGGCGTCTACTGCTGGTTTCACCGTCATTTATCCACTTAGCATAAATATTAACAAGGGCAGATCGTAAACAACCTACCAGTCGTGCAGTTTCGGAGATACTCGTTCCGAGTTTTCGGGCCATTACAATCTGCCCTCTAACAAATTCGCTTAGATAAGCAGCCTTTCCCATCCCTTGCAAAATTAAGTGCAAGAATGATTCCTTACCTTCTCCAGCAGCAGTTAAATACTAAATATCATTCCCACTTAATTACATGTCCTCCACGTGATCCAGACGAGTTGATTCACCATTGTGGTGATGGTCATATTGTTTTGGCTCCTCAGTGTATGATAGAAGACTGTTTCTCACAAGGACAGCACTTTGTTGTAAGATATGAGTGAGGACACCCGAAAGTTTTTGAGGAAAGCGAATAACAAGTTTTTGACGATGGAATTCAAATATACTTAGTAATATTGTTGACATAACATATGGAATAATGAAATAAGACTCGGAATAATGCAAGTTTACAAGAAACTTTAAATCATTTGACTGGTCGGCCAGAGATGGTGGTTTTTGAGTTCCCTAAGTGGGGTACGGGGAGTATTGAAATAGGGAACAGGCGATTGATAGCCATTCCATCAAAATACATAGAAGGCATTAAAGTTAAAACATTGGCATTAACTGTCCGTAATTCAACAATGATTTTAAATTTTGATTATTTGTCTCATATTCACGTTTATCTTAATGATTTACGGTGTAATAATTAAAATTGTGTTTTTGAGTTATTGCACTCGGAAGCTATTTAGTTAATCCTGGTTTATCCTTTACATTTCACTGAAGGTAAATCGGTAAATCGAAAAGCAATTTCACTGTAAAAACTAATACGTTTTCTAAAATTTTAGGTTTTCTAAAATTATTAGGCCATTATTTTGAAAATTTTGTTTCCGAACTTTTAATAAGTTTGAAAAATCCTAAACAGTTTTTTTCTGCTGTTGCTTTCTCTCTTCTAGGAAAACGGTTCGTGCCACTCTCATTCTCATCCCTTTGTTGGGCCTCCATTACCTGGTGATGCCCTTCCGGCCGAAAGAGGGGTCACCGGGTGAGGACATATATCACACCGTCTCCGCCATCGTCACTTCGTTCCAAGTAAGCATTCATTTAGCGGTTTCCATGGAAATTACCCCTCCATGATCTCTCTCCTCTTTGCATCCTCTTCTATCCACCTGGAGTTATCTGTAAAGCTTAATTTGCCTCGTTTCCTGCAAAGGGAAAACTTTCTCTGGCGTTGTCAACAAGGTTTCTTGGAAATACTTTCTGCCTTTGGAATCCGTTGAAAATTTTGAAATGGCTTAGCTTATGAAGATTTTTTTTTAAAATTTGTTTAATTACGAAGAAGGCTTATCGTAATTTTGTTTATTTTAGCTAACTTCAACGGAGACCGAAATTTCTTACATTAATTTAATCTTTTTAAATTTAATCATTTAATAATTAAATTTTAAAATTAATCTACATTCAGGATTTATGGGAACCGCAATTAAATTTAAATCTTGCCAAAGAGCTGTTGAAAAATAAATAAATTAATAAATAAATAAATAAATAAAAAATGCAGGATGATTCTTTCGGCATTATCCTCAAGAAAAGGCGATTATCTCATTAGATTTCGAACATTGATATATAAGTCCTGTTTAAAGCATGTTTCCCAGTAATTATGAGCGTTGAATATAGGCTCTTCTGTTGTGTACATCATTCTGTTTCACTACCGCACAACACAATGACGGGGGAGTGCATGTGCGGCCTGACGCTAGTCGTTGTTCCGAAAATGCCGAAACCACCCTTTACTTTCCCGGTGTTCCACGTTCTTTTGATGCAAATTCTTAATCGTGCGTTCATAACTTGTTGAAATATTCGCATTTTCTTGAGTCTAGTGCCAAAAGAATCATCCTGTTTTTCCTCTGCTCTTTCTGAAGTTATTAAATTTATTTCATTTGAAAATCCAAAAAAAATTGTTTTTAATTTAATTATATGCTGTGTTATGACCATAATATTTTTACTTATTTTCAGGGTCTATGTGTTGCTTGCCTCTTTTGTTTCTTCAATGGCGAAGTAAGTTTCAGTTGTACAGTCCTGGACAAAATTATAGAATCAGCCACAATGTTAAATATCACCCTATTTGAAAAAACCCTTTGAATATAATACGTTCAGTTAATGTCAGTCGAGTTGTCAGAAAAGAAATAATCATTACAAACAAGTTAAAGATTCGGAATGACTGTTTTACGGAACAGTTAAGTAGAAAAATGGACGAAATTATAAGACTACTGAAGCAAAACAAATTACGCCTCGTATGTACTAAAACACTTATATCGAAATAACTAATTTCTAATGAATATAAAGATTCTTAAAAATTATTTTTTAACTTCAACAGGTTTTAATATAAACAAAAAATTATAAGAAGGATTATAAAACTGATTACATCTGCTATCGTACAAAACTGTTTAAATATAGGAATTTAATACTCAATATAGTTGAGCCGTTATCAATAAAAACCTTCCATCCCCCGAAATATAAAAATCCTATATCCAATATTTACATTTAAAATGAAAACCATCCCATTATCTAAAAACCCTTGAGCAGCACTTTAAAATATATACAAAATATATGTTTAAATTATATACAGAAATATACAAAAATATACATTTAAAATCAAACCATAGATTAATATAAGCTGCACTGTCTAAAATCCTGATAATTTTAGCACTTGACTAAAAATTCGGATCTTGACTTGTGAAAATTTCCTTTACAGTACTTGAAGAAATGTACACCTTGCAAGTGGCGAAAAATCCGTTTTATACGATAGAAAAATGTCCTAAGTCCAAGATATATTCCAACAAATGTTATCTTTGAAGTCAGTTGAAGAATCATAAAAAATAAAAATAAAATGTCATCATTTTCACCATGATTAACGTTTTCGAGGTCATCTATACCTCATCATCAGATCGAATACCCAAATCCCACTCTCCCTCCCAAACAATGAAGTAAAAAAAAAATAAAAAATTAAAAAATTACACAATTGAAAAATTATAAAATCAACCAATCAGGGCTTAAGTCGTACGATGTCTGCGCTATCGTATTTTCATCTTCTTTTATTAAGAGCGCTTCTTTAATTATTCTTTTTTTGTAATTTTTTTCTCGATTTAGGATTGTTACATTGTCCCAATCCGGGGAATGTCCCGTAACACTACTGTGTCTGGCCATAGCATAATTGCAATCATTAAGTCTCACCGCTCTATCATGGGATGGTTTTTAGATAATGGGATGGTGTTCATTTTAAATGTAAATATTGGATATAGGATTTTTATATTTCGGGGGATGGAAGGTTTTTATAATTATTGATAACGGCTCAACTATATTGAGTATTAAATTCCTATATTTAAACAGTTTTGTACGATAGCAGATGTAGTCAGTTTTATAATCCTTCTTATAATTTTTTTGTTTATATTAAAACCTGTTGAGGTTAAAAAATAATTTTTAAGAATCTTTATATATAATCATATTCTTCAACGTTAAATACACCTAATTTCTAATTTGTTTGCCTTTTAAACGGATCATGTCGATGAGACAACTGGTCATTGAATTAGCCAGGTTTGGTAGTCTTTCAAGGTGTATATCATTCTATGTCTGTTTAATTACATTTTTCATATCTTTTTTGGTAGAAAACTTCTTTCCGTTTGAATATACGCTTCGCACCAAATCAAGCATTAAATTCTTAGTTGGATTGAGATCGGGACTGGGAGTTCGTGATCACGCAGCCACTGTTGAGTATACAACGCACGGTGAACGGGAGCATTATCCTGATGAAAAACAATATCAGGGTCTATCAATTCGACTTTTAAATGGCAATAGGCAATTCCCTAAAATGTTCTGATAGTCGTCTTCTCTTCATTTTGCGTGAACAAATGCAACACTAAATTTTCCCTGTGCAGAGAAAGCAGCCCAAATCGTAACGGATCCTCTTCCTTGTACACGCATGAAAAATAATTCTCTGCCTGTCTCAAATCATGGCAATAGAAACTGACACCTTCGAGTCCGTCTAGGTTAACCTCTTTTTCATCATTAAAGATGACATGATTCCACGTATCAAAATTCCAAAAGTATACTGCTTTTCAAAGGTCAACTAGTATTCTTGTGGTTCATGGTTAATGTTGGCTTTAACTTAATTGTCAGGTAAGCATGATTCTTGGAACATGTAGTATGCGACGTGCTGTTCTATGATACATGAAGGTTGAGGAATGACGTGATGCTGAAAGATGTTGCGCTAGTGGCGGTAGATGCCACTGTGAGATTGGCACTTTTGTCTCTTGCAGAAATGAGAGATGGCCTTCCCGTATGATGCTTGCCATATCTGTCAGCGTCACTTAGAAAATTATGGACGGCCGTTTTAGACTTGCTGATTACCCCCATAATCTCTCTTTCACTTTTAGTACAGTTAATTTAAGCTGTAACTTGTCCTTGCTATTCACTGATTAATTTGGTACCCAGTCCCAAGCTGAGCTTGTGCAATGTAAATATACCATTAAGGAATGACGTACCTAAGTACCGAAAGGTTAAACTAAACCATTCGCGGAACCATATTTTTATACCGCCCTATGCTAACATTGTAAGTTTGTAATGGACCATAATGATACCATTAAACCACGTACCTTTGAACCAATTTGGATTATCATTAATTTTACGTTACATTCATTCATACACATCATTCCAAGTTGTTTGATATATTACATGCCATATCTTATCATTGAAAATTTATGAGGTTGTCCAAAGGGTACCATTAGAGCACGTGCCATTGTTTCGATTGCAACCATTTTCAAAATGTTTCATTCCCGGAACCATATTTATTAGTTGGCGAAAATAGTATTTTATATCTGCTTCTATCTCGTCATTACGATTTCTTTGATGATATACACACACCGGCCAATGAATTAGAAAACTTCGTTCATATGGTAATGACCCTCCTTTGGCTGTAATTACAGAACATACGCGGTTTGGCATGGACTCTACAAGGTGTTGCAATGCAAGTAAGGTAATCGCAGACAATGCATTCGTCACAGAGACCTTCAGGTCCTGCTGAGTAGACGGAAGCGGATGCCTTCGACGAATGTCTTTTTCCAACATGTCCCAAACATTCTCGATCGGATTCAAATCAGGACTTTGCGCTGGCCACGGCAGATGTTGCAACTCGGTATCATGTTCAGAAAACCACTCCTGATAAATTCTTGCTCGATGGACAGTAGCATTGTCGTCTATGAAGAACCCGTCACCATTTGGGTACAAAAGCACCATTGCAGGATGAACTCGATCTGCAACAATGTTCAAGTAGTCTTTGACTGTCAAGGAATATCAGGGGACCCTTGCCATACCTTATAAAACATGGCCCATACCATGACACCAAATTCAAAATGACTCGTCACAACACATGAGGGGTCCATCGCTTCATGGGGCTGCCGCCAAATTCTCTGCCGGCCATCGGTGCAAACTAATGTGTAACGTGACTCGTCCAACCACATCACCTTTTACAGTCGTCTAATGTCCAGTCACGCCGTTTTTTACACCACTGCAGGCGAACTTTACGGTTTGTTGCTGACACCAGGGGCTTCCTCATTGGCATGCGACTTGCCATCCCTATTTGCTTCAACTCTCGGCGCATTGTTCTGGAAGAGATGGGTTGCGATGATCCTTCCTTGAAGTCTACCGTCAGTTGGTCCACAGTAGACCTTCGGTTTTGCCGCACAATCCGTCTCAGACGACGTCGGTTCCTGTCTGTGTTGATTGTTTTTGATCCACAATTCTGCCGTTTCGACAACTCTTTTGGATCTCGTTTCACCTTGGAGACCAGACCTTTTGAGATACCGGTCAGTTGTACTGTCCTGGAAACCGTAGCTCCGGCTAGACGGGCTCCCACAATAACTCCTTTTTGGAACTCAGACAGGTCTGCTGTTTTCCCCATTTTGCTCAACTTGAGCAGCTACAGCATGTTCCTACCCTGTACCTGCAGCTTGGAATGAGCAGGTACCTCACATGGTTGCATTTATTTGCATATCACAATCGTTTCTGACCTGTGACCCCGCTTTACATATCAATACAGTAATTCATCACGGGTTTCTAATTCATTGGCCAGTGTGTGTATTACTTAATATATCTCTTTATTGAAAATTGCTAGGTGGGGTGGTGAAGGTACCATTTGTGCACGTGCTACTGAACCGATTTAGATAATATTTATGATTGGTTGGTGCCATGTACCATATTCATCGACTGACGAACAAAGATTTTGAAAATCTTTCATAGCCTCGGAGGAGTTAGAGTTACGGACGGACAGACAGACACGTTTCCCCACATTGATAGCATAAAACACCTTTCGATACTTAATAACAGATTATGTTCTTTAGTAACTAATGATGATATCGACTTTTAAAGGCAAAACATGCAAATTTTTACGGGGCATTCCAATATTCCGAAAGTAGTTTAAAATTTCGTTCAACTATTTCTATTAAACTGTTCCGAAGAATAATTATTTCGTATCTTTAACTTGTTAGACCTTACTGACAAGACCTGACTAATATTATGAGTGACGTTCAAATTTGACCTGGACTAGGAAACTACAAAACACACGCACGCACACACACAAACACACACACACACACCAGTGATTTCCCAAAGAACTCTCCTATCTTCTCTACCCATTTTTCCAGCGTTCTGGAAGCATCTAGATACCAGTTCAGTAGAAGTCTTCAGGCTGATGTCGAAACCACGTCAGGACAGCCTTTTTCACTTCCTCATTGGAGCCGAACCTCTGCCCTCACAAAAACTCTTTCAATGGTCCAAAAAGATGATAGTCGCAAGAGGGGAGATCCGGACTGTATGGAGGATAGAGTAAGATGTCCCATTTGAGTTCCGTCAGTGTGTCCATACTTAGTTTGGCTGTGTGTGATCTGGTATTGTCTTGCAGAAAACAAATACCACTAGTAAGGACTCCTGGTCGCTTTTTCCTTAGCACCGACTTCAGGACGTTCTCAAAATATTACAATATTAGGATAAATTTATGATTCGACGTTTTTCCAGAAAATCGACATGAAGGATCCCCCTAATGTACCAGAATACAGTCGCCATCACTTTCGTTGCCGACGGTGTTATCTTGAATTTCTTGGGTCGTGGTGAGTTAGTATGCCGCCACTCCATGCTCGCACGCTTGCTTTCAGAATTTTCGTGATGAATCCATGTCTGGTAGGTGGTCACAATACGCTTTAAGAAGCTGTCACCTTCCCTGTCATTTCGCTGCAGCAGCATGGAACAGATTTCCAGCCGGGTGGTTTTGTGATCTTCGGTGAGTTGCTTAGGGACACATATGGCACAGATCTTGTTGAATTTCAGCTTATCGACGATGATGTTCTCCGCACTGCCATTGCTGATGTTCATTATTGAATCTGCCTGTTGTCGCTTATCAGCTTATTTGTTCGTGCGATGATGCCATCATTGACAGCAGTTGCTGACCTTGCCTTATGAGGTTCATTGCCAATGGATTCTCGCCCTCCTTCAACCTTTTGGCACCAAGCAAAGACGGGTGATCGACACAAACATGTCTCGGTGAACTACCTTTGAAGTCGCTGATGTTTTCACACTTTAGTTGTGGATAAACTTGATGATTCTTCGTTGTTACACTTTGGTCGACACATCGCTGTCCGCCATTATATTTATACAAGCAACCGGTTGTTATGGCAACTGGATGGGGGTGCTGATATGCATAACATGCGATATTTGTCATCCAAACAATAACAGTTTAGACTTTACAACAAGGAAATTTACAAAAATAGCTCTAACAAGGGAATCCCTCGAACATGTATGTCACAGATTCCCACCAAATTGAAATATGTTAATCATCTGAAGCTACTATAGATGCTTGCAAAACAAGAGAGTGCGAAATTCTGTTTCTTTCAAAATAAACCGCGAAAACGAAAAAATTTCAGTATACGTAGCCATACAAGGACTCCATTGTTAAAGTGGTTAGGCTATGTGGGGTTCCCTTGTAAGTCCAGTTCAAATGTGAACGCTCCTCGTGCTAATCGCATTATATACAGAGTATTTGTTCAAACAGGATAGTATTAAATATCGTGGATGGTCCTATAATTTTGTCCAGGACTTTAATACAGTGAGTATTCTATTCAATGTACATTGTTAGCAAAACAAATGCAATATCTAGAAGAAATGGGTCGACTTATTTGCACGCATATAGCATTGGCGGCATACCAGAAAGATGCAAATTGCAAGACAGTACGTCCAGAAGAACGTTTTACAGGGTGTTTCCCATGCCCCAATAGACCACATTATTATATCGTATAACCGCCGCGAGTTTGAATGCAGGCCTCGACTCTTGCATGCGTGCGGTCATAAAGATGCTGGATATCGTCTTGGGGTTGGTTGTTCCAAGCCTCCTGAAAATGCTAGCACAATTGTGTTGTTGCAACTTGTGCGCAGTGACGATGAATGTTATGTCCCATCATGTTCCGTGCTCAATTAATGAAAGTCTGGAGATCGTGCTGGCCAGGGAAGTACTGCCACGTGCTCTAAGGCCTGCAAGCTAACACGGTCAATGTGTGAACTGGCGTCATCCTGTTGGAAAAACATGTTACCTCCGGGTTGGAAGAAGGGCAGAAGAACAGGTCCCATAATCTGCTGGACGTACTGAATGCTGTTCAATGTTCCATCCACAAACACAAAGAGTGATCGCGCGTTGTAACTGATAGCACCTCACAACATTACGCCAGGGGTTGGATCTGTGTGCCGCAAACGGATACACTGTGGAAGATGGCGCTCTGTTGCTATTCGCCGCACACGTACACGTCCATCACTAGTATACAGGCAGAATCTGTTTTCTTCACTAAAGACCACAGACCTTCTTTCGGCTCTTTCGCGGCTCATCGCAACCGCCCATCACGGTGTTCTTGCAGAAGTGGGAGTCTTGCTAGAGGGATCCGTGCCCGCAGTCTTGGAGCTAGCAAACTGTAACCAATGGTCTTGACAAACTATTTCCTCTCTGGCCCTTATCTCTCCTGTGGATGCCGTACGATTGCTCAAAGCTTCTCGTACTATTCGACGGTCTTGGCCTGGGTCAGTATTGCGTGGGCGACCATACGCCTCTTGAAGTCCCACAATATGACCTCTGTTAAACTTCGTGAGTTGTTGGCAGGAGCACGGCGGCGTGTGCGAGTCACTGCAGTTGTTGTCACTACACATACAGTCTACTGTTCCAATACAACGCAGATGCCAAACTGATGATTTTATGCAAATATGGTCAGAACAATTCTTCTCTAGAAGGGAGCATGGAAGCCACCCTGTACATCGTTCTTCTGGGTGTATTGTCTTGCAGTTTGAATCATTTCTTGTATTCTACCAATACTACATGTGTGCAAAATTTCAAATAAGTCGACCCATTCTTTCAAGGTGTTGCATTTTTTTTTTGCCAGCAGTATATTTCGAAAATAACTTAAGTCTTTGCACATATTTTGATCGTGAAAATATTTCCATCTAACAATGTAAATTAACATGTTTGAGAAATGTCAACTACCAAAGCGAAAGACTAGTTATCCATGATACTTAACCTCTTCAAAAGGTTTAAAAGATTCAACATTATGCATTTCCCATCAGTGAAATAATATGAAAAAAATTGAAATGTGTCTTATTTTCGTAATCCGTTATAGTTTTCAATTTTATTAAAAAATTTTATTCGATCATGTACAGTTTTTAAATACTAGATTACAGGCCTTTTACGAAAAAATAAGCTTATTGGTTGTAAAATAAATTTAATTTGTTCGGGCTGGAAATGGTAATATAATTTTGCGAATGTGGTTTACAAGTAAACGATATTTGGATCGGACATAGTAAGAAATAAGATTTCATATTCATAAATATCTTCTAGACAGAGGGTTGTTGTAATATGTCACAGTTTCTGAATTTGAGATTTAGGTAATAAATTCTTTGAGATAGTTAAATATTTTAATAACATTTAAAATTCTTCAATTTATTTCTATTATGTTTACATATTTTTTGTCTTATTCGCGTAATTAATGGATATCGTAGAGACTCTACAATAAAATTCTCAAACTAATTGATCTAATTGGCTAAGGCTTAGGCCTAAGCCGTGTCAATTTCAGTAGCTCTATTTCTAGGAAGCTCTCTCATAAAACCTTAGTGTGATGGGCGTCTTTGACTTCAGTGATCTAAATTTATGTTTCTCGTGTCAGAAAACGACAAGGAAGTAACTGCGATCATGTCTGTTCTGATTGTACTACTGCAATATTGCCACCCATATATATAATGTAAAAATAATGCTCATCAAACAAGCAATAATTTCTAATTTTTGATTTTGCCTTTTTGGCATTTTGTTTTCTATAACGATCAAATGATAAAGGATGTTCTGCATAGAATATAATTATGCTTTAATTTTTAATGTCACTGATAAACCGAATTAAAAAAACTAACGAGTAAGAAAAACATCACAAACTGTAATATTTAAAAATTCACAGGTTGTTTAAGATCAAGGGCATCTTCTTTAAAATTTTAACATATTCAACCAATCTGTATTGATAAATCAGTGATTAACGTCCTCTATGCAACACAAGCAGTCGAGTCACATTTATGTGGCCACCACTTAATATCCAAAATAGCTAATATGTCCAGCTTGGAGAGCGGCTAGATGGACTGGGAGAGACTGAATGAGATGCTGGAACGTTTTCACAGGTATATTGAGTTGAGAGCTGTTGGAAGTGCAACGTGGAATATCCATCGAGATGGTCCCATAAATGAACGATTGGGTTTAAGTCCGGAAAAGTTAGGGCTAGGGAAATCCAGTTTATTCTTCCTCGTGATTGAATTGTTTTCATACCTTAAAAAAATTGTCCGATAAAGATTTTGAAAAGAGTTGCCGAGGGTTAGTTAAGGTTGCAGAGGCTGAAGAATTTGCAAATATTGTTTGGAGAACCTTTAGATGTTACCTTTATTCAGGTTTCACTTGATGATAAAATAAGCTTGGATATATATATATATAGTGCCCCTGGATATATATAGATATAGATATATTATAAAGTGATAATATGGATATGGACGTGTAGTATAACAAATATGGATATGGAGAATTTGGTTTAGTGGACAAGAACTGTAAGTTTTCATTTGCAGGACCCGCTTTGTTGTTTTGAATTATAGAATTAAGTGAACTTTAGAAATAAGATTTAGTGAGACTTTACATTGATTTGTCACAGTAGCAAAACTTGATATTAGATTAAGATTGAGGCTGTATTTGCATTTGGTTTAGCCCTAGCATTGAGCTTGATTTAATTCTTTAGATTAAAAGTTAATCAGCAGCTGCATTTAGAATTTAGTTATATTTAATTTAGTTAAATATATATAGATTTTCAGAATTAAGATTTAGCATGTAAGTTTCTTAGCATTTAGCCATTCTTTTCTGATTGATATTAATTTTCCTGAAATAAAGATTATTTTGTTTGATTTTAAAACCTTGCCTAATTATTTCAATTTGAAGTAATTCACTCTCGAGTTAATTTATTTTAAATTCAACGAACCCGACACTCTGTCTTTGATTATATTGGAGATTTTGGTGGGTTGTCACAATGTCACCTAACTATGAATATGGTCATCCTTGTTGTCAAGAACGGAGATTGTTACATTTTAATATTACCGTTGGTTCAACATTTAGGGGATATTGGAACTTAAATTTTCAAAAAGGGATAATTTCTATTTCAGTACTTACTCTAAAAGTATTTTTTAAATTTTATGGTAGATTTTATTTGCGGATTATTTGCGGGTTAGAGAAAAGGTACAAATATACAATAGTGCACAACGAGGCCAGTATGGTATAAACCGAAAGGTTTGGCCAAGTGGGCACAATACAATAATAAAAGTAAAATAAACCAAGGGTTAGAAAAATAAAATAATTAAACAAACGTGCATAGGTTAGTAAAATCATAGAGATGGTACGACCAAGTAAATTAAAAGGCCGATTGGGTAGGCTTAACTCTCGAAATAATAGATTGTACTGAAAATTGAAATAAATAAATAATACAGAATAAAAACTAAACATTAAAGTAACAGTCTATTACCGAGGGCACATCTAGTCAATAATTCTTAAGATCTATAAAGAAGAAAAAAACAAATTAAATATACCTAAATGTTAACAGGAAAGAGATCCTAATAAAAAATCTTCGTATTGAATAGAATATGCTGAAAACAGTAATTACGTAGTATTCTCCGGAAACGAGGATAATGGGCAAGTGTACGGATTTCCAAAGGAAAAAGGCCCAGCATTTTATACCGACGTGGGAAACACTACGGTTTTGATAATTAAACAAAGAAACTGGAATTCGTATCTCATTTGGTAAGCGAGTGCCATAATTATGGCTATCAAGGTTACGCCGAATCGTAATAGGGGACGATAACTGTAAGATCGAATTGGGAGTTTTATAAATAAACGAACATAAAGATAAAAAATAAATTTGGTAGATTGTAGGAATACTTAAAGAGAAAAAGTAATTAGATACTGAAGAGGATCGAGGAAGTTGCAAAGGATCCGAAGAATCCATTTCTGTAATTTTAATATTCTTATAAGATTGGTTGATGAAGTAGCACCCCAGAACAAAACCCCATAACATAAACCAGAGTGAATCCAAGAGTAGTAAAGTAAGAGTAAAATTTTTTCAGGGAGATAATAAAGTCGTGAGATAATACCCTGTTTTTTATTAAGTTTAAATAATAATTTATCAATATGGCATCCCAAGACAGATCTGGTGACAGGGTAAGACCTAGATATGTGAAACCTGTGTTTGTAGAAATAGTAGAGTGTCCATAGTATATTGGAGGCGACAGAGGTATATTTCGTTTATTTCTCTGGTGAAAAAACATTACTTTTGTTTTATCAATATTAACAACTAGAGAATTTTCAATACACCATTGTCTTAGCTTCTCAAGCGCTGAGTTAAGAGCTGAGAACAAAGAAGAAATATTGGTGTGGGATAACAACAGAGAAATATCGTCTGCATATAAAATTGGTTTTAAGGATTTAAAAATGACTGGCAGATCATTCTCAAATAAGTTAAAAGCAGGGGTGAAAGGATCGATCCCTGCGGGACCCCGTAATTCCTGATGAATGTAAACGAATTTTTCCCGAGATGGGTAAGATAGTAACTACGATTAGTTAGTAGATCACTGAGCCATGAAAGTGACAAACCACGAATTCCATAGAAATTATTAAGTTTGTACAGTAACAAATGAATGGGGACTATATCAAAAGCTTTAGTAAAATCAATAAATATTGAAGTAACAGTTATTTATTCATTGTCATCTCGGAGGAAAGGAATTCAAGCAGGTCATAGCAAGTCGTTTCAACATTCCGATTTGGAGTGAACCCGTGCTGGCATGGATTAAGGAAATTATGTTCGTATATAAAATGAGAGAACCTAATATAAAATAATTTTTCAAATATTTTAGCAAATATTGGCAAAGCGGTGATGGGACGGTAGTTTCGATATTGACTGGAGTCACCTTTCTTAAAGGCAGGGACCACTCTGGCTAACTTCAATGCCTGGGGATAGACACCAGTACTAATAGAGGAATTAAAAATAATAGCCAGAGGATAAGCAATGAGATGTTTAAGGCCAATAATAATATCGGAACGAAACCCAAGAGGATCGGGGACGGGAGAAGATTTTAGTTGGCCAATAACGTCAGAAACCTCTTCAAGAGTAGTTGGGGTGACGTAAAGGCTATGGGAAAAGTTGGGACTTTGATAAGAATAGTTAAGATTGGACGACAAAGGAATATTAGAAGAAGGCAAAAGAACATTAAGAAAATCAGATAAAGAGGAAGAAGTAATCTTATCAGGTTGCGGATAAGGAATGAGGTAATCTGAGTCCATGCAATAAGTCTGTTAACACACGCCATTTTTCTTTACTAGATTGATGGCCTAAGAACAAAGATTTAAAATATGCCTGTCTAGATTTCTTAATTATAAATTTCACATGGTTAGAGCTACGTTTAAATTTGTTAAGCATATTAAGAGAAGGACTTTTTCGAAATTTTTTATAAAGAGTATTCTTCTTTTTAATAAGCAATAAAATGTCAGAGATTTTCCAAGGCTTATGAACATTAGTTTTGGAAGAAACATTGAAGCGAGATTTAAAAGGAAAGTACCGATCGTAACCGAATTGGAAATGCGAAAGGAATGACGCAAATAGTGAATTAATATCGGTTGAGCTAGATAAAATAGAGTTCCAATTTGTTAAAAGAAGATAGGATTGAAAAATTGCAATTCTATTAGGAGTAAATACTCTTGAAGAACATGATTACGAGTGGTAATAAAAGAGAGCACATTAAAAACAGTAAGCATCGGAAAGTGATCGGTAATCACCCAATCCAAAAAAGCACTAATAAGGACAGAACTAGAATTAGAAAAGCAAGAATCTATGGCAGAATAAGAATTATGATGGAGAGAATAGTGTGAAAAAGAGAGAGTAGTAGGTAAGAGTCCAGAACGAAGAATTGGATCCAAAAGAAGATTTAAGGAGGGGGAAGGCTTATTAAAATCAATATTGAAGTCACCCACTAAAACAACTGTTTTTCCTGAAATTTGAAAGTCAAATAGCGCAGAAGTTAAAAACTTACAAAAAGCAAAAAAATTTCCAGAAGGGGGGGCGATAAATCGACATAATAATTACGTTCTTATTAATTAAGAGGGATAAGGCCTCATAATCAGGTGTAACCAAACTAAAGTCAGGGAAGTTATGAAAAAGAAGCGAACGCGAGAGGTAAACACAAATACCTCTGCCCCGCTTATTACTACGGCCAACTGAGGCGGTCTAATAGCCAGGATTATGAGGAATCACGCTATGATCGTAGATCCAGCTCTCGGTGAATATTAGCATTTTTGGTTGCAACATAAGAGTCTTAAGATTGACCAATGTACAGGCTAAGTTGGTATTGATGCTGCGAATATTTAAATAGAAAGCAGAGAGATACTTATTGGGCTGAATATCACATATGTCGTTAATTTGGGAGTTAATACATTCTAGGGAGATCGGAAAAGAAAAATCCTTACTAAGTACAGTAAAACCTCGTTACAACGTACTTCAAGGGACCTGGAAATTTGTACGTTATTCTGAGGTGTACGTTATACTGAAACTGGGGGGGGGGGCTTGTGAAAAATGCATATATTCATAGAAAAACATAAGAATACATGAATGCATTTTATTTTATTCAATACAAATACACTATAGAATATACAATATGTAGTGAAATGTTGAAATGAAAAATTCCCTGACTTTTCCCGGTTACATTCCCGTACCTATCCCGATCGCATGCGACAATCGACAATCGAACATGCTAGATTGAGTAGCATGCAGAGATTTCCGGGTTACTGACCAACCAATGAAATGTGAACTCGGCTTAATTAGCCCATTGGCCCAGTTGCAGCTTTCGCATGGGCTGCATTGACCAATCAGTGCAAGACATGTGAACGATGTACGTTGTACTGAAGGGATAATTTAACCAAGGGGATGTAAAATTAGTACGTTATTTTGAAATGTACGTTAAAGTGAGGTACGTTATTCTGAAACTTTTTAGCATTAAAATACCTACGTTTGGGACGGGGATTTGAAATTTGTACGTTATTCTGAAATGTACGTTAAAGTGAGGTACGTTGTAACGGGGTTTTACTGTATGTGTGACATAACTGGGAGAGATCGGATCGCTCTATTAAATCAAAAAAAGAAAAATAAAAGTAAAAAACTAAGATAATTAAGGTATAATCAACGAAAAAAGTAAAATGAAAATAAACAAATAAAAATAATAAGGAAATTAAGACAGGAATAAAATAAAAATGGAAAAATTGTGTAAAACAAGAAACAGAAAATATAAATAAAAAAAGATAGAGATCTCTTATTACTAGGCTTATTACCTAATGTCAGATGCATAGTAGCATGTAACATAATAAACGTAAGTAATAGCTTTCATTTGGTAAAGCACATTTCAGATTTGATAGGAATTAGAAACAAATAGCAGAAAAAGTATACTCAGCCTCAACTACCAGGAGCGTTTCGAAAATAATTTTTTTTCAATTTTGTGAATTTCAGATTTTATCTCTCATCACTAAACGATGGTTCCGGCAAAGGAGAGAAAGGAGTCACAGTTATTCATTGGCACCAACAAGCATTTCTGTAAGTTACCGTGAATATTTATAATATGATATCCAGTGCAGAACTGTTATAAATTTTAAACTATTAGAAATGCTTACGATTTCCAAGTGCTAGATATTTTTTAATTGTATTTCCTCAAAAACGATAATCTTAATGAGAATGAGCTTAGTATTTGGATTCCATTGAGGCAATGTTAAGTGCAACTTTATATGCTTATTAAATAACTTGTTATAATTTAATTGAAAAAGTTAAAAAAGACCAATATTATTTCGTATAACTAGCACTTCGAAGGCTCTCAATTTTGTACCGCATAATTCATCGCTATGTTATTTGTCCTAACAGTTCTTCTTCGTTATTGCAAATCTGCTGTAGCATACTTCCACTGCTTTATGCCACTCTTTATTTCTTTTTTATACATTATAGGCACGAGTCTTACCTTAGCTTCACTTCCGAATAAATGAGACAATAATTTACTTCCACTTTTTCACTCTGCCACCTTCTTTTATCAACACAACAAACCACTTAATAGATATCAATAAAAAAGAAAGGTAATCAATTAATGTGTTGTGTTGTTCACTTTAAATATTTTTGTTGCTAGCACTATGTTTAGAATTTTTTGTAATATACAATGTATATGTTTTTTATTTACACATCAGTTTTCCACATGTTTTTTATGCTAGCTATTTTGCTTATAGCTTTCTTTGTTAATGTTATTTAGTTAGGTATAAAAGTATATTTTGAATTTAGAAATTAATACAGTTTGAAAAAAAAATACACCATAATGCAACCTGTCCGATAATGAAGGATGGGTTTAACGTAATATATATTAATCCTTAAATTATGTGGGTCATTCATAAGTGGTCGGAAAATATAAGTATTCTTAAGGGTTATACTGCATTTTGTTACCAGATGACATTATTGCATCGCTCAGTTATACGTCCACAAAGCGAGAAACCATGGAAGCAGTTAATTATGGGCAACGATGGATAGTGTAGTTTCTTTTGAGCAAAGGAGTGGATGCTTCGGATAACCACACACGATTAGCAGCTGTGTATGGAAACGCAGCACTAACATGACAATTCTCGACCACACATCAGTTACCATGTAATTGTCACATTAGAGACTAGGGTATACTGCATTGCCTCATAATCCATATTTGTCGGATCTTGTTCCTAGCGACTAATGAGCAATTCTACTCATTAGATAAATTCTGTTCGACGCAATGAAAGAGGCGGTGCACGGTAAAAAATTTTTCCTCCAACACTACGAGAAACCATTTTTGTTATTCAGTCATTTTACCTTTACAGAGTATTTTCTTGAAGGGTGTTAAAAACTGCGTATTTTATATGCCTACAGGCAAACCCATTTTACACTGTCTGTGTCTTTGTGTCTTTCTGTCCATCTGTCTGTCCACGATTTCTCGAGTACCGTTTAACTTTTTGAAATGCTCAAAGGAGCCTTTCTTGAGCTTAACTGATTACAGCATCGCTTCTCAACCTCTAGGTCGCGTCCCCTTAGGAATTTTAGCCTATTTTTCCGCGAATCAACAGCAAAGTAAAAAATATATATAGAAAAAACTATTAGAGCTTCAGAAATCATTAGAAGGAGGCAGCGTATATTAAAAGTATGGGAACCACAAGATAACATTCTCTTTGAAATCGGAATAACTATCATTTGATTAATAGGCCTTATTAAAAATTTTAAATGGAAACAAACGATTTGTGATATGCGTTACGGGATGACGAAAAATGAAAGGATGGAAACGGAATAACCCTCTTAGTTTAGAAAATTTACAAGAGACTTTATGAAGCTTTATCTCAAAAAAAAATAACTCGTTATTTAAAAACTTTCGTTCGCTCTGGTTATCCACAGTCCTTTACAAAAGGAATTTTTATTCTTTGTCCTTTGCGGTTGCCGTATAAGGGAGCAAGGGTTTAACCTATGCTTAATTAAGGGAGAAGTGCTTAGTTGAAGCATGATTATTAGAAGTTGATGTTTGGTCAACTTCGCTTCGAAAGGCTATTATCGTTTAACAATGTAAGTATATCAACAGGGTGAGTCAAAAGTCGTTGGAGACCTTCCTATCTTGGATACCCATGTAGTTACGCAAATTCCAATACAGGGAATGAATAGGAAGTGGAGGGTGCTCTATCTGATGGAGCACCTTTCATCATCTCAAATATGCAAATTAGGACACATCCAAATTCTATCTCGAAAACCATAAGAGACACAGAAAAAATTCCAATTGCACATTTGTTCAACTAAAAATTCCAAACAATAAAAAAAAAAAAGTTCACCCCAAACTCCGATGAGCGGATCACCCACAATCCTCATTGCAAGCTCTGCAACAAGACAATTGGTTCTTCTACTGTTTGTTGCTTACTAACAGTTATGCGATACAAAATAAGTCTTTCCATCAATCCAGATAGTGTTCAAGTGTTCACTTGCACCATAGCATAATTCCGCACGACATTTCAACGATGCCTGGTTGTTGCGTGATAATTTTGCCTCGCCTTACCAAAGCAGAGGACCATGTTGATTATTTCTTGGATAGAGTGTACTGTACCATCTTGCTTTGGTCTGATTTTTTCCCAGCTTCAACATGCCTTTTTATACCAATTGCACAAGAAACTGGTGACTTTATGGCAAATTGGGGAACTTTCCAGAACAGAATAAGGATGGTGCATGAAATAATTTGCAGAGTTTGCAATCAGAATTGTGGGGGATCCACTCATCGGATTTTGGTGAATTTTTTTTGTTTTGTTTGGAATTTCCTGTTGCACATTTGTTCAACAGGAAATTCTAATGTATCTCTTACGCTATTGGGATACAATTTGAATGTGTCCTAATTTGCATATTTAAGATGATGAAAGGTGGTCCATCAGATAGAGCACCCTCAAGTTCCTATTTATTCCCTGTATTGGAATCTGCGTAACTATATTGGTATCCAAGATAGGAAGGTGTCCAACGACTTTAGACTTACCCTGTATATTGAATTAAAGTAAATTTTTTGAAAAATTGAAAAATTAAATTTAGGGAATGTAAAATATAAAAGGAGTCTTACAATTCAGAATATTTTCAAAAAGTAATCTTAATGTCCACAAATTCTTTTTTTTTGACAATATAGTTTAAACACTCTTTAATAAACACGATAATCAACAATCTTATGGAAGACAAAAAAATGAAAAATTTGTGACTTCCATCTTGGATTTTAACAATCAGTATTTTTTTTAGTTTTTTGGAAACAATGAAGGTTACATTGTTGCTCGGACTAAGATGTTCAGGTGACTTTTGAGTTTTAGTGCATGTCTCTCTAGCTGGCCTTGATGTAACTGCAAAGCCAACTAGAAAGACAGGCCCTGACGCGGAAAAGCCACCTGATCATAGAAGTGTCAGTAACAATTTAATCATCATTTTTTCTGTCTTGGATTTTAACAATCACTATTTTTTCGTTTGCTGAAAACAATGAAGTTTGGATTGTTGCTGGACTGCTATGGCAACATCTCCTAGAGAGAAGGCCTGCGGACCAAAGGTGTATGCATTGTTACATCATCATCAAGCGGCCAAATTTAGGGCTTATTATTGGTAGAAATACGATAACAATAGCCGCTTGATGATGATGTAACAATGTATACACCTTTTGTCCGCAGGCCTTCTCTCTAGGAGGTGTTGGCTATGGTCAGGTGATCTTTTTCGCGTCAGGACCATGTATTTCTCGTTGGCCTCGATGTAACCGAGCGCAATGAGAAATACAAGGCCCTGACCATAGCAGTCTGACCAACAATACAACCTCCATTTATTCAACAAACGAAAAATACTGATTGTTAAAATCCAAGATAGAAACATAGATGATTACATTGTTACACAGACTTCTATGATCAGGTGACTTTTCCGCATCAGGGCTTGTCTTTCTACTTGGCTTTGATGTAACTCGTAGCCGACGAAAAAGACAGGCCCAGGCACTCAAAAGTCATCTGACCATAGTAGTCTGAGCCACAATCTAACTTTCATTGTTTCCATCGTGGATTTTAACAATCGGTGTTTTTTCGTTTGTTGGAAACAATGAAGGTTGGATTGTTGTCCAAACTACTATGGTCAGGTGATTTTTGAGTGCCCAGGCCCAACACCACCTAGAGAAGAGAAGGCTTGTGCACAAAAGGTGTTTACATTGTTACATCATCAAGCGGCCAAATTTAGGGCTTATAATTGGTAGAAATACGATTAACAACAGCCACTTGATGATGATGTAACAATGTATACACCTTTTGTCCGCAGGCCTTCTCTCTAGTAGGTGTTCCCAGGCCTGTTTTTTTTGTCGGCTATGATGCAACTGCGATAGCCTTACAACAATGGAAGGACCATCCCATTATTGCAAAAGCACATTATTGCAAATACCATACTCTCCTTCCCACTGGAATTAGACTGGCGTCTAGAGAACTCAGCTGTCGCAATTCCGACGCTTCCAAATCCGCCGCAACGACCAACGTCCTTGTAGCGAAGTCGGTGAGGGGCTCTGCGATGAGTCGAGGGGCGTCTTCAGTGATACTCGGCGAACGAACGGACGTTCCACTGTCCACGGGCTCCTCGCTCGACGCCACTCCTGGCTCACTCTCTTCTACCGGAAAAGTCTCTGTCCGCTGGACTCCCTGGGCTGTCACTGCTATATTCATGGAACACAACTAAGTCTCAATAAAAGTACATGAATATGCGCACTCGCTTCAGGCTGTGGAGGGGTTCTCTCACGAAACTCCTCTCTCCCAGGCGTATCGGGAAGATAGTTCTAAAACTCCGGCCGTTGAACACTTTCGGCCGTATTTTTCTGAGGCGTACTTGAACGCTCTCGTTTGAGACGTTAATTCCAAGTTGTTTGACATATAACATGCCATATCTAAGCGTTCAAAGTTGCAATGAACCATAATGGTTCCACTAAACCAGGTGCCTTTAAAACAATTTCGACTATCATTAATTTTACATTACTTTCGTGCACACTTTTTGCCAAACTTTTTAACGAACTGGAGCGATTTCCTCGTGTCCTTCTCGCTCAGTTACCAGCTCTCTCTCCACGATCTAAATTTTCCCGCTCTGCGCCTTTACTCTCGCGCACCTTTTTGCGCACCTTCCGCTTTTTGCCTCTATAACGCTTGCGCTTAGGATTTTGTCCAGAGAGATTATTTAAATTATGCTGCCAACAATCGATGGCGTTACTGTACACCCAAGCTTTCTCCTTGATTGTGATGAGCGATCAGGAGCCTTTGGTGACCTCTTAGTCGCCATATTAACACAAAATGGCAGCCCCGAATTCCCAAGCTTGCTCCCCGATCTTAAGCAACGATCGGGAGCCTTGGACACCCTCTTAGCAGTCATATCGGCACGAGATGGCACCTCAGAATTCCCAAGCCTGCTCCCCGATCTTAAGAAGTGATCGGGAGCCTTGGACGCGCCATCTGTCGCCAAACTTGGTGACAGCATCTTATTATATATGAAAACAGGAGAGGGTGTCCACTGTCAGGGTTGACTGGTGGACTTACAAAGAGGTTGATTGGAAGGATCCAGATGGCGGATTTAGTAGAGGTCTTGTTTCCGGTTGGTAAGGATTAGGGTACCGAATAAGCGGACGAATATGATGCCAATGTATACCTCGCGTGTTACTATTATGCTAGCCTTGAAAATGGTGTAACACCGAAACGTGCGTCGGCAATAAAATTGATAGTATCCGTATCGTATCAGACCCATCCTTTGTTTGAATTTCACAACGATACTAGACCAAGGACGATTAACAATGGACTTGACACTCCCGTAGAGCGAATGCAATTCAAATGCGGCCCAGGAAATGATACCCTGGTGGTGAAAATTGTAAAAATTGAAAAAGACATTTTCGAGTGGCAACCATTCATTTAAGCTTTTATATATTGGAACTTGTTTCATAATGGGCCTTTTTGTCAAGATTTTCCGGATTAAATCAAGAGTTCTTTTCAGAACTATTCACGGAGAATTGGCTGTTCATCTCGGAGATTTGGAATTTTCTTCATTTCCATGTCTTCCCACAAGGTCTTGTGCACTCTGCATATTCAGAAGAGTAGGACTTATAACGTTCATAGCATTTAAGACTTGTTGTAAATGACTTATGAAAAATGTAGCCCATTGAAACATTTTAAAGTGGAATAAATTTTTATTGTAATGTTAAAGCAAAGCCATTGCTCTTTTATTGGCTAAGTTTTATTGTAACAGGGAAGGGGTAGGGTTTTTTATATTCATTATTATTTTTTTAAGTTTTCTTTTTTATTGTTGGGGATTTTCTCAATTTTATAAATAAATTGATTGTGGAGATTAGATATTATGTAACTTGTTCCCCCAACGTTCTTGTATTTAAATGGATTCTTTGTATCTCTACGTCATTTCCTGGGCAGCATTCAAATCTAAATATGGCGTCAGTGTCAAGTCCAGTATTAATCCTCCTAGACTAGACCATGGAAATTATGAAAATGAAAGTAAAGTTTCTATCTGCCGGTAGGGTGACGCTGCAGGCGCAGTTGAGCCGATTGTACATGCAGCGCCACTTTTCAATAGAGTTTCTGCCCTATCGGGAGCTAGAAACTTTAGCTTCATTTTAACAATGGAGCTCGATGACCATGGATATCTATATACCGTGGTTATTATCATATTCACTAGGCATGCGCTTAAAGCAATTTTTAATTATAGATTACCCCTAATTAATAGTAATTCTGGACGCAAAAACTAACTTTGACAAATCTACTGACAAATTTAAGACCAAAATGAAGTTTAGAGATGCAGTAGTTTTTTCCGACGAGCTGTCGAAAGAAGCACCCTTGGAACTTAAATATATAGATTTCCAATTAGACAGAAAGAACATCCTACGGAATATTCTTGCTGCATGTTCTCTGCGCATTGCAACTAAAACCATATCAGTCAATATACAACGAAAGGATAATTTATTACAATAAAAATATTTAATAAATACTACTAAATTCACTGGAATTTCAAATTTGAACTCTCGAAGAATAAACAGAACATTTTAAAAGTCTAGATCATAAGAAAGCTATAAATCAAATAAATAAAAGCACGAAAACACTACTCCAAACAAAGATTTATTAAAAATTTGTATAGGAGAAAGCTAGAAATTTTATTTCTAACAATTGATAATTTTTTTAATAATTTTAATGTTAATAAATATTATATGTGTTGAAGTTAACAGCAATAAACATCTATTTTTATTTTATTTGTTCAATTTATTTTTATCCTTCACTTTATTCTATCTTTTACGTCCCACATGTAAGTCTGTATAGAAAGTGTGGTTAATTCCCTTAATAATTAATATCTGTATAGTAGAGTTTCAAGAGCACCTAAATATTACTTTTCCATAATTTCCGAAAGAATATTTAAAAAAAATATTATCATTTTTAATATTTTAAAGTAAAAAAATTAAAGATATAATTAAAAAGACTAACTTTTTAAGCATTTCAGAAGCAATATTTCTTTTATGCAATTATTCTTTCTCCTCTTCATAGTTTGTGCTCTATCCTCTTAATTTGTTTGCAGCGTTTGTTGTAATATTTCACTGTCCAACAACAAAAAAATTACTGAACAGAGAAGCACATGAACCATATGAACCATTCATATGCACCATTCATATGAACTATTACGTTACTAAGGTAATTTTTTGCGTAGATTAAAAAATGATGCTCATTCTTGCCTATCAGGTCTCAATTTTTCGTAAATCGTGATTGAAATTTTCATATTTTTATGTAAATTTGACACTTACACGTAAGTTTCAAAATTACTTAATATAGTTATATTTATTTATTTATTTATTTTCAGCTACATATAATACTTAAATAAATGAAAATGCCTAGAAGAACTTATAAAAAAAATCCAGATAATTTTTGTTATATTTGTGGATGTGTAACAACAAAGGTTTATAAGCGAAAAATATCAAATTACGTCAAAAAAACTTTATAATCTATATTTCGAAATTGAAATGGGAGATCAAGATAAGAAATGGGCACTTTCTGTTTGTTTTGCTTCCTTGCTCTATCGAATTGCGATTTAGTATGCGATTTACCAAAAATTGAGACCCGATAGAGAAAAACAGTTTGCAGATTCGGAATCAGCGCACTCAAATTACCAAAAGTTAACTGCTCTTCGCCTAGTAATTTTTTGAAAGTTAAAAATTGTTGGACAGTGTTATCGGCTTGTCATATTATCAGAGTTCATTTCTTAATAAGAAATGAAAAACGATAAATATATAAATAATATTCTATTTTATGTAATTATATTAGATTGCATTTGCATTTTCTTACTTTTTAGCCTTTGCATAAAATACATTTTGAAGTTGTTTTTATTCTTTTTAACAGTTTGTTCCCTCCTACAGCTCCAGATCACAAATCAACTCGTGCGAAGATCCCGTTTGATGACTAATTGTGTGCATCAGTAATTCATATTTGTAAAGAATGACTTGACCGTATCGAATGTGCTTAGAATATTTAGCAAATACGAATTTATATCCTAATAGTATAATCTTCATACGATGAAATTCAGAAATGGATCTCCACTGCACAATACTTTAACAACAAAAACAACATTCCACAGAGAAACACGTTAACCAGAAATATCTTCAGAGCTACTGCAACCTGTGAGATCTTTTTCTTTCGAAGAGTTATATGAGTTGTCTGAGTTATCCAGCTTTAGAATTGTAGGTGTCTATAGTGTTTATTTTCCAAACTGATGCTTTTACTTGTAATTCTTTATGTTTATAGTTAATTGATGTTTGGTATTCAGTAATGTTAAATATTTTATTTAAATGTTCCTATATGAGAAATGCAAAATAAATTTCATATGAACCATTATAAAAATTGAAATATCATATGCAAATTAGAGCTTATTTTTGGATGTAAAACGTTTATTGGACAAACCATTATATTGAAAGTCAATTAACATTCGTATATGATACTAAGTATGTAATAAAATATTTTATTAACAATTTACTTGATAAGTATTCTTTCAAAATCATTGAACGAATTTTATATACCACGGTTGGGCACGCATAAGGTCATTGAAAGCCGCATTCCGGTTTTTTAAATATTATAATGAGCTACACAATTGTTACATAGTATTAAATACATAACGAATTTTAATTTACACGAATTTTAATTCATGGAGCCGCATTTGCCCATCTTTGTTCTATATAGATGATTTTTTTAATATACCAATTCATTTTTAAAGATGATTTTCAAATTACAGTTGAGCGCGTTAAATTTTGCACAAATTTGAAGCACCGTAGAAATAAAACTATTCAAGACATTGTTGTAAAACTCTTTTGGGAGCGCAATACATTAAAGTGCTATGAATAATATGCGCATTGCCGGCATAAAAAATAAATAATGACGTTACAAACTTCAGCTTCATTTACTCATTATAAACTTTATGAAACGCATAGGAATAAAGGTAGAAATAAACACTGTGAAACATTTCTAAACCATGGCGATGAGTCGATCGATTATTTAAAATAGAGGGTGGCCCAAAAAAAACTGATACCGGTTTTATTAATGAACATGTTATAATGTTATTTAAAGGGATTGACATTTTTTATTGGATAAGCTGTTCGATATGGCAGCCTTTCTCTTCTATCAGCAAATTAAAGCGGTTAACGAAATTGAAAACGGCAGATTGCAACATTGGCTATGAACTTTGAGCTATCTCTCTTCTGATGGAGTGTTTCAGGTCACAGAGAGTTTTGGTCTCGTAAGATAAACCCTACTATTTGGAAATCCCCATAACCAACAGTCACAGAGATTAAGGTCTGGGATTCGAGGAGACCATGCTATTGGAACATTTCGTCCAATCAATCTGTCTTCAGTAAAAACAGAAAGCAAGGAATGTTTTACAGGATGGTTTTTGTGTGGCGGCGCAATATCAGGATGGAATGTTACGTTTCCCTATATGCCTCATGGCCTGATGTAAGGAATAACATTATCCTGTAAAATCTGTAGGTAGCGGGCACCTGCGATTGTCACTATTACCAAAACGCCATCGATGTTTCTTCGAAAAAAATGCGTCTAATGATGAACATTGCAGTGAAGCCACACCACATATTTGCCATTCGGCGAGTGTGGAGGATAGGCATACGGATTGTCGGAGCTGCATATTCTACAATTCCGCACTTTGCTAATATGAACATCTTAAAAGGTCATTATAATCTGTTCATTAATAAAACCGTTATCGGCTCTAAAAGTGGGTAAGTTTTTTGTTTTATTTGGGCCATCTTATATAATTTAGGATGCGCAGAATAGAAACCCATTGACCAGGAAACCAGGACTAATGTGGACGAGCCGTATAAAATCTCAGAATTGCATCGACGTAAATTTGTGCAAGAACTGTGCAGTCTAGTTTAAGATTTTCAAGTCATTTAACAGGAAATAAACTATAAGTGAAAGGAAATTTAGTTCGAAAACGTGTCTCAGCTTCCCAAGTAGTAAAGACTCCACTCTGGATAGTAAAGAATTTCAAGCTCCATGCCAAATTTAAGCTAATCTTTTGTATAGTTGGCTTTACAAGTCAATATAAATCGCACCTTCCAAGATGTCTGTGAACGGTGAGATTTATTCGAAAGAAGTGCTTTTATGGATAAGAAAGTTCTCACTTTATAATAGAATAACACAAAAACAGACTCTTATAAGGTTCCAAATGTTGCAACCCAATTATTCTCTGGAGCATGAATATTATAAAAGTAGTAATGATAATGTAAAATCATAATTACTTGTTAAAGGGCAAATATCACTGTCGAGATAATAAATTATCAGAAAGAATGTAGCATTAAGAAAAGAAAACAAGCATTTTTGGAAAAAAGTTTGCCCTCTCAAATGTTTTAAAAAAGTGGTAACAAATTGGGGTCCACTCCATTCAAAAATGTTAGCTATGCGTGACGTCATCTTAGCCAAAACTGTAAATCTCATCAGGTCTATACCTATGAATCCAACCAATACCACCTAGAAAGAAAACCTTCGCACGGAAACGTCATACATTGTTACATCACTTACGGTACGGTACTGTTAATCGTAATTCTAACAATAATAAGCCCGAAATTAACTATTGCCCACCCTCATTATCAATACCATTCTCTGACCCTTCAAGTATTATTTCTTCCTCATTAGCAGAGTTTTTAGGGACTCTGTTACCCCGCCCCCCGCACCTGATATATTCAATTTTGATTTACATTACCCCTACATTACAGCCCCTACATCCCTTTCATTTTTCATCTCCCCAACTTGCCCAGAAGAAATTGCAAACATTTTTCGCCAGCTAAAACCATCTATCACAACTGATCCTTTAAGATTTCGTGCTGACATAATAAAAATTGTGTCCTCTAAACTACTCTTCGTCCTTGCTCATATTTTTAATAAATCAATAGCTTACGGTACCTTTCCTAAATAATCTTCGTCAGGCCAAGATCATCCCTATATTTAAAAAAGGTAGTCCAATAGACTGTGGTAATTATAGGCTAATCTCAATTGTACCTGTTTTTTCTAAAATCTTTGAAAAGCTTTACTTTTACCGATTATTTAAATATGTATTTAGTAATAAATTAATTTCTTCAGCGCAACATGGATTCTCGCCAAAATACGGTATTGAGACAGCTTTTTACAAATTGTTTGAATATACAGGGTGTAAATGGACGACGTATTTTATAAATTTAAGGATATGTAGAGGGTGATGTGGTGAACATTTTTTATTAATAAACCCATAGTCCCAAACGAAAAGCGACGGAGCCACAGCATGTTTGATGCTCTGTTTTGGGCGATCTGAAATGGAACAGTCCAGTAACAGTTCTGTACGTAATTGGGTACGAAAGTTCTCGCTGTTTCCTGCCTCACAGTAAAGTCCATTCCTGAACTCATACAGCACAAAACGTAGAGCGCAAAAAAACCTTCACCCTTACGGAATTTTCCAAACTAACAACGGGAATTTCGTATCAACCTGATATGCAAGATTATGTGATTGGAGAATGTGCTATGCATCCGAACAGTACCATTTGAAAATGGGGCGTGCATATGCTTTTTGTTCTCATTGATGGCGCCAGCGTCAGCTTGATGTATCGAGTTTCCCGCGGTTTATCAATGGCGTTTATTTAATGGAGTTCTTGACGATATTCTTAGCGGTTTTTTTGTGATGAAGACAGTCTAACAAACGAAACGGTTGCTGAACTAAGAGGATACGGGATTAACTCAAAAAAGGATAAGGAGGTTTAAAATTCCATATCTTTACTCGGGATATTGAGAGGAAAATGGAGTGGATTATAAAAATCAGAACAGGAAAGCCTGTGAGTCCGATTGCCCGGGTCGCAGGTGACGTTTTTCCGACTTCGATTATGATGTAACAAGCATGGGTTAGTTATTTAGTGACTAGATATATATAAATAAATACATTAATATAACTGCTTGATATTTCCGTTAGACGTAGCAGACATTTGTAACGAAACGAAAGCCATGGCCGAGAAAAAAGCTGGGTAAAAGTCCAGCGAGCAGCCCAGTTCGCGTTTATGCTCTGAATTTATTATTGTAACATATCTAATTAATATGCAAATAATTTATCACATTATTGAAATTATATTTTAAGAAATTTATGTAGGGAAAAAGTCACGAAAGTTCCGTGATGATGAACTTCAGCTAACGAGGGGCCATATATCGCTATTCAACGTACACCGTCACGGAATTTTCGCGATTTTTTTCTCGCATAAATTTCTTAAAATATAATTTCGATAATATGATAAATCATTTACATATTAATGAAATATGTTACAATAATAAATTCAGAGCATAAACGCGAAGGGCTGATCGATGTCAGCCGAGAATGCTACACAGGAATTTTACCCAGCTTTTTTCTTGGCCATGGCTTTCGTTTCGTTACAAATGTCTGCTACGTCTTACAGAAATATCAAGCAGTTATATTAATCTATTTATTTAAATATATCTAGCCACTCAATAACTTACCCATGCTTGTTACATCATAATCGGAGTCAGAAAAATGTTGGCTGCAGATCCGAGCAATCGGACTCACAGGCTTTCCTGTTCTAATTTTTTTAATTCACTCCTTTTTCCTCTCAATATCCTGAGGAAAGAAATGGAATTTTAAAAACCCCTTATCCTTTTGGAATTGGAATGACACTGGGGAACGCAACAATTTACGGGCATATTCTAAAAACAAAATGAACTAGCCATTAAAACATAGTTAACATCTGTACCGCTGGAATCTCCATACATCAAGCCGATGCTTCGCCTTCTATACGAGAGAAACGGCGAACAGGTTGTGCACGCCCCATAGCCTGCGAGGTGACAGTCTGCATAAGGCCTACAAGATGCAATGACAGGAGACATCGTAGTAAACGTGCCTAGTTCAATGCTTGACAAACCAGGACATCAAACAAGCTGTGGCGCTGTCGCTTTTCGTTTGGGACTATGGGTTTATTAATAGAAAATGTTCTCCACGTCATCCTCTACATATCCTTAAATTTTTGAAACGTCGTCCATTTACACCCTGTATAATCTCAAATATGATAGAACAATAAATACGTAAGATCAATAAAATAGGTATTCTTAGTATTGTTTCTATCAATGAAATTGGTAGAGACTTTACAATACAATAAAGGGAGAACAGAGTTTCCCACTAGTTTTGCCATTTATTCCCAGCTTTAGTCGGAAACTCTGTTCTCCCTTTATTCTCTACCAATTTCTTTAATAAATACGTAGTCTCTATATTCTAGATTTTTCAAAAGCCTTTGATTCCATCTCACTGCACCTTTTAATACACAAACTCACTAATTTTTACAATATACGAGGCCCCCCTCTAAATTGGTTAATTGAATTTTTATCTGATCGACAATATACATTAACTGTTGGAAATAAATCCTCCTCGACGTTATTGCGTAATCACGGTGTCCCTCAAGGCTCCATATTATCCCCGCTTCTTTTTAACCTTTTCATAAATGACCTTTCGTACACACTTATGCCTTCTTTTGCAATCCTCTATGCGGACGATGTGACCCTTTCTTATGCTGATGCTTTCATTTCAAGTATTCAAAAAAGTAAAGAGAATTTGCACTGATGTGCACTCTATCTAGTAGGGAGTCTCATTTAGACCGTTTGCACCCGCCATTACCCAAGATTCTTGATCGTAGGTGAGTATCAGGACAAAGATAGATTTGAGAACAGAGAATTAGGCTTTGTTTCCTAGCTCATGTTTTGCTACTACGGATCGTTATCAAAAATCTATCAATCACTCGCTAACCATTTTAAATAATCGGATCCAAATAAACCAATTATCTCTAAATCGTTATAAGACCAAATACATGATTTTTGCACAAAGAAATAAACAACCTTTCTCACAAGTTGCTAATTTATTACAACTCAGTCCTTTATCTCTTACGAATATTTTTAAATACTTAGGATTACATATATCACCTGACCTCTCCTGGTATAACCATATAAATGAACTATCCAAGACTCTTACTAAAAGATTAGGCTTAATATCTCAAACTAAACAGGTGGT
>JAHWFO010097618.1:1179998-1202216 GCA_023313115.1 Rhysida immarginata
ACTGCTACTATACAATACACTTATCCATTCATCGCTATGTTATGGTGTGCAATTTTGGGGGTTCTACCTCTAATACTAACCTAGCCAGAAAGGTTTTTTAGAATATTAATAAAACTCCCAAATTTGAATTCAGTAACTCATTACTTTGGACATTTCCGAATACTAGCAATCTATCAAATATGCAGGGTGATTCAAATCGTGTTTAAAACAATTTAAGGTGATATTATATAGGTCAAGGTAAACACCAAAAGTCCTATGAACATGGGTCCGAATTTGAACGATAACTGAGATATGAACAGAAATAAAAATGCCACCACCAAGATCAACAAGTTAATAACTCAGGTTCTGTAAAGCCTAGATTAATGAAATTTGGAGGAATAACAGGATACTAAAAACTGTATATGCCGTTAAAATTTGATGGAATTCCAACAAGAAGTTCCTGAGTTACTCATTCAACATCATAAAGCGTGCTCAACCAGCACTTGTTACGATTTTAAATGCGTAACTCGGAAACTTTTCGTTTTTGAGTATTAACCAGCACTTGTCGACTACGGTTTCGCTCGTAGCCTACGAAAAAGACAGGCCGGGCACTAAAAAGTCACATGACCAAAGTAGATCGAGTAACAATTCAACCTTCTTTGTTTCCATCTTGGATTTCAACAATCAGAGACTTTTCGTTTGTTGAAAACAATGAAGATTGGATTGTTGCTCGAACTACTTTGATCATGTGACTTTTCAGTACCCCGGCCTGTTTTCCTAGTTTGCTTTGGTTTGGCTAAGCCGACGTCATAAGTATCACTTTTGTGGGAGTTTTTGACAAAATTCAGAATGAATTTGTATTACCGGAAGTTACCTTTAACTTATGATTTCATTTTAAGGATGAAAGTAAAAAAAGAATAAAACTGATATTTAGTATCAGTAAAGTATCCAAGACTATATGAAATCAACTTCCGATTTGGTGTCATTTGCCCTCTAATTGATCATTACTGCAGCTTTAATATTATTGCTGTTAAGTTAAAGTTATTCAAAATACCTTATTGAAAACTGCACTTCGCAAAAGGATTATATAATGATATTTTAAAATTACATAGCAGCTTTGTGGAGTTATTAATAGACTATTGATAACAAAAATACGTAATTTTTTTTTATTAAAAATGGATTTTTTTTATAAAGGCGAACAAAATGTTTATATGCCGGTATAGGTCTCTAGGGTGCATCTGGAAGATGTAGGGAGGTCAGTTACTGTCAAAATGGCGAGGATACGTAAAAGACCGTATTTTTGTGATCCCCTTCCGGCAAATCTCGTGGAACTAAAAACTCTAATAGCCGTCATTCGTGGTTTGGTTGGTTTGGTTTGTTTGGTATTAACGTCCTTTTCAACTGCTATGGTCATTTCAGGACGGCGTTATAGGGGCCGCAAGTTTTGCCTCGCAAAGGTTCTTTAGCGTGCAACCGGCAAACGACTACACGGGACCAACGGCTTTACTTCCCTTCCGAAGGAAGTGCGTGATCTCAGGATTTTCCCCCTGAAAAAATCCTCGTCGTCCTCGGCCGGGGTCGAACCCGCGTACTCGGGCATCAGAGGCAATCATGCAACATCTGAGCCACCGAGGCCGATCCGTCATTCGTGAAGTGACTCCAGAGATGCTTCAGTTGGTATGGGAGGAATTTGATTATTGGCTAGATGTGTGCCGTGCAGCAGGAGGAGGACACATCGAACACGTATAAACAAAACTTAAGATTATTACAAACATTTCAATATGTCGCCCATCTCTATTTCTTCGCTTTTTAAAATATAGATTTTAGAAATGTGATGAATCTTTTTGTTACACCCTGTTCACTAGCCAAAAAATGATCTGCGATTTCAGATTTGCCAAATTTCCGACATCAACTTGCGTGACACGACCTAAAAATCTAATACATAACATGAATATGAAAACTTTACTTAATGCTATCATGATCATTAGTTTTTATTTATTTACTAGCTGATATACCCGGCGTTGCTTGGGGTATTTGTTTGATGAAATTTTGCAATATCTGAACACATGAACAGTAAGTACGAGAGTTGGAACTTTAATAGTAGCAACTGTTTTTACAGCTGATTCAAAAGAACTAGCTGGTTTGAAGTTTTACTGTCCTTCAATGTAGTTTCCAGCTTTGTGAATAATCCGTTTCCAGCGATGTGGAAGTCGTAGGATACCTTTCGCAGCGCCTTCTACATCGCACCTTTGTGGAAGACCAGGGAGAACCCACTGTAGAACCCACCCATCATTTTGCATACTCGGCCGCATACAGCGCAAGCATAAGGCAGCTCTGTATGCGGCTCTTGATGTTGTCGCTCGATTCCGCATATCACTGCGTCGAGTCTCACGCTGTTCTGTCGTCTCTGTGATTCGTAACGCACGTATTTTTTCCCGCTGACTCGCAACTCTGTGCTCCCGTGCCTCGACAGATTCCGCATTCCGTAATAATTTTTTCTTCTTTGCTTTTGGATTCACTTGGCCAATAGCCTAACGTTTTTAGGCGGCATTTTATAAACTACGAACTACTAACAAACTCTTTAAAAATATACGAGGGTTGGGGCAAAACTCAAGGCAACTTTTTTTTTTCTTGAAGATACCAGTCCCGTTGGAAAATGTGACATATACAGGCGAAAGGACAAGGTGTTAATTACATGTGTAGACAATGAATAGCACTGAAATATCGTAACACACTAATTTATTAAGGTAGTATACAGGGCAATATGGCCTTCACGGTTGCTCATCACTGGTTGACACACGTTCTTGCTGAAACTTTCCTACCCACCGTGCTACTGTACGGTATGGTAGGGCATTATTCCCAAGGGCTTCCACTAATTCACTGTGACATTCCATCGCATTTCTCCCTCGGAGAACGGCTATTTTGATGTAAGCGCGCTGCTCAACACGGGTTACTTCCATCTCGCACGACACTCACCAACTGACTGATTTCACGGCCCTCGCTGCAGCTACTACCAGCTATCACAGAGCCATCTGTTGTTGAGCATACACACTATGCCTGCAGAACTTCCACACGACACATATACGTTTATGATCCGTTCACATATCTACAAGAAAAAAAATAGTTATTGTCGTTGTTAACAATAGGATTCGGAGTCTATCTTTAATATACGTCATTGGTAGAGATGATGTTGGCGGCGGCATGTATTAATTTCATTAGCCATTTTTGACGCAACATATAAACACGACCAGCCGATTTTTGACGCAAACACCGCGGGCTGATTGTTCACACATGCAAGCAAACAAACATAAACCAGTTCTATTTCATATATATAAAGATTATTAATTTCTACGTGTTTAAGAGACTTATCTCCAGTTTTAGACTTTTTCCATCATTATGATTTTTACATAGGTGTGTGTTAAATTTCAACTTTATAACTTACTTCCAAGTTGCATTTTAAAACCGGACCAACATATTTACAGAAGATTACACTGTCTAACAATTTTTAACTTTCAAAAAATTACTAGGCGAAGAGTAGTTGACTTTGGTAATTTGGGTGCGCTGATTCCGAATCTGTAAACCGTTTTTCTCTGTCGGGTCTCAATTTTTGGTAAATCGCATATTAAAATTTTATAATTTCTGTAAATTAAGGCATTTTAGACCAAACATTATAGTTTCACTTAATTAATCAATCTCCCACTTCAATTTCGAAATATAGATTATAAAGTTTTTTGAGGTAATTTGATATTTTCCGCTTATAAACCTTTGTTGTTACACATCCACAAATATAACAAAAATTATTATGGATGCAGGTTTCCGCTTATTGTTGTTTTTGCAGGTTCCTCTAGGCATTTTCATGTATTTAAATATTATACTAGCTGAGATGTCCGTCTTCGCCGAGCTTTTGAAGGCAAAACAAAAGCGGGATATCGGTGTGTATCTACTCTGGGTATATACTAATATTGTTTAAGGACTTGTTAATTGTCATTATAAGCTGGGCGAACAGGAAATTGTCGACCTTCGAACTCCACAAAATGATCAGTCGCCTGTAACGGTATTGTTGTGTTAAAACGAATTGTCCTGCGTTATCCCCACTGAGTATTGTAGTTTGTATTGAACCTGATTATTCGGAATTGGCTGTTGTATTGCTTACTTACTTACTTACTTACTTTTCAAACCCGCTTATCCGTTAGGGTCGCGGGGGCAGCAGCCCTATGGAGGATCTCCAGCGATCGCGATCTTCCGCCATCAGGCGCATGTCCTCCCTGGTAATATCCAAGCGACTCGAACCCAGATTCTCCATGTAGTCTAGCCACCTGGTTCTAGGCCGACCCCTTGGTCTCTTACCCACCGGCTTGGAAAATAACAACTGCCTAGGAAGAGTAGTTTGCGGCATCCGTATCACGTGGCCTTACCAGCGCAACTGAGATCTCTCAATGCGGAGAAGTAGCGGCTCAACACCGAAAGATTCCCTTATTGTGCTGCTGTACACTCTATCTAGTAGGGTAACACCTGCCACACCTCTCAGGAATCTCATTTCGGCCGCTTGTACCCGCGATCGCACTCTTTCGGTCATTACCCAAGCCTCATGACCATAGGTGAGAATGGGGACAAAGATAGATTTGAAGACGGAGAGCTTGGCTTTGTTACTCAGCTCTCGTTTCGTTACCACGGATCGCCACAGTTCACGTCTGACACAGCTTGCTGCACCGATCCGAGCATCCAATTCTTTCTCCTGCCGTCCATCACTCGTGAATGCAATCCCGAGATACTTGAACTTCTCCACCTGTCTCAATGAGGCTCCCCTAACATGAAGAGCGCACTGAGCAGGCTGTCTTGAAAGAACCAGAACTTCGGTTTTAGCCACACTGATCTTCATCCCAGCTTCTTCACATTTGGCTGCAAACCGGTCTAGTGCATGCTGAAGGTTCGTGCAAGAAGACCCAAGCAGGACAAGGTCGTCCGCAAAGAGCAACCTCTCCACCAGGCAGTCGCCCACACAAACACGCTCATCGCCTCGGCTGCCCCTGTCTATCCAGTCCATAAAGATAATGAACAAGATGGGCGACAGTACGCACCCTTGGCGGAGTCCAACACCCACGGTGAACGGTCTTGACTTAATGCCATTTATCCGGACACACATCTCAGGGCTTTCGTACAGAGACATGATAGCAACCAGTAATTGCCCATCCACTCCATACTCTTGCAACACTTGCCAGAGCTTCTCCCGAGGAACTCTGTCATATGCTTTTTCGAGGTCCACAAAGTAAGCGTAGACCTCTTTTGCATACTCCCAGGATTTCTCAAAGATTTGCCTTAGAGCAAAGATGTGATCTGTCGTGCTTCGGCCAGGTCGGAAACCACACTGCTCCCCCGACAGTTTGGAGTCGACTATTTCCCGACTTCTCTTCTCCAGACACTTAGTGTACACTTTCCCAGGAATGCTGAGCAAAGAGATGCCTTGATAGTTGTTGCAATCTCTCTGATCTCCCTTTTTGAAGATAGGGATCACAATTCCTGTCTGCCATTGCTTAGGGGCCTGTCCAGATATCCAAGCAACCTGACACACTCGAGTCAGCCACAGGATACCATCCTGATTTAAGGCCTTTAACATCTCGGACCGGATTTCATCATCACCTGCAGCTTTGCCAGTCTTCAGGGACTTAATTGCCCATGTGACTTCTGTTTCAGTGATACTACCGTGACTATTCTCCGCTCCAAGGTGCACCTCGTATGCCTCAGTTGTTGTTGTCACCGGATTAAGAAGAGATGCAAAGTATTCCTTCCACCTACGCAATACGCTCTCCTCCGTTTTCAGAAGCCTCCCATCTGAACTCTTAATAGTTTGTGATGAAAGAGACTTCTTTCCACGGAGGCGGCGCACGGTCTGCCAGAACACCTTGTTTGCCGAACCATAGTCTGCCTCCAATTTCTCCCCGAACTTCTCCCAGGCCTTGGCTTTAGCTGTTGATACTGTCTTTGCTGCTGCTTTTCGCGCCTCAGTGTACCGCACTCGACTCGAAGTTGACTTATTTGCAAGCCATAGCAAATAGGCTTCCTTCTTTGCCTTGACAGCTTCTTGGACTTCACCGTTCCACCATGCAGTCCTTTTCTCACCGCCCTGCGCCACACTCAGCCGCTTACGACCACAGCACAAAGCAGCCGAAGTAATCACAGCAGTTTTAAACAACTGCCACTCCTCTTCAACAGTACCACGATCACTGGGTAGTTCTTTGAAACTTGAAGATATGCTATCTGCAAAGGTCTTCCTCACAGCTCTATCCTCCAGTGCCTCCCATTTGATGCGCCAAGTTTGTCTGAACCTAGTATTTCGCTTGGTTGGCATGGATTCAGAGAACCGCAAAGTGCAGACAACAAGGTGGTGATCAGTTGATAGTTCTGCCCCTCTTCTCACACGAGTATCCAACACTGATCGGAATAAGTCAGCTGAAACGGTTACAAAATCAGTCAGTGACTTCTGGTCCATTGCATCCCTGTACCAGGTATACTTATGGACATCCCTGTGCTGGAAGAAGGTGTTTGTGATGGAAAGTACATTGTTGCAACAGAGATCCAACAAGCACCTCCCATTCGCATTTAAATCGGGGTCACCATTCCTCCCAATCACGCCCCTCCACGTTTGGTCATCAGCCCCTACGTGTGCATTGAAGTCGCCCATCAGGATGACAGAATCTGCACTCCCTCTCCTGCTAAGAGCAGCATCAACTTCATCTAGAAAAAGTGGGTACTCTGTGACTGCATTCGGAGCATATGCAACGAATAGAGAGAGAGAGACCGTTTCCCTATCTGAAGCCTCAGGAGACACAGTCTTCCACCTAAGGGGGTCCAATCTGCAACATAATCTGCCAGCCGGGGACTTGTGAGTATCCCCACTCCCGCCTGGGCAGTCATGTTAGGGTTGACACCAGAGTAGAAAAGCTTCCACCCTCCTTCTAAGTCCACAGTTCCAGAACCTGGACGTTTCGTAGAGGTAATACCTATGATATCCAGTTGTATTGCTTAATACCCCAAACGTTCAACCTAATGACCGTCGATTCTACAATTTACTGACAACTTCGGACGTTGCTGTTGTTTTACCTGGCAGTAGAGTCAGTTCACATCGTGATATTATTTTGCGCCAGCGCACAGTTGGTAGGATTCGTCGGATTTAAGAAAACCACCAATCTTATGATCCTCTGCACTATGTGCTTATTTGGCATATTACCTTGCAGTCGAAGAACTTTGCTTATACAAAACGTGTTACGATACGCCCGTTTTATGCCTTACCATCTTCAAATTCGTCACGTACATGTTTAAGCTCGGCGAAGATGGGCATATAGAGGGTGTCCCAAAATGAGTGGACATTTTAATTTTTTAATAAAATACATTTTTCATTGTAAAATGTAATATTTTTGCTTTATTAGAAAGTAAAAACGTGGAGATTATGAATGATACAAATCATCTAACCATCTGACAACTGACCTCCTCGGCCTTGGTACCACAAGTTCACTCTTTTGAGGAAATTTTCAATAACATGTTGATATAATTGCTGGGAAATTTCAGCAATGTTGTGTAGAATTTCATCTTTGAGGTTCTCAATAGTTTGTGGTTTACTGATGTACATTTTATCTTTAAGATAACCTCAGGTAAAGGAGTATAATGATGTCATGTAACATGATGTTGGCGGCCAATTCACTTCATCTTGCTGCGAGATAACAGGCCCTTTAAATTTTTCAAGTGAAATTTTATAATTTCTACGCGGTTGTTCGATTGTGCAGTTTTGCATAATTTAACCTCAATGTTTTATAATGAGACCATATAAAAAATCTCTACTCTGATTGTACCACGAAAAAAAATGGCGGGTTCATTTTGGGGCACCCTTTATAATAAAAATCGTACCTTCCATTGTATAGTTTTTGACACGAACACGACTGGCCTATTGTTGCACAAACTTTGCCTTGCATTGCTGGACATAAGCTAAATATATTGTTCGTCCGCGTATATTGTTGGTGCGATGAAAAATCCTAACATAAGCGTTACGGATTCTTCGCATAGTATAGTAGTATGTAGCTGAAAATAAAAAATATATATATTAAGTAATTTTGAAATTTAAGTTTAAATGTCAAATTTACATAAAAATATAAAAATTTCAATCACGATTTACAAAAAATTGAGACCTCATAGGCAAAAAGAAGCGGCATTTTTGGAAAATGCGCAAAAAATTAACTTAGAAACGGTGCTTCTCTGTTCAGTAATTTTTTTGTTGTTGGACAGCGTTATCACTACGAATAACAATAAAGACATCAAAAGGTCCATGAAAATATTTTTAGACTTACTTCTCGTTATCTGTAGCTTCTTCCATATTTTTTGTAATCCCGCCTCATAGCCTAGATGAAAACTAATTCCCCCAAATGATCAATTAGAACGATCTTTCTCTAGCCTGACAGAAAGAATTCATTGAAAGCAAACATACCAGTCATTTACAAAGCACTCGCGTATTTTCACTATATATTATTTGTACTCACATAAATTATGAAGACATTCAATTTATTCCTCGAAATAATCCTCCTCACACCAAATAGTAATGTGTAAATCCAACGACGCACACAGGGGTATTTACAGAAAAAAGCTAGTCAAAAGTCATGAAGTCTATTAAAAACGATTAAAATTTATATTTTCCTACAGCCTAATACCGAATGGCGCAAAAAAAGGTGTTAGAAAGTTTTTGTCTATTGTAGTTAAATTGTACGCCGTAAATGATTTTCCTCTTGATATTGTTCTATTGCAGTTCTGAGCATTCTATAGCTCACTCACTGATGTCTCTCATTACATTTCAGAATGGAAGCACTAGCGTTGGAGCAGCGTGTGTTTATCGTAAAGAAATTTTACGAAATTGCTGGAAGTAATGCCGTCGTGAGACGCTTATTCAACAGAACATTTGGTCCAAGAACAGTACCATCCGAAATGACCATTGCATAGCGAGATTACAGTACAGAACTGAAGCAAAATTGTGACGACCGGATCATACTTTGATGCGGGTTTTTGTACCGTACCTTAATTTTGTTCCATAATTTTTGCAATTTAGTGAAACGTTTTGAAACGACCGGATCAGTAGATGGCCATAGCCAAGGAAATGAATAGATGTGACACACACTTTAAAAAACGTTTCAAATCCTAACTTCCACTATATGATATTTTCTTGAAATAGAAGTTTAGACGAAATACGAGCTCTGCAGCAATTAGGAGGTGATAAAAAATGCCTACTGATCAAAAACAGTTCAATATCAGCAATTGATTAATGCATACAAAAGTAAATAAAAAACGATGTGCCACTCTTGAAATTAAATTAACGTTTTCAATTGCGGTAGTCTGCGCTCATCATCAAATTTGAAATGACAAACTTCATCACTCCTTAAACTAAAAAACAAAAATAATTAATTACAAAACTAACCAATCGCTGCTCAAATCGTAGGAGCTTTGGGGAAGCGCATTTTCAGTATTTTTTATTTAAATAGTTAGTACTTGTTTTAAAATTAAATTATTGTTATTATATATTGATGCAATTTTACGCTTTATAAACGTAAATGATAAATATTTTGAAAAACATTTTGTAAATAATTTTGTATTTATATATTAAGCGGATACCTGTAATAGTTATTAAGGAGTTAGGAATAATTTTTCTTTAGGAACAAGTTTTCCTTCAACATTCTTTATTTGTATCTGAAGATACTGTCAAGAATTTTTAAATTTTATCCAAGTGATTATGCACAGTTCTCTCTGTCAAAATAAGTTGCCTAAATAATTCATGATAGATTTGGCGTGACTTCGCTTTCTGAGTGCTTTCAGTGGATCTTCATCAAGAGCAGGCAGTTGTCCATCCCGGAATTTAGAAAACCAAAACTGAGCATTTATATTGATAAGGCATACTGTCCATATTCTGGACATAGATTTCAGCATGTTTCAGCTTGTTTTTTGCATTGGGACCCAGTTTTAATTCAAAAGGCATTGCTGCCTCAATTTTGACTTCACTAGTCACCATTGAAGACTCTCTTTCACCGCTTGTTACAGGGATAAAATAATTATTAAGTACCGAAAGGTGCTTTATGCTATCAGTATGAGGAAACGTGTCTGTCTGCCTGTCTGTCCGTCTGTCTGTAACTCTAACTCCTCCGAGGGTATGAAAGATTTTACAAATTACAAATATTATCTAAATCGGTTCATTGGCACGTGCAAAACTGGTACCTCTATATTCCCGCCAAGCATTTTTCAATGGGAAGACATTAAGTAATATATCAAACAAATCGTAATGACGAGATAGAAGCGGTTATTCATTATTATTTTCGTCAGTCGATGAATATGGTACATGGCACGAACTCATCACAAATATTATCTAAATCGGTTCAATAGCACGTGCACAAATGGTACCTTCACGACCCTATCTAGCAATTTTCAATAGAGAGTTATATTAAGTAATATATCAAACAAATCGTAATGACGAGATAGAAGCAGATATAAATTACTATTTTCACCAATTAATAAATATGGTTCCGGGAATGAACCATTTAGAAAATGGTTGAAATCGAAACAATGGCAGGTGCTCTAATAGTACCCTTTTGACACCTCAAATGTTTTCAAAGATATGGCATGTAATATATCAAACAAATTGGGATGATGTGTCATGAATGAATATAAGGTAAAATTAATGATATTCGAAATTGGTTTCAAGGAACCTGGTTTAGTGGAATCAATGCTAAAATATGGCATATAATGTATCAGACCACTTGGAATGATGTGCAATGATAGAATATAATGTAAAATTAATGATAATCCAAATTGGTTCAAAGGTATGTGGTTAATGGATCATTATGGTCCATTAGAAACTTACAATATTAACATAGGGCGGTTTAAAATATGGTTCCGCGAATGGTTTACTTAATACTGTTCTCAAACGAATATGTGTGAGGATGCAAATCATGTAGACCAAATCCATGTTTGTTGTCAAAGAACAAGGTGCATAAATACGCAAGAACGTTTTAAAGGAGCTGACATGTCCTGTCTCTTAGAGGTATTCCATTCTGAGGGGAAAATCAACATATTTTTCACTATTTAAGAACTAAAAACTATCTCTTGTCGGAGGAAAACGCTGATTGTAATTTACAGGGTGAGTCAAAAATCTGTTACTCCCTTCTTATCTTGGATACCAATGCAGTTACGCAAATTTCAATACAGGGAATGAATAGGAACTTGAGGGTACTCTATCTCGAAAACCGTAAGAGATACATAAAAAAATCCCAATTTCACATTTGTTCAACAGTAATTTCCAAACAAAACAAAAAAAAGTTCACCAAAATGTGATGAGCGGATCACCCACAATCAAGCTCTGCAACAGGATAATTGGCTCTTCTACTGTTTGTTGCATACAAACAGTGATCTGATACATAGTAAGTCTTTCCATCAATCCAGACAGTGTTCAATGTGAATTCTACTTGCACCATAGCATAATTCCGCATGACATTTCAACGATGACTGGTTGTTGCATGATAATTTTGCCTCGCCTCACCAAAGCAAAGGACCATGTCGATCGTTTCCTGGTTAATCTACTGTGCCAGCTTGCTTTGGTCTGATTTTTCCTCAGCTTCAACATGCCTTTTTATACCAATTGCACAGGAAACTTGTGCTTTTTTTTAAATTTTGGAACTTTCCAGAACAGGATGAGGATGAATTAATTTGCTTGCTTCGCAAATGGTATTCAGAATAGAAAAGAACACTCCATGGTTACTTCCGAGACTGGAACCCAGCATCTTTGGACTCTGTTGCTCTTGTTTCCTCCTATGGCCACTCATTCCTTGCCTCAATCTTGACAGGAATCAAGGTTTTAATGTTGCAGAGCTTGCAATGAGGATGGTGGGTGTTCCGCTCATCGGATTTTGGTGAACTTTTTTTTGTTTTGTTTGGAATTTGCTGTTGAACAAATTGGAAATTTTTGTGAATCTTTTACGGTTTTCGAGATAGAATTTGGATATGTCCTAATTTGCATGTTTGAGATGATGAAAGGTGCTCCACCAGATAAGGTACCCTCAAGTTCCTATTCATTCCCTGTATACGAATTTGGGTAAGTACATTGGTATCCAAGAAAAGAAGGGGGTAACAGAATTTTGACTCATTCTGTATATCCTTTTTTCAGCTTCCAAAAAAATGTAATTATTTTCTTTACCGCATTAGTTTACCGCTTCAGTGGTTCAGTGTTCCTGCAGATCCAGATACCTTTACTATCCGTAGCCTTGGAGATAATTATATAAGATGGATAACATTTATAGAAAGGATGAAGTAAAGGCTGTTTCACATCGAACATCTCTGCAGCGAGCGACCGACCGATCGACATTTTTTGACGTCACGCGATCGATTTTTGGGCGCGATGTGTCCATTCATATACACGTGAGCGAGCGAGCGACGAAAGTTCAACCGGTTGAACTTTTGTCGCATCGCTTCAATAGTATCGCGTGAAAAGAACCAATCACAGCATTTCATCCAGGATCCGCCATTGTGATTTCAACCACTGCGCATTTTCCTGTGCAAGGAGGCGAGCGAGCGATACGTTGAGCAAAGTGAAAAGGTGCAGCGACTAGTCATGAGGTTTGAGTGACTCGATGACGGGAGATCGCTCGTTGATGAGAGATCGCTCGCTCGCTCGCTAGCCCCGAAATGGTAATGTGAAGCAGCCTTAAGTCATTGTGACTGCTGTCTCTAACTGTCTCTTTTCATCGAGCTCTTTATAATACTAGTAGCTTCTAAAATTTCCCGGAATTAACTTTTATTTCTGCATACATAAAAAATACAAACATTTAAACAGCATTTCCTTCAAAATACTGTCCTTGGTCGGTAACACACTTCCGTCAATGTCTCTACAATGCTTCGAAACACTCTGCGAAACCAGTTTGCGGAACTGTGCGAAGTGCGGATATCGCAGCAGCTTTTGTCTCTACACTTTGGCGTCTGTCTTCTCGCACGATATTGCTCATAAGATTAATTGTGGATGGATTGATTGAAGTTGATGGACGGCCATTCCGATGGTCATCTTTGTTATTCGAACGTTGTTCCATAACTGGCATTTTACATAGCGAAATCAGAATGCGATACTTACTCTACACTACCAGTTAACAGACCGCAGTAATCCGTTTAAATCACCTCAAAACACATTCAAGCGTGATCTGCCAATGGCTCGTAAACAATGCGGGGAAGCCTCACTCGCTCACTCACACTAGGGTAGATGTACCAGTAATTGACAGTTTAAGGCATTGCTGTGAAACGAAATTGTGTACGTAAATCAAATTGCATTTTGAAATTTTTCTAGTTATACCATTAAATTGCAAATATAGTGCAGGATGTGCCAATTTCTAAACAATTATTATATCTTTAAAAGCTATTAAGTAATAAAATTTTTTCCTAACTAATGCAGAAATCACCAGTAGTTGACAGTTAATGTACCAGAAATTGACAGGCAGTTTCACCAGTAATTGACAATAAGTTAATTACCTATTTTTGTTAACTATTTTTACAAAAAAAAATTGATAACATTCAAAAGTAGCTGAAGAAATCAAGCATTTTTAAGAATGTTTAAAGTATTTAACATTGACTAAAATTATGCTTTTTAAAACTTAAATTGTTCATATAGACCACTTATATTTTTTCCTTTTGAAATAATAAATAAAATCAGTTCACTCCAATGTAGAGTGCAAGAACCACAGAAAATGAACGTGTTTTCCAGCAGTTCAATATCATTATATCTTGGCCAACAAATTGGTAGAAAAAATTGAATTTTGACGATTGTTCTCCTACTTGCAAATGCTACTTCTTATCATAGTAAACAGAATAGTAGTTTTCTTCTTGGAAGATGACTTGTTCTGGGCTATCTGTTGATCGTCTCTGTGACAAGATTCAGGACCAACAAAAAGAATCAGCGAATAGGGCCTAGAAGATTTATGTCAAATTGGCTGATCTAGAAATTGTCAATCAAGTTCCTATAATTGACGCATCTAGATCAATTACTGGAAATTAGGAAGTTACACATAAAAACATCATGTTTTCTTTATTATTACCCTACATTCTATGTCGCATTAGTATATTTTTGTTCGTTTTTTATCAAACACAGAAATTATCAATAATTGAAAGGTTATGTCAATTACCAGTGAAACTACATATCTGGGTTCTAGTAGTTGACGGTGGGTTAAAACAGTTAACAAATTGGTCATCAGAAATTCTGTTAATACTAGAAGTAATGTCCACTGATCACACAAAAAGGTTCAGGTAAAATTAGTAACAAATATTGCATAACATTCATGAAATAAATTCAAGTAATCAACCCCTCACGTAGTGGTTCATTTTAAGGTTTTTTCGACTCGGTAAGGCATTGAACAATCAACATGTGTTTGCGGCCATAATAGGGAGCAAAGTTCCTAGTTTTTTGCTTTTCTGGGAAGCCTAATACATTGTTTAATATGAGGTGGCAACACCAGTCTTTTTTCTTGCCTTATTACTTTATTAAAAGCTTTTAAATCGTGAATTGTCAATTACTGGTGCACTGTCAACTACTGGTACATCTATCCTACCTCAATTTCACAGCATATTACGATTCCGGGAAGTTTTTGAAGCTACTAGTAGTTAATAACTACATATATTATACAGGGTGTATAAAAATACGTAAACAAATTTTGAGGGCCGATTCCTCATACCAAAACAAGAAACATAGTCCATATACATATATATGAAAAGAGCATTATTTTTATAATTTTCTCTAACAAATATAAGCACATACATTCACTGTATTTATGAATTTATACATTCTCAAAATCTCAGGATTGCGTTTAGCGCATATGTTCGTGCTTCTTTTATGGTACAATAAATAGAGAAGAAATACTTGGTTTCTCTCAGACAAATTGTCTAGTTTGTAAACAATATCTGACATATATTGAATTAATATTTCAAGTTATTAATTAAAATATGAAATAATTGTTGTATTTACTTTTTAAATTAATTCCAGTCTAACAAACATTCGCTCATTCAATTTTTACGGCACTTTCACTAAAACAGCGATTATTATCAATGTAATAGGGAAAACTAGTAGGCGGAAGAAAATGCCCCGAGAATCGCATGGCAATTTCCGCCAATATTTATGTCCTAGAAAATTCAGGAGATAATGTTCAGTGTGGCCCCCATTGTGTTATGGCATTGATCGCCTAAGAAATAGAATACAATGATATTTATCGCTTCATAGCTGTCAAGAGAGCCGCGCTCCATGTTCTATTTGGCTGGAAATCAATGGGAAACGGGGAATTATTTGCCAACTGTGATTTTCGAGGAGTAACCTTTGCTCTTAGAAAATAATACATAGAGCAAAACTCTAAAAGTAATGGAACAAATTACAATCTGATATCCTATAAAACGGCCAAGTTCGCCTTTTATGATAAAAATAATTTATTTTAGATTATATTTTAAATAGTTATAATATAATGAGAGAAACGAATTCTTTCTGGGGCTGTGTTCCATTGACAATATCTTCCTCATATCATTTCAAGTACATGAAACGTTATTTCGCTAATATCGATTTTAGAGCCTTACCAAAGCCCGAAACGGAAGCCTTGTTTGTTATTTGAAATATAAAAAATTTATTAGATAATTACTTCACATCATATGCATTTGTATTACGTATTAGAATAATTTAACCCTGAAATTTATGATAATTATTTGCTTTTTGCAGTCCCTAAAATAAATAAGAATTAATCCTATTCAAAGAACATACAGGTATTGGACATTGAAACTGAAACACCTGGTAGAAATCCAAAATCTTTATTTAATAAGGTGTTGGGGCACCGTGGGCAGCCAGCACAGGAGCAACACGTCTTGGGAAGGATCGGTAGAGGTCCTGCACAGTTTGCACCCCAGACCATTACTGATCCACCCATTACTGATCCACCTCCGTGTTTGACTGTGGGTGCCAAGCAGTCTGGGTTGTAGGCATCAGAGGGGCTCCTCCAGACGAATACCCTCCCTGTTTTTTGGAAGACAGTGTAGCTGGACTCATCCGAGAATATGACGCGTTTGAGGTCATCCAACGTCCAGGTTTTATGCGTCCGGCACCACTGAACCCGCTTGGAGGCATTTGTACTACTGATGAAAGGCTTCGGTATAGCAACCCTGCCATGGATTTTGGATTTATGCAGGTAACGACGGATTGTCTTCGTGCACACAGGTTCCTGGAGGTGTGTATTCATTTCTGCGGTGATTTCTGCTGCGGTGGTTTTCCGCTTTCGTGCAACAATCCTGGTCAATGTCCTGACGTCTCTTTCCGACAACTTCGGTTTTCCCCTGCAGTTGCTCCTCCTGGACGTGGTTCGTCCTTCCTGTTCATATGCACACATCACCCTGGATACTGTAGCACGTGAGACATCACAAAGTGTGGCAGTTTTGGACACAGATGCACCTGCTAGACGCGCCCCAACAATCTGCCCTCTTTTGAAGTCGGATATGTCTCCCATTATAGCGCTCTGCACAGACAATTTGAAGCTTACTATCGAACTTTTCTACTGGAGTGACTACTAAGACCTCTGACACGTGATTCATTGATATGCATACGATTAATTACCTAGCAGAAGGTTCTATTCAGCCCTGGGGGTAACCAGTTCTATTTGCGAAGGTGTTTCAGTTTCAATGTCCAATACCTGTATATAGTATCCGGAAAGTACCACTAAAAATATCCGGAACCAAACTCGAAATCATTAGTTGCTAAGTTACAACCCGATGCTTATTCTCGTTATTAACTGCATCATCTTGTTTTATTTCACCTGATTAGAACAAAAGACTAAGACACGACTCCATACACGCTATTCATACAAACTTCCCAAAGACAGTACTTCCGATTTCTTTGTGCGAATAGTATTTTTATACAAATTCAAACTCCTTAAAGAATAAACATTAAAATTTTTAAAGAAATCGTATATTCTACATTTACTACCGTAATCTCACACTATTAACCCGCTTCTCAGTTTACTCGCACGATTATAAATAATTTCTTTATTGTAAATAGCATGCACACAAAATCCGCTTCTCAAATTAGCAGCAATTATTGACAAAATATTGATTAAAACTGGTATAAATTAATAAGGAATTTGGTTGAATGTCGCTGTGAGTGGTACTAAATTTGACAAATAAAACCAGGCTTATTCATTAATAAAAATATTTTACAATAACTTTTTTCTTATATCAGAATCATTCCATTAGGCAAGATCAAAACTATCAAAAGATTGGTCAGAATCCGTACAAAATATTATCTATATATCTTCAGGAAGAGCAGGACTTGAATTCGGACTATCGCTCATTTCCGATTAACTTTCGCTTTCTTCAAGCATTCTGCGGCATCAGTTTTCAATGTCGCTTTCTAAACTTCCCAAGGCGGATTCGAACCCACGACCAGGTGGACTCCAGAACTAGAAAGCCTATGCCCTCTCGGCCATCTGTTCGGCATAATGATATTCAGTGGAAATATATAAATATTATGTAGATCCTTAAAAGAAGTTTGATGAATGTACTGCATGGAAATTTCATAATTGTTAAGCTCGAGATTTAACGATGTCGGACTCGTATTCAAGATAAAAGATATTTCTTTTGGCTTTTTTATATGAAAGCTTTTTTTGTTTTTTATATCTTTAGTTTTATTTTGAGACTAGCAGAGGATCAGGCGTTGCCCTGGATAATTGCACTTGTAGGTGAACAATCTTAAGAAGTTAAATTAAAACTCCAAATTGGTTAAATAATAACTCAATCAATAAAACACAGAGCGAAGGATAACCATTCTTAGAAAAATACGAAAAACAGAATTCTAAGTGATATACCGGGATTTGTATTTAAACTCTTCTTGACCTGCCTCAGATTTAAATGATATCCATCTTCAAAACTATGGAACATTACTGGATAATTTAGACCCAAGTTTTTCTTGCCCTAGACGTAGAAGCTCGTATACCTTCTTGCTCTATTCGATACTCCCGTTGTTCAGATGTTTTCAATGCCCGTACAGCTTTTACTGTTTTAGCTGCAGAGTTTTTGTGACCTATACTCGTTCTTTCTCTTTCCGTTCCAGACACAAATATTTGCCAGTCGTCTGGAAGTATGATAGGGAACTCAAGGGAGACACGTGTGACTCCTTTTCCTTCTCAATAGACGCTGCCTTATTTATGTCCTGTCATTGCATCATCATTTTATGCTCATTTTTAATAATTCTTGGAAACGAACGTTCAATCATCGCATTATCACAATCTCAGTTTCCAAAATATTCACATCCACACACAATATAGTCAAAATGTATTTTTATGTAATGTTTCGATATGCTATGCTACCAAATAAGCTAGGTGATAACCCCGGCGTGGCTCAGACGCTTTGTTTTTTTTTTTGTTTTTTTTATTAAATTTAGGAATATCTTAAAATTAAACACATGAAAACGCATAGAATTAATACAGTAAAAATTCTTAATGAAAGTACGAAAAAAAAAATTTTAAATGCTCACAATGAGTGGACCTCTCCATGTATGCCACTGCTAGTCTAAATAATTTCTTAGTCACGTAATCTAACTTTAGATGTTCCCCTGGATGTTGTTGCTATTCCCACTCTGGTCTCGATGTCTTGAAGCAAAACTTGGTCATTCATCCCTTTGTGTAGGCTAGCGGTCGCCGATTCTTCTATTGACATGCTTACCAATTGCTCAATACAGCACGGAGCTGATGGATTCCTTCCTCTGTCGTCTTTCAACTCTTTCTCAATAGTCTGATAACTCTCCATTATCTCCAGTTACTGATCATTTTTAAATATTTTCAAGAAATTGTTAATCACTAAGAACTCTCAATTCTAAGGAAAGCCTGAATAACAGGAATTTTATGCATTATGAATTTTATTGCGCAAACTTTGCCTTGCATTGTTGGTCATAAGATATATATTTTTGATCCCTGCATAGTTTTGGTGCTTTGCATGTTGATACCATTGTTGATATCTATTGTTGCACAAACTTCTCAATTTTTAACAATATTTATTTTGATTAAAGTAAACACAAAAGACATGTAACATCGTGAAATGTCAACATGCATATAATGTACATGGTGCTTCCTTACTAAATTTTGGGTTCATACGCTGGACCTGTCGCATGATTCTATACAGGGTGGACCAAAAAAACTCGGCACTGAAAATTTCTAAGTCCCAGGACAATAGGTTTTGTAACAATAGGTATATTCAACAATAGGTTTATTCAACAGTAGGTTTATTCAAATGTTTTTTGTCACCCATTCACAGCACAACTGTTGAACTTAGAAATTTTCAGTGGCGAGTTGTTTTGGTCCACCCTGTATTGCCTTGATATCAGCTTCTATGAATCTGTCGCAGGCAAGGCGAACTGTTGTCATTATCCCATAATGGCTTTGCAAAATTTACTTCTTATGTTATTGCCGATTCCTTCATGTGTGTCTCTATTAAACGCTACTACCTCATCCTTGCTCCAAATAACGTTCAGCTGCTTGATAGGGCCATCTTTGTGTCGTCGATTGAACTTTTTAATGTAGGACAGAATGATTAACTAACATGAATTTTGAACCAAGCTTTACTAAAATCAAAAAGATCTACATCATTTTTTTACATATCAATTTTCAAACATAAATTTACCACTTTGCTGATTGTCATTCGTATATTTTGAAAATTTTGTCAACAACGACAATAAACATAATTTCGCTTGGACAAAATGATAAACTCACCCTTAAAAATGTTTTCACCCGACTATTTTTATCATATAAAGAAAATTCGAAAATTTTTTTTTTAAAGGATCACAATGGATGGACCTCTCCATGCATGCCACTGCTAGTCTAAATAATTTCTTACTCACGTAATCTTACTTTAGATGTTCCTCTTAATGTTGTTGCAATTCCCCCTCTTCTCTCGATGTCTTGAAGCAAAACTTGGCCATTCATCCCTTTGTGTAGGCTAGCGGTCGCCGATTCTTCTATTGACATGCTTACCAATTGCTCAATACAGCTTCAAAAAAATTTTGAATTTTTGAAATCATGACTTCGGATTCTTAAAGACCATTAAAAAGTAGAGTAGGAATGTCTGGAAGACCCACTCTCTATCTCTTTGTCTTCATCGATAAAATTGGGATCAAAACTTCAAAAGTTCCACACTTTCAAAGCCTGTATCTCCTAAACGATTGGATCAATTGGAAAAGCACCAACAATAAACATTTCTCGAATATTGTGTAGGGAGCCCGACAATTGGGTGGTTGACAATTCGGTGGACGACAGTTGGGTGAACGACAATTCGGTGGACGCGACAATTGGGTGGACGTCAATTGGGTGGACGCGACAATTCGGTGAACGTCAGTTGGGTGGACGACAATTCGGTGGAAATGCAAATGTAAACACAAATCAATTACAAATCAATTTGCTTCATTCATTTTAGATCGAAGTCACTTTATATGCGGGAATCTTTTATTTATTGTTTATTAGCTTACAAATAAATGAGATTATTTCTTTATTAAATAATTTATTAAATCATTTTGTTTATTGCTAAGAGTTCCATTATTCAATTAAAAATACTGTTAGCCTTAAATTACTACTTAAGCTCGTTAATATGGGCACAATAGGAAGTGGGTAGATAGATATGTTATTTGACATTAATATAGCACGGTGACCCCCCCCCCCCTACAGCCGGGTTTAATATAAAAAGGCTGTTGGAGAGGAGGACAGAGGGTAGAGTTCATTTCTTTTTTAGGTTGAAAAGGTTGATCCCTAATATAACTACTTCCCCCTCCAGCTTTTTAAGAGAAATACGTTTCCCTTCTCAAAGAGAATTAAAATGACTATCTTAAAAGTTTAAGTTATAATACAAAATTATTACAAGTAAAATATAACTATACAAAAAATATAAATAAATTACAAAAATATATACAAAAACAAATAAATTACAGATAAAATATACAAATAATACAAATGAAATTGTAACAAAAAAAATTGTAAGACATAATAAAAATCAAATAATTAAGAGGATTGTAATTAAGTTTTTGATTTAAATATAAAAATTACTTTGATAATTATATTTTGATAGAAAATTTTAAAAATTATAATTTGGAAAACCTATCCGTTTGATTACAAAAAAAATTACAAAAAAATAACTACACACGCAATGTATTTTGAAATTTATTCATTTATGGAGGTTTTTAATATTGACATAAAAAATCTACCAAAAACTTATAGTTAAAAATTTTCTATATTTTTTTTTCACCCAAATAGCAAATTTTCATTATTCAATTTCTTACGTTATATTCAAGTTTAATGATGAGTGACAATTGTAATTAACTTCGCTAAAATAAGATGAAAATAACATAGACGTTTTATTTCAAGTTTTGCCTCACATTTCACAGACAGTTTAACCTTGTTATATTGAATTCTATTTTCTTAAAAAGAACTATATTTAACAAAAAATTATATTTTCTGATCGTCTAAGAATTGCACAATGCAACATTCGGTAAAGTTATAATATAAACTTACTTGCTTCTTATTACTTCTTCGGATATTTTAACAAATTTATTAACCTCCAAGGAGCATAGATTGAAGGATCCTGAAATTTTGCTTATTCGGATTAAAATTTAGGATCAATCAACGAATATTTCATTAAAAATATAATCTAAATTGCATCTTCCATATGCTTTTCAATGGTATCTATCGCTGCGTTTGGGCCAACAATGGCTGACAAACTCACGTGACAGCCGTTCTACCAATCAGCAGCTGCGGGCGGCGCGGAAAAGGTTTGCCGTACTTTCCTAATCTAGAGCTTTAGCTACAGGCTTTTTGCCCTGCCATCTATTGCCACGCTTATGCGACATGCGCTTATTTGATCTATTAAAACTACTAGTATTATTGGCAACAGATGACGTCTGTAACAACACTAAACATCAAAATTCTAACTACTACTAGCTCAGATTTTGATCACAAAATTAAAATTTCTGTTTGAGAGAAATTGTTACTTTATTTTAACTTGAAAAAAAAATTACTTCACCATGACTGAATAACTTCCTGATAATTTTAAAAACTTTATGGGTTCCTTAGCTCTCAAAATAACATAAAAAAGTTCGTATTTTATACGGCATTTTTACGCGAAAATGGAGTTTAAAGTTGATACAGTCGAAAATAGTGAAATTAGGAATGTTAGATAAAA
>JAHWFO010097618.1:1217216-1237884 GCA_023313115.1 Rhysida immarginata
TAGCAACGTCTCTTTCCCAGACTACTGGAAGATGTGATAATCTTATTTCTCCTTGTATTTTTTTTATTTCGTTTGTTTTTTGTTTCTGACAATCGTCAATCTTATTTTCTTTTTTGTATAATATGGAAGACCGCTTGGGTTGGTTAGGCTTCTTGACTACCTCAGTGTATTTCCTTTGGAGTTTATTCTGGTTAGATGAGCTTTGTGAAAGCGCTGTTTTCGTCCCATCTTAACGAATGTACACTTCACTGTTCGATTGTCGATTGTGTGTATCCATGGAAGACCGTTTGGGTTGGTTAGCCTTCGTGACAACCTCAGCGTATTTCATTTGGAATTTATTCTGGTTTGATGAGCTTTGTGAAAGCGCTGCTTTCGTCCCATCTGAAGAAATGTACACTTCACTGTTCGATTGTCGATTGTCTGTATCCTTGATAAAACCGGGAATAAATGGCGAAACTAGTTGGAAACTCTGTTCTCCCTTTGTTGTCTTGTAAAGTCTCTACCAATTTTAACAATTGATTGGTTGGTTTGGTTTGTTTGGTAATAACGTCCTTTTCAACTGATATGGTCATTTCAGGACAGCGTTATAGGGGCCGCAAATTTAGCCTCGCAAGGGTTCTTTAACGAGCAGCCGGCAAACGACTACACGGGAGAAACGGCTTTACTTTCCTTCCGAAGGAATGCGTGATCTCAGGATTTTCCCCTTGAAAAAAATCCTCGTCGTCCTCAGAGGCGATCACGCAACCACTGAGCCACCGAGGCCGATCAAATACAATTGAAGCTCTAAAATTTGAATTGAAAGGCCTACGGTCCTGAAATTTAGTTTAATCAGAGTGTGGTATTTAAAAATTTAGCTAATCTATATTAATATTCTATAAGTCTCTTGGCAGGGGCCTTTAGTCTCAATCTCAAATCAAGCTATAAATTTAAAACCAGAAGTCCAGAAACCTGAAATGTTTTATATTTATAATGTGTTGCTTAAAATTGTTAGCTATTACACACAAAAACTGATATAGTTCTGTGAGGCCTCGGCAGGAGCCGCGAGGCTCCAAATACAAATCAAGCTATAAATTTTGTACGAAAAGGCCTAACAACCCGAAAGTTTGTATTTGTGCCCCTCCACTTATTATAGTCACGAGCCCCTACTGCTCGTAACATTTTGATGGTAAAACCCTTTTATCGTTGGATAACGATGCCTTAACTAATTTTTTGTGTTTATTTATTTATTTATTTTTTTTGATGACTGAAAGTTTATTTTTTTTAATTCTCAAACCAACTTTCGAAGAAATATTCTTAGAGGTTACCATTTTGCCGACTTACAGATGTTATATGACCACTGAAATTTTATAAAGGTCATTTTATATTCAGTCATTTATTATTTTATCGACGACAAAAAATACTTAATAAGTTATATATTCATTACCTAATTTTTTCATGGAATTGTCCTTCATTCCAAATTCCATCAAAGTCATATACTGTATATCATAACAATTTAGTTATTATATTGAGGGAAATTTATTATTGTTATTTAAAATATCTTGCATTTAATTTATCGGTCATTGTCAGAGAAAAAAAATTTCATAAAGATATTGTTCTTTTGAAGAAAACTAAAACACAAATTACATGTGTTTGAATTACTGATATCCGTGAAAGAGGAAAGAGGTAAATATCACTAAATATTTAACTTACCTAGATTTTCATTAACTTATCTCTCTTTTCCCGATATCTTTACTTCTATGTAAACTATTCAATGTATAACTTATTTATTCATTTATAAAAAAAATGAATGTCTCTGCTCCTCGAGATTAAAAAAAAAACGATATAGGAGTCAGCAAGAGAATGTTTAATATATTATACGTTTTATTGACATATTTACGATATAACTTCAATAATATCTCTCACAAGCTTAATAAAAGGTTAAATATTTTTAAAATTTATTTATTTATTTATTGTATATTTCTTTCTTGTTCGTATCTTGCTAGCTTTTTTTTGTATAAATCTTTCTGTTTCTCTTTATTGAACATGAATCATAAATGTTCTTTCAACCATTCCTTAACAGGATAATATTACGTTATCTTGATTTCAGATGGTCCTTAAGAGAAACAATGGCTGAAATTTGATGTATATTTTCTTATCTACTCTTTTTTTTCTTCTAATTTTTACTACCAGGATAAGGATTGTGGTGAAATTGTAGCCACATGGAAACATGAAATTGTCCAGATAGTAAGAAGTTAGTCATGAAGCTAAAGATAAAGTAATCGATGAAAAGATTACCAAAAGCTTTTAAGGAGTTTTACTTCTTACTTAGTCGTTACTCTTTTTTTTTTTTCGTGAATGAAATTCATTTTAGTAACACAAAAATAGTCTACCCTTTATCAACCTAAATGGTATATTTATGCTATTTAAATATTTTATTCAACTTGGTTTCTTAGAAACTTTCTCATAAAGATCAAAATTAAATTTTTTTATGTTACACTTCAGAACATCGCTTCAAAGCTTAAAAAAAAAATAACGATAAAGACAAAACTGAACATAGAAGGCGCTTACTTACTTAGTTTTAAAATACTGTATACAATTATACTGTTTACACTGTGTGGATTAGCCGTTCTTCAATGAAACAGTAAGATACTAAAAAGTACACAAACTACTCGATTATAATGAACTCCACCAATTTTAGCATAATTACAATATAAGTAACGTTTATTTTTCTTAATAACTGAAGATATTTCCTGTGGAAATTTTCAGCATTTCGATAGGTAATAAATAAAGATTATGTAGAAACGAAATCTAATACAAAGGTTAAATCAAGAAAAGTATATCGATTTGGAAAGATTACATATAAATTATATAGACTGAAAAAATTGTGTTTTGAAGTAGAGAAGTGAACCTTTGCTTATTTTTATTTTGGTATAATCGAAATAAGTTTATTTTATCCTGTGAAAAAAGTTTTTACGATTTAAATATGTGTAAACTCGACTTTCCAATATAAGCCAAAAATGGCTTCTGGAAACGCAATTGTAATTCTTTGTAATTTTCAGCAATTATGATAACAAATGATGATGAGAAAGCTCTTTTCTTAAAAACTTAAATTATCCTATAATAATCTATCTTACTAAGTAATTACTGACAGATAATGAATAAAATAAATGATATTTAACTTTTATTTAATATTAAACGACTAAGTTAGTGTGATTTTACTGGCAATAAGCTTCATATATGAAACAATTAACTCAAAGAGTACAATTTATTCAATAAATTTAAGTTTTACAACGATTTATTAAATACATGTGGTTGCAAAATTTTTTTTGGGAAATGTTAAATGAAAATGCAAAGTGAACATTGAAAAAAATAGGCATTTTTATTGAAAATAATATAATGTTTATTTTAATCAGCTCTGATTCGCATATAGCCTTTTTCACATTTCATAGTACATGTGAACTATGTAAAGAATAATTTAAAATAATTCCCATTGATGTGTTAAATTGTATTTCAATTTTTACCAACAATTATCTGTTTGACGGTTTTGTGCTAAATTTATAAAAGACAAATTTATTCTGTAAAAGTTTTTACTCAATGTCAAAGGATTGAGAACATGATAGAAAGTAAGGGAAAAACAGGGATGAATTACAAATAATGTAATAAAAACGTAAAAAAATGGAATTCAATGGTGTGTCGAAATGATCACACTTTTTATTTTCTTCACAGTCGTTGAAAGAAAAAATTTTCCCCTTGAAGTTTTTTATCGGTCTTTGGGAAGAATAGAATCGATTGAGAAAGCTCTTTTCGCACCACAAAAGACGAGAGCTAGATGCAGGGGAGGGAGATCTTTCTTTGCTATTCTTTTCTTTTATTTTTTTCTTTTGATCCAATGGTGGAAACGACTGTTCGTCTACTGCTTTCTTATTCAGGAAAGGCCTTTGTGTGTAAAGGATTTCCCTCTTCGGAGGTGTTCTTTTGAATAAATAAAGGCAAAAATGCTGGTTGTGAAAATAAGGGGGAAAAAAACAATGAATGCTACCATTCCGAGAAAAGAACTCTCTATTTTTTTTTATTTTTTTATTTTTCCCCCTCGCTCTGGTTTTCGTTGAAAATCTATTTTGGTTTTCATCAGCATTTATACTCCTCTTTAATCAAAAGCCCTACATATAGGTTCAGCTTAAAATGTTTACTTGGAGTTTCACCGATCGCTTTCCAATAACTAAAAGTTTAGCTAATTGGAAATTTTGTTTTCAAAAGATTGTTCCAAGCTAACTTTAGAAAGTTTTCTTATTCTGATGGATAATTATAACCTTAATCTTTTCAAAATATCTGTTTGCTATTTGAGTCTGAGACGGCTGTTTAATTTAGGTGGAGAACCATTAGTATTATAGATTGAATGACTATCGTTAACACTTTAATTATTTACTATGGTCGTTTAAAGGGACAAAACCATATGGGGGGGGGGGGCCCCTAACCATAGAGATATTTTAATATTAATTCATTCGAAAAGTATTCATTATGCTATTTTACTTTCTTGTATCTTTTATGTATTTATATGTTTTATTCCATGGATTTATAAAAGCGAATTTTGCATGATGTTTGGTGTATTAAAGTTCTGTAAAAATGATAAATTTTACTTAGCAAAATCTAATAACAGAGAATATAAACTTTATAAAAATGTAAAATTTGGCTGTCTGAGGTTAGTACAATTTCTAATTGCTTTTATTGCCAATTGAAAACATTTAAATTATTTCGAATATTAAGGCATGTACATTATAGAGTACAAGAAATATAAATTACATATGCCTAATTAATAAATTTGTTTCCCGCTAATAGAGTAAAATGCATAAATGGATTGGATCATAGTAACGAGCGTCTCGACTGAAAATAAAGTGTGCCTCGTACAGTGTTGATGTTAAAAATAATAAATCGATATTCAATCAGAAATTAGATCTACCCTCGCAAGAAATTAGGCGAAACTTGGCACGCTAACGGAAGAGAGACGGAAGAAGAAAAGCTGGGACTCAAGGTTGTAGATGGAAGGAAGAGAGGATTGTGGAAGGAAAGTCTAAGAGAACGGCTGACAAATGGGTAAATTTTATTTCGGCGAAGTAATGGGAAAAGATACTTTATAAAGAAATAGTAAGGCAACACGGCAAGAATGAAGAGAAAACAACTTTGGAAACTTCAGTTTCATGAAGTATCCACAAACATCTGAATATATTTACGTCAATCAGGAAAGAGAGAGAGAGAGAGGGAAGGAACCAATTATTTCCATTAATAAGGTAAAACATGCACATTTGTCACTTATCGTAGCGAATAGGTCGTGAACAAAAATTTCTATCATAATTGTAAGTAATAGAATTAGTAATGGCTACTAGTTATATTTAATTATATTGAAATTAATTTCCCTTCATAATGTTTATATGTAGGGCTAGAAGTTAACCTTACGCTACATCAAACAAGAAAGGAACTTTCGATAGTAGCAATTTAATAAAGGAACGGAATCTCAATACTAAATGAATTTTAACATAAAACAAATTTAAGAATTTTAACATCAACTGGCTTTTTGCAATGTCTTATCGGTTACCTCCGTCAGTCTTTGGAAAGGTAATGTCGTTCTGCAACTACGTACAAAGACCGGCACATTTCCCATCTTACGAATGAGCAATTAATGCACTCTAAAACATAACCTTAGAAAAGAGTATCTTTTTCTTCATATGGGTTCTCTTCTTTACCAAGTCCAGTGAAGCTCAATAGAGGACACAGCAGTCTATTAGCGCTTTTAATAGTGTTGTGATTTCTAAGAATTAAACGATGTTAACAATATTTCTGAGTTCCTAGATGATATTTTTTTATTTTTGCTTGTGCTCATTCATCAAAAATTAGCGAACATATTATTAATCTCAATCGCAATGATCACATAGCTAGAAATTCATAATTTCTGTAATCTCCGCCTCTTGGATATACTGTAGAATTCTTGAGTCTACTTTATCCCAGTATGATTTCGACGGTCCTTATTTTTTATCTTTCACAAGACTTACTTTAATGGTTCCGTGACTGGACTGACTGCTTATACAACCACTAGATAAATGTCCTGCAACATCTTTTCCGTTTGTATAGTTTCTGACTTTGTCTACGTATGTTTGTACACTAAAACAAAATGACTCTTTCAAGAAAACATACACAGTGGTCCGATTACTAATAGATTATTTTAAAATATTAAATCACAAAAAATCACGCTTTGTTAATGTGAAAACATTTACAAAAGCAGTTGCATAAGAGGAAGAAAAATCCTGCAACTTATGGAAAGTGTGACAAAAGTTTTGCCATATTCCATTGAAGCCGTGTAAAAAATATTAAATTACTAGAAGCGAACCCACCCGATTGTATAATCGGGAAATAGTCCATTGTTATATAACCCACTGTTAGATTTCTTCTTTGTTGTGACAACGTCCACCGTCGCTGATTTTATATATATGACAAACATGGTTCAGTTACTATAGAGAGTTGTTAGGATCTATGGTAACGAGTTACAGAGGCCAAAAATGATGGAATACCCCTTTCGCCACTAACCAGTGTCTTCAATGTGGTAGCAATGCATCGCTGTTATTGCCCTGTATCGCAGTTTGCATTGCAGGAGGCTAGAAAGCAGCACACCAAAATCAATTCGTAACCACTCCTGTTGACACGCTTTCCAAAGACCCTCCATTGTTCGCGGTCATCTCTTTCCGATGGCCCGTTTAAACAGACCAAAGTTTAAAAAAAATCCATACGTGATGCGTCCGGCGACTTGACGGATGCGTTTCAGGAACATGCGAATTGACTTGGCGGTGTGACTCGACGCCTTGTCATGGTGCAGCCATAAATTTTTTACCTCTGGACCGTACAAATGTGGGGATCAGAACCCGGAATGTCTCTGATAAATGTGGGGGTCAGAACGCTAGTCTGTTAAAACTTGGCGTTGACTTTGGCCTTTGATTCAACTATGTGTAAAGTTAACTTGCCGTTGTAGCTGTATCACGCCACGATCAAAATTCTTTTGAAAATGTTTCCTTGCATTCACGGTACCATTTTCCGAAGTCTGAACCCCTTGGGCGATAAAAAAGGCTCGGCTCTTCATCCGACAGGTATCGTTCATACAGTTTACGGCAGCTAGTGCGCCGCTCTTGAACATGGCGCGGCAACAACTTACGAACGTGGCCCTTGTGTCGCTTCTCCAGTTGTAAATCACGGTCGATAATTGTGTTTACCGTGTACACAGATGTCTCTACCTTCTGTGCAAAGGCTCCATGTGTTGGTTGGTTACATCCCGTTAATAGAGCCCGAACTTTTCGAACGCCGTCAGGAGTACGGCTAGTAAAATGGTCTCGGATTGGCCTGCATTTTACCTTCAGGAATGGCGCCGCTTCTGGTTTTGCCAAAGTTATTTATTACACTTGATATCACTTTCTTGTAAACTACGAGGCCTCGCTTCTTGCTTGCTGCTATAATTTCGGAATAGCTGAATTTGACGTAGGAATGGGCTGTTATGTAGCCTTCCCAATACCTGTCAATTTTGGGTGACATAACTGAATGTTTTTAGCTCGCTATTAGAATACTAACTGCTTTAAAATATGCCCTAATAATATTCTACGTGATAGCTCTCGTGAAATGAACGTGCTCGTCACATTTAAATATGCTAATTGTTACCATAGATCCCTACCAACCATCTGTATTATTTACTCTTCCTTACTGTCAATGGACAGATGTAGGAGAGAAGGACGAGACACAAAACCCTGGAATATAATAATAAATAGATATTTAATAAAAAATAAATAAAATAAAAAACATATAATTTTTTTATAATTTATCTTCAATCATCAAAAACTATTTAAACATAAATAATTATAATATTTATTCAATTGCTGACACCAAAATTTAAAAAGTACTCCTTCATTAACCTAATTAAAACGAATTTATTCTCATAATCCTGATTACAAGTGTACACTTATGTACATTTTAAAATTATTTACAATTATTTACAAGATGTTGATCATCTTTTAAGATGGTGGCTGGGCAAGACGTGTATTGCAGAGCTCCGTTACGTGTACCGAATAGAGACTAGTACAACGAATACGGTGCTGTCTAATTTGCTATCTAACTCAATCAATTAATATGTAATGAAAACTATTTAGCAGTTTAACTAACCTGATGCATAATTACTAGGAACTGATTCAACGAGGCGAGTCGACGTTCGTTGCGGTTGTGCTATTCGACGGTTGTGCTCTTTGGATTTTGCCTGATTTTGTTTTCTATGAATCATGTCTTCCTACTGCTTCTGAAATTATTTTATCTTTTATCTTCTTCTGAGTAATGGCAAAAACTGTAGAGTAGGCCGGTAAGGCAATCATCCCTCGAAGCCAGCAAGAAATGGGATCTATGGTAACAAACTGGGAAGGCATTGGAGGAGTCGACTGCGGCCGCCGTGGAGAAGGTAGTCGATGCTTACTTGACTGACGATAATTTTTTAGAAAGATTAATTGTTCAATTGCTTAAAGTGGGAGATCGACTGGAGTCCCGGCTAGTCGAACTAACAACAAAAATAACTCCTCTTTTAGAATCTACGGAATCATCCATCGCTCGTATTACGGAACTTGATAATCAAATACAAGACTTGACAGCTCTCCTCACGAAAATGGAGGAGTCCTTTTTTGTCAACCATAAATCGCAAATAGATATGGAACAGTATTCGAGGAGAAATCATCTACGTTTTTTTGGAATTGCAGAATCTCCATCGGAAGATCTGATTGCTTCGGTGAACGATATTTGTGTCTCAAAAATAGATGTCAACATTGTTCCCTCGGATATCATCGTAGATTATCGCCTTGGCCAGCGTAGCGGGAATTTCAATAGACCGATTCTTTTCCTATTTACATCTTCTATGGTTCGTGATCTTATAGTTAAAAATCGACGTAAATTACGCCCCTCTCCAGTGGTTATTTTAGAAGATTTGACCATTCACTCCAAAAGCGTTTTCACTTGCTTGACAGGAGTTGAGCTAAGCGAACTTGATCGGCTATAAAGTCTAGTAGTTTGAACAAACATCGTAGAACTTTAAAGTGGACTTGGCCGTCCAGAGTGGAAATAGGGATCAGGTTTGTGATTGGTGTGGGTGAATTACAGTACTTTTAACTGAATAGATTAATCGCTGTTTTTTATTTCAGTAAGATAGATTTGGCAGATGAAATATTTAACGCAATTATAAAAAAAAGCAATAAATATTTAAGAATTTCTCAAGACTGTTCGATGAGGGTTTATCCTGCCACAGGTTCTGTCCTCAGGCCCCTTCTGTTTAATTATTTTGTGCACGACTTTCCAAAACTCGAGAAGTGTATTTCATATTTCTATGCTGATGATACCGCCGGTGATCGGTAAAAATGGCACAGGTAAAAATGGCACCGGAAAAAATGTCACAGCTGAAATAAAAAAGTTATTATTCACTCATGATGATAATTGCAACTATTCAGAATATATTATATCTGAATCAACCTATCAAATGACGATTACAGTGTAATTTATTTGAACACAATTAATTTAATTACTAGCAATTATATTTAAACAAATTTTAATGCAATTTTTAATGTTACAACCTTACGTTGCATCCAAGTCCACATATTAATTGCACGAGGCGTTTCCTTCCCTCAGTATAGTCTATGCATAAGTTTTTTATTCTTCGTTGTAGATCAGCATATTCCTTCTTTACTCTCTTCCTGGGTGGATTTCCAATAGCGTCTCCGGGGATCACTGCATTCACAGCAGCCTCTTCTTTCCGAATAGTTTTAATTAATTTCCAGATCGATGTATGTTGTTATCCAAACAGGTAGAAAAACCTGGGGAATGGACGACCACTGCAGGACCTGAGCCAAAACCATTCCTGTTCTTTGACAATGGCCCAGACACAGACAGTCGCAACATTGACTTTGGCTCTGATGAGCAAATCTGAACAGTGCTGGATCGCTGCCAACAGATTGAGCTTTACCCAGGCCCAATGACAATAACTGTAGACTTCGAGCAGGCAGTCATCCAAGCTATCAATTGTAATTTTCGTTCAGAAACACATACGCCAAGGTTGTTTTTACCATCTGATGCAGAGTACCTGGAGAAAGGTGCAGGAATTAGGTCTTGCCAATTACTATAACGACAGCGATGATTTTCGACAACTCTGTGGTGAGATGGAGTCGCTTACTTTCCTATCAGTAGATGATGTCCCAGCTGGAATGCAAATACTTAGGGATAAATGTGATCGAGAGGCATTACTACTCTTAGATTATTTCGACCAAACGTATGTAACTGGCAGGAAGAGAGTAAAGAAGGAATATGCTGATCTACAACGAAGAATAAAAAACTTATGCATAAATATGCTGAGGGATGCAACGTAAGGTTGTAACATTATAAATTGCATTAAAAATTTGTTTAAATATAATTGCTAGTGTTTAAATTAATTGTGTTCAAAAAAATTAAACTGTAATCGTTATTTGATTCAGATATAATATACTCTGAATAGTTGCAGTTATCATCATGAGTAAATAATAACTTTTTGATTTCAGCTGTTGCATTTTTTCCTATTTTACCATTTGTGACATTTTTTTCCGGTGCCATTTTTCCGGTGCTATTTTTACCGTGCCATTTTTTCCGGTGCCATTTTTACCTGTGCCATTTTTACCTACATTCGATACCGCCATCATGGCATGGACGCACCAGCCATCTCACGTTATCACTCGGCTGCAGAACGCTTTGAAGAAGTTCGAGGACTGGTTTAATTGCTGGAAACTGAATCTTAATGTCGGAAAATGCAAAGCCGTGTACTTCAACAAAAAACTTAAGTCCCCCTGATTCCCGGGTTCTATTCAATAAGAAACTCGAATGGATGGCAACTACAAGTATCTTGGCGTTATCATCGACTCAAGACTCTCCTGAACCTCGATGATAACTTTTGCTCTGAACAAAGCAAAGAGGGCTAAGTACAGTCTTATAGCTCTACTGGGTAGAAACAGCGCCCTCAGCATCGACAATAAATTACTACTGTACAATACAGTGATTCGGACCATCCTCCTCTATGGTATGCGCCGGCCAGGTGGCCGAGAGGGCTAGGGCGTAGGCTTTCTAGTTCTTGAGTCCGCCTGGCCGTGGGTTCGAATCCCTCCGTGGGCATGGATGTTTGTATTTGGCCCGGGCTGCGTACAGATAAAACTTGTGTAAAAGGCAGAGAATTTAGTATAATTCATTGGAATGCCCGAGGTGTACTTGCTAATTGGGAAGATCTCACACTTTTATTTAGAAAATCAAATATGATTACTATCTGCGAAATTTCCTTGAAATACGACGCCACGATCCAAATTAGACACAATTCTACATATTTAAATAATAGAGAAAGCTATGGTGGTGGCAACTTGGCATCAATTAGAGTTAATACTCCTCACTTTCTAAACTACAGTAAGCACATACAAAATTTAGCAATAATAGATATAGTCTTATTCATTTTTAACTGATGGATACATTTGTACTGATGGATCTAAACAATTAAACAAACACTCACCTATTATTGGCTTCAAGCTCACCTTTATATTCACAAATGTAGTATTTCTGAGAATATGATGCACAACCTTCGTCATACCTATACGTTCCAGGGTATATAAACAAGAACCTACAGGGTGATTCAATCAATTTCTGACCATTTCAGTACTATGATTTATTGACCCATTAATGTTTACAAAGTTAGCATTTCAGTATGATATTTTAGGTAGTTCGGAGTTTTTATTCCCGTGGAAAAATCTTGATAATATGCTCAATGTGGCCACCACGAACGTTTTGAACTTCTCTCAGCCGAGTGGTGAAGTTCATAACTCTATCCAGGATTTCTGCATCCACAAGGGTGCAGCAGTCGACGATGCTTTGTCTAGTGTTCTTGGTGCTGTAGTGAACACAGACTTTAAGGAACCCCCAGAGATAAAAATCACATGGGTTTAGGTCAGGACTCGTAGGGGGCCAAAGAAAGCCACCCCCGAATCGATCTGGAAACTGTTTGAAATGACACGATTTCCGAATTTCTGATTGTGAAAGTTTAGCACTTCATTAGTGGTGTGAGGCCTAGCCCCATCCTGTTGAAACCATTGATGTCGAAGTGGTATATGCCTCCTGGTGCGTCTCGACACTTACTCCTTCCGGAACTTTCTTTGCACGGTTATCGGTGATTTTGTCTCAAAATCCATTGGACAACCTTGCATTTCTGCTCTGTTGATAAAGCGGGCGCTATTTTTCAACAATACGATTTTCATGCAGCGCCGTTGCAACAATACAAACTCCAACTATTTAGAAATTCGATATGGCGCTCATATCCTTTCAATTGTTTATCCCTAATGCACGTCATTCGAGTGAAATGGTCAGAAATTGACTGAATCACCCTGTATGTAAGGAAATTTTATAATCATTTCCCCCCCCCCCCCCCATTTGTAGCAATAGGGGATTACAATGCGAAGAGCCCACTCTGAGGATGCCAAGATTACAACCATAATGGTAAAATAATAGAGGAATTTATACTGGAATGAAACTTAGACGTGTTACACACCGCAGAACCAACATAACACCCATCGAGATAAAAGTAGAAAACCGTCCAACTTGCATTTTGCTATCTTGAACAAAAAAAAACAGTGTAAAATGGAGCATGTGGTTGGATCATATGGCAGTGATCACTTGCCTATACGACTGATTATGAACATCCTGAAGTTTCCCCAAAAACCAAAAAGTACCTTCCCTACGGCTGTACCTGCAAATCACCCCCTTTTGATTGGGGTTCAGAAAGTATGTGCCTATCTATGACACGCGGCATAACAGGACAATTATGAGCTTCCACAGAAGATGTTGGCATTGGAAGACAAACTAAAAGACACATTCCCCCCAGACCTTGTTGGTGGAATAGTGAATGCGACCAGGCGATATGGGAGGGAAATAAAGCGAAAAGATCCTACCAAATATGTAGATGATTTGGTTGCTGGCATCCTGTAAAAAATTGCTAAAAAAGGTAAGAAGAAATTACTGGAAAAATCTAATAGGAGGCAGTAGTAATAATGGTAATATATGAAAGGTATTATAATTTTTCTCTCGCCGGCCAAATTATCTCATACCTTTGATTCGTAACAAAGACGATATTAACTTATTACCTAGAGAATTTTCTGGAGCTATTCTAAAACATGCCATAGGATGTTATTCGCTACCCTTAAACCACTGGGCCGTCCCTCAGTTATCATCATACAGGAAGCTGTCTGCGATTTCATCATGGGAACGGCCCTTTTCAATAATAGACTTAAAATACCATTAAAAATAAGGATACGGCCCCAGGTTGCGACCAAATCAGGAATCCCCCGTTTACTCGCCTAAGCGAGAGTCAGCTGAATATCCTGCTTTGTCATCTTTATAAGTCTTGGAACACAGGCATAATTCCACCAGAATGGAAGAAAACCATAATCTACCCCATCCTAAAACCACCAAAGCCTCCTTTCTCCCCAGGAAGTTACAATCCCATTGCACTCACACCATGTATTACCAAACTACTGGAAAGAATGATTAGTGATAGACTACAGGAATACATGGAAATAAACAACATTTTCCCCTCAGGTATTACTGGTTTTCGCAAAGGCAAAAACCAGATCTTTCCAGTAGTTAAACTTATAGACCACATATATGCAGCGTGGGAAAGAGAAGAACATGTGGGCATAATATTCATGGATATTGAAAAGGCATATGACTCTGTCAACAATGAAATAGAAATCGAAAAAATGATCAAATTGAACATCCCTAGAAACTTCATATCATGGATATCTGCCTTCCTTAAATTTCGAAAAATGGGAATATAGTACCCTGGGGGGTTCAACATGGACTACTCAACAGAGAGGACTACCTCAGGGGTCGGTACTTATCCCAAAGCTTTTTAATGTCTTTATACTGGAAATCGTTGGTATATTACCTCCCCAAATATTCCACAATATATTTGCAGACGACATTGCGATATGGACCTCGAGCAAGGTAATCTCGGAGATCAAAGCTACTCTCCAGCATTAAATGAGTGGGGTACAGATAACCACATATCCTTTTCACCAGAAAAGACAATATTAATGTGCCTCTCAAAACGAGGTCCTATGAGATATATCCAGATTTACTTTAAAGAAGAAAAACTTCCTTTTAGACGTGCCCATAAATTTCTGGGAGTAATTATTGATGATCGACTGACCCGGCATCCCCTCATCTCTATGTTATGCGACAAACTGATGAAGAACCTGGCACGCGCTCGTCTCATAGTAAAGTCGAAATGGGGCCCAACATTGAAAAACACGAACATAATTCTTACTTCAATAATTCGTATCATTGATAGTCTTTCATTTCTTCTTCTTTTACCTACAAGGAAAGTAATTGACCCACTGGAAAAACGGGAAAGGAAAATCCTCAGGATAGGATGGAGCGCTTTGCAATCCTCACCCATTCCTTTATTATATGCGGAATTTAACCTCCCTCCACCAAGATTAACACTTCAGCAGTGGCGCACGGTCTCAGAGACAGCATCAGTACATTTTCGTGAATAGTTTCTTAGGAATTTAAAAGAAACATATGACTACTTCTGTATTCTCCCAACTTGGACCAAACTAGAAGTCAGTATCCACGATTTTTTCCCTAGAATCACGTATATAGGACGTGCGGTCTCAGGGACCGCACGCTACCAACTTCGTTACTAAAATGAATTTATGTAAAAGTCATTTTTTTTACTTCTTTTTAATTTTTTATTGCCTAATCATATTCTCCAGTTTATTTCCAATATATTTTTTGTTTATTAATATTTTCCTACTTAGAAACTTTTATTTGAAAACAAATATTTGGAGCGAAACGCTAATAATAATGCAAGTATACTAATGCTGTTTTGTGAATTTCAAGAGCAATAAACTCTTCTATAAATATAATTTCATATATATTTAACCTCCGTTTATAGTAGTTTTGAATAAAATAATTTTGAAAACTGAGAAAAATTATTTTATAGTTTTTTATAATAAAAAATAGGCATTTTCATCCTCTGGAAAATGATTGCTATTACTCATTTTTATAATGGTTTTCATTTATGCAGGAAGGTATATATGTATGAAAAGTAAAAATAATGCAAAGTGTCAATTTTCAACTATTTTATTTTCATAAATGCCTTTCCTGAAATATCCATGTCTAATTTTGACGGAAAAAGAAGGGTTTTTAAATTTCTTTCTAAAAGTTGCGTTTTTTAGACAATATTGAAAAGATTTTTGAGGTGTTCTATTAATGATGAGGTAAATTAAGTGATAGGTAAAAATATTCATGAATTTCATTTTTCAACATTAAAAAAAAAGATTTTAAATGCGGTCTCACAGACCGCGCGCCACCACCCGTGTTACAAACATCCGCGCCACCTCTAGAGTGTTAAGATGGGAATCTTCATCCACATCCTTCATCCATATCCTTCGCCGCTATCGAGACGGCTCAGCGTAAGAATATTTGGTTTCATAAGGGCCTAATAGGTTACACCCTAGCATTGCTAACGCTACTATTCTCACAAGAATACCAAATAAAATTCTTATGTATCCCAAGTCACAGAGGTCTCCAGGGCAACGAAATAGCAGATAATTTTGCAAACTGGGCTAGAAAATCAAATAGAACCATTAGACCTCTCCGCCTAGATCCTCACACGTTGAAAATATACTTAGAAATATAAAGTGAAACCTGTGGAATATGGAATGGTTCAAACCTGTGGAAGATTTATGGGGGGGGGGGGTAATCTAACAACTGTGGACATCATTATAAGAAGTATCTGCATTCGCTAACTAATGTCTTTCGCCTAAAGGATTATCCCACCAGGAAAAGGCCTATTTATTTAGGCTTCGTAGTGGTCACCTCCCTCTTAAAACGTTCCACCATCGTTAAAATCTTACACCATCCTACATGTGCTCGTGTGGAAAACCCGAAACGGTAGAGCACATCTTACTGGAATGTAAAAACCTGAGGCAACATAAAAAAGTGGAAAATGTTCTTAATAAACAAAATATCCCCATAAATATGAATAAATTACTTTTTTGGATAGAAGAGAAGAAAGAAATAGGGAAGCTGGTGGTCCACGCTTTATTTGAATATTTGACGGATACGAATCTGTCGCTGAGAATCCTGGGCCCACTGTGGCCTAAAATATAAATACGCTGACTAAAACGTGATAATAACAGGACGTAAAATACAGTAACCAAGACGGAGTGAGCTTGTCTCCTCGACAGGGAGACGCGGGTTGGAAGAAGAAATAGCAGAATTTTTTTTTAACACTAGTTAAACTCTCAAATATAACGAACTAAAATATGTTATTAATATTTTGAAAATCTTTTCGTTTCTAATTTAAATGATATGTGGTTTGCATCAAAACAAGTTAATATTGAATGTTTTTATTGTTTTCACATTTCCATAAAGAAATCTTACTAAAGAATTTCATCTTTAATTGTGTTTTGCTGAAATCATTCATGTTTCTAAAGTGATATTCCCAAGGACAGGCTTATTTTGTTTTATGACAGAAATTAATTAAATATAGCTTCTTTTTATTATTTTTAAATAACTACGACCAAGCGTAGCCTTTAATAAAGAGGATGGGAACCTTTTCCTCTTCGCCTGAGAGTGCATAATATTTTCCGAAGCATGTTTGAAATTCCTCTGAACTCGTTGCAGTAATATCGCATAACCTGCCTTTAAAGAGAAAGGAAAGGTAAATTATTCTCTATTGCATTAAATTATTCACTACTTTGTTCCATCCTACATTATATGGAGCTCAAAGTGCAAGTGGACGTTTAGTAACGTGTTTTTTAGTACCTTAGCAGATAATTTTCTTGAGTGAAGAAGCACCAATTATTGTTTCTCCCAACTCGTACAACTCACGTTGATAAAACGGTATTGTTGAAACATTTTATTAAAATATGACAGAACGTGTACAACAGTTGCTAAAAATCAGAATAATTCATTATAGAATAAATTTTCGTCTCCGATGATATATTTTGATTTGCTTTTATTTTCGACTTTGCAGTTCTGTTACGATGATGTAATACCATGGCGCCACCATCGGTTGTGTTCGATGTGAGAACCACGTTGTTGGACTATCGCCCGGCAACGTAATTTCCACTGAAGTAGGCTGAGTTTGAGTGACTCCATGGGAAGTTCGTTCCACACCTGCTGACACACTTTCCATAGCCCATCAACGGTTCTTGGTCAGCGACTTCCGAGCCGTCGTTTCAGGAGACCAAAACCACAGAAATCCATCGGTGATGCGTCAGGAGATTGTACAGGCACATGAGAGAAGGGAATAACTCGTATGCCCGTCTCCTGTTCCATCTTCCTGTAGTAAGCCACAGATGACTTGGCAATGTGGCTTGATGCCTTGTCCATGTGGATCCAAACTTTTGATTTATGACGTCGCTCCAGCCCAAGATTGTCATGAATCATTCTGGAGACTGTTGCCTGTGAAATACCTTTCCTTTGGGCTAGACTTCTCTGTGTGTGGGGATTTTCTTTCAGCACTTCAGACCAGATTTCTCGCACCACTTGAGCTGGGCGTGTTGGCTGGGGCTTGTTTCTGGTCTGCTTCTCTGCTCGTCCACGTTCATTAGATGGTCGCAATTTGTTCTTTTTGAATATTCGACCCACAGTAGCTTTGGATACCACAATACCATTTCGTTTGCATAATTCCACAATGCACGAAAGACTGAAGTTAGCGTCGGAAAGGCCAAACATATACCCTTCCCAAAAAGCTGTGATTTTTGAAGCCATGTTTCAGCACGAAATGTCCCAAATAACAGCAACAAGTGTATACAAAGCTAATCCCCATGAATAGTGGACGAGTCATGCAAATCACATTCCGTCAAGGTCATACGCGGCGTTTAAAATCGTCTCATTTTATCTGAATCAACCCTCCGGCGTTTAAAAAGGAGTTTATGTTATAGAAAACTCATGTCGCAAAGCTGTAGTTTCCTAAGTTTCTTTATCTGTAATGTATGATCATCATGAGTTTCCATGTAATCATTGAAGAAATTTGCGATGAAGTAGTTGTCATAAAATTACAAGCATATCTACAAGCACGATATCAGATTATGTATCTGATATCGACTTTTTTTTAAATAGCGAGAGCATTCTGATATTGAATCATGACATCTGTCGGTGTCTAAATAGTATCTATTATCCCACATTAATCATGACGCAAAAAATCAAGTGGAACAATTTGCAGAAGAGGTCGTTGACCTCTAGCAGGTTACGTATTGCAAATTGAAACCGAAGATGTCGAAACTATCTTGATGCCTCGCTAAGATTGTGGATATTAAATACTTCACTTTACGTGGCACAAGTTGCTGCCCTGATGAAATGCTGCTCGCTGTAACACGCAAATGGCGAGAGGAACAAAGACATCAATTAACGCATGGAATTCAAATCATAAATGAAAAGTTCAGCAATAAATCTTCATAAAATGTTTACAGTTAAGTAGGAATAATATTATGGGAGGTTTCAAAAGGTAATCCCTCTAATGTTCTTATGAAGATAGGTGACTAAAGAAAACGGGATACTCCACAAATCTCCAAGGGGTATGAATGAAATAATTGTAGCTCAGGAATAAATTAAATAAGTCTTCTTGGCAGGAATCAGCTGTTCCCGCTTTAATTATTGTTATCCCCGGTTCAATATTGGAAAAATATTACTAATATTCCTTACATGCTCCGTTTCAGTTGAATCTTTCAGTCCGTGATTGGCACAGAATACGTTTATTCAGATGTTCCACTCCTTCTATTAGCATTTGTTATATTTAAAAAAACGCATCAATGAACCGCCGTTAATTTGTGAACTATGAATCGCCTTTTATTGTTGCAACATCTGAAGTGACGTCAAAGCTTCATAATATAATTTTTCAACAATCGATTTGAATACGTGCGGCATAGAAGAACGCTCCAAAGTTTCTTCATTAAGCTGAACATAAAATATAGTCGTGTGATGACTTAAGTTGAGTTTCTGTGATAGATTCATCAATTAAAAAGATTATGTTTCTGTATACAAAGATTTCCGACAAGAATAAAAGGTTTATAAACATAAATTTATTATTTAAGTCCTAAATACCTGCCACTTTATTTGTACATTGTTAGCCATGGAATTTGAATTAAATATTTAATAAATGTAAGAACGGTAAAATTAACTGCATGATATGAATTAAAACTAGATGGCAATTTTAAATTAAAGTTTTCTTTGTGTCCAATATTAGGTAAATAATAATATATAAAGTTAAAGAATAATTGTTATGCTAGAAAGATTATATGATAAAAAGTTTGTGCTTAATGACAATTAAGTAATTTATATTACTCTTGGATTTTTACAGTGGTTTTTTTTTCTCTTCATCTTCTGAAATAAAAATATTTAAATTCTTGTCGCCAGTTAATTGTCTGCTTGTTTACAACCCTCACGCATACTTTACGCCAGCTAGCAATACTACAACAACAGCAATTAACTAACTTTGAAACTACCTGCTAGCCAATCACAGAAAGCACGTCACACAACACAGATGGCACTAGAAGTCACAGGTTGCACGTAACAAGAACACTAAAGTAGGATGTCTTAATGTAACGTCAAAGTGCAGATCACAGATTACGTGTACTGTGTGTAGGGTAGATGTACCAGTAATTGACAGTATAAGACATTACTGTGATACAAAATTGTGTACGTAATACAAATTGTATTTTGAAACTTTTCTAATTATAGCATTAAATTGTAAATAGAATGCAGAATGCGCCAATCTCTATACAATTATTATATCTTTAAAAGCCATTAAGTTATTAAATTTTTTCCTAACTAATGCATGAATTGCCAGTAGTTCAGTTAATGCACCAGAAGTTGACAGGCAGTTTCATCAGTAATTGACAATACTTTAATTACACATTTTTATTATATATTTATACAAAAAAAAATTGATAACATTCAAAAGTAGCTGAAGAAATCAAGCATTTTTAAGAATGTGTAAAGTATTTTACATAACTAAAATTGTGCTTTTTAAAACTTAAGTTGTTCATATTGATCATTTATCTTTTTCCCCTTTGAAATAATAAATAAAATCCGTCTATTCCTATGTAGAGTGCAAAGACCATAAAAAATGAAGGTGTTTTCCAGTAGTGCAGTATCATCAGATCTTGGCCAACAATTTGTTCATAGAAAAACTTGATTTTTGACAACTCGGAAAGAGTAGGGATCATAATACTGTTCTTACTAACAAAGTGAGTGGTGGCTTTACAGTATAAAAGGTGGACAACGGAATTATCGACTAGTTTCGCCATTTATTCCCGGCTTCTTCAGAATACACAACAAGACAATCGACAATCGAACAGTGAAGTGTACATTTGTTAGGATGGGACGAAAGCAGCGCTTTCACAAAGCTCATCCAACCAGAATAAACACCAAATGAAATACACTGAGGTAGTCAAGAAGCCTAACAAACCCAAGCGGTCTTCCATATTATACAAAAAAGAAAATAACATTGACGATTGTCTGAAACAAAAAAAAACCAAACGAAATAAAAAATACAAGGAAAAAAAAATAATAAGATTATCACATCTTCCAGTAGTCTGGGAAAGAGACGTTGCTA
>JAHWFO010097618.1:1247884-1276650 GCA_023313115.1 Rhysida immarginata
CCAGCCATTTGTTTTTAAACCGTGGATAAGACAAAGCAGCAATGATATCATTTTCAGATTCCAGCGTGTTAACATCAAAAAAATTTTTAAGTCTTGTCTCCACACTATGCCTGTAAGTTGCAATTAAAGGCTGGCAGTAGAAAAAATTGTTCTTTTTTTCAATTTTCTGCAATTTTTTTTTAAAGCAAGAAGGCAAGGTAACACGATTCCATAATAAGTGTTTGTCTCACTCTGCATAATATCGAGTGCTTCTGCAAGTGGTGCAGCACATGCTATATATTCATTTATATAATCAAATTCACTCTCTGATTTTCAAAATTTGCTTTAGCGCATCAAACAAACTGTTCCATCTTGTTTCACCTGGTCGACTCAATGTATGCTTAAGTATATCTTGCATAATTTCGGCTGTTTTCGGCCGACCTGCAGCTTTCCATAAAATATTACATATTTTTATTACAGCAGCATGTTTATCTGACATTAGGGTGTCTTTCCCTTTCAAAATTTTGTTGGCATCTGTTGTTGCACACAGGCTTAATGTGTGTGCACAACAACTTAAATGTGCTGGTAGCAGTTCTTCACTAGTTCTTCACGAAGTTTCGGGAATATGTACATCAAGCTGATTTTCTGCTTTCTCAAAATCCAAAATACTTCCAGAAACGGGCAAGGGGAATTCGGAATCTGGCATAAACTCTTCCTCTTCGTCCTTATTTAACTTCTCTTCTGCTTCAATGGTATCAATATCAATACTGGACAGTTGCACACCAAATGTTTTAAATGCTTTAATAAAGTTAGACCCATTATCAGTTATTGACGCAACTATTTTATTTGCATCCACCCATAGTCAGCATTTATCTCCCGTATGGCCTGAGATAGTCGGTCATAGCTGTGGGTACCCGTCAGTCTGTGACAGGCTAAAGCTACCGATATCCTGTGTAAATCATTTGTAATCCAATGCGCCGTCACACCAAGAAAACTTCTTTTCCTACTTGACCAAATGTCGATTGCTGTGAACACATAATCAACTTTATTTATTTCCGATTTGATCATCATTATTTTATTTTCATAGTAGTCTTCTATATGTCGACTTAAAGTTCGCCGACTTATTACATTAAGACCCATCTTTGAGGTTTGTAAATCTACAAAAATTTTAGAAAAATATGGATCTTCCACGGTTCTCAATGGAATCATTGAATGGATAAAATATTTGACAATATTATCTTCAAACATTTCCTGTGAAACTTTCTGTTTTGTGCCATGTTTAACTTTTTTGTTTGTGGAAGCACTAGCCCCTTCATTTGCATACGTTGTTTCTGTTTTCTTTCTTTTAATGTATGCTTTACATTCATCCACACAATCTTGTCCATGCTTTCGCTTCATGTGACTGAGAAAATTAGACGTACAGTTATTGTATCCTTTCACTTTAATTTGCTGGTTGCTTGTACATTTCATACACAAAGCCACAATGATATTAGCATTAGACTCGTTTAGCAAGTACTTAAAAAAAGTTCCGTCCAATAACTGAAGGCGTGGCTGCGATGAAAATTCCTCACTTCTGGACACTGGCGATGAGCTTTCACTCATATCCGAAGAGTTTAAGGTAATGTTGCACTCTTCATTTATTCTTAACATCTTGACAGTTTGATGGGATTTCACAGTTCATTCACAAACAATGTTCGATTTGGGAACTCTTTAATTTCACTATAAAGTTTAATTAAATAATTGATAGGTGTTATATAGGGCATTACTTTTCTCTTGAAAAATTATAATTATTAGGATAAGCTAGGATTTTTATACTTACCGTTGAATCCAACAAAGTTGTAGCAGAGGTTGTTGGTTGAATGATTTTAAACGAATGTTTGAAGGTTGCATTTAAAAAATTGAGGGAGGGAAGGAAGGAAGAAAAGAATAAATTCAACTAATTTTCTAGAGATATGGCATAATCATATATATATATACAGGCTAAATTCAGAAGTTGGATAATTTGTAAAGTTAATTAAAATTGTTAATTGTTTTCGCTACAATTAAAAATATTAATTGTAATTACTTCAATTGCAAAATTTTTTAATTGCAATTGATTTAATTGTACAATGCAACTAAAGTATATTAATTGCAATCAATTTAATTGTAACTTGCAATTAATTTTTTAATGTAATTAAATTTAGTTGCAATTAAATCAATTGCAATTAATTTTTTAATCAATTGATTAGTTGATTGAAAATTTAATTGATTAATGCCCAACACTGATCTGTGGATTAGGGGCTTTGCTTTAGTAATGCGATTGTGCTGTAGACCTTTATCATCGAGAGATAAAATAGTTAATAAATTATTAATAAGTTATTGTATGTTAATTGTTAAAAAAAGAAAAACTTAAATGATCACATGTGTTTTATATGCACAGGTTTAACTGTAAATTCTGTTTTTAATTGAAAATGAAAATTTCAAAACTGCAAAGAAATATACAATTTAGACAAATTAGACAATATTTTTCATAGATTCCTTCTAAACTATGTATATCTGGAATCGACAAAAGGATTAAAAAATTTCAAAATGTCAATAAGTTATAATAATTCACAACTTTAATCCTTTTACTTTCAAAAAAATTTTTAAGAATGAATTGAAAATCGTGGAATTTAAAATTTTTAAGCGCTTGGGCATTCTTCTATTTTTTAAATATTATACTTGGAATTAACACCCACTTACTGGTAAAGTTTTGTATCATTTATATTTTTATTATGAATCAATTTATTTATATTAAAAACATTTTGAAAATATTTGTATTGTTTTCTGATCGAATCCAAAATTTAAAGATATTTTATAAAGTATTTTAATATTTTTATAAAAAGGTTCAATCTTTTATCATCATTAAAGTTATATAAGGAAATTTAACTTTAACTATTATAACTTCACGTTTTGAATTAAAAATCCACTAACTATATTCAGTACTTTCATAAGCTATCTCTTCTTTGCTTTTTAGCTTACGTTAGATGTTAACAATTGAAAATTTTCAAGTTAACATTCATATTTCGAATTATTGGGAAATAATACTTTGAGCAAACAATTAGCGCCCCATATTGATGTAACCAAGTATTTAAAATATATTTTGAGAAACGTGTTAATATAGAATAATCAAACATATCTAATTGAATATTAATTTGGACTCAAGTCTTGAGGGATTGAATTAGTAATTGACAATCAAATTAGCAATGGCACAAGCGGATTCGCGTGCAAAATAATATCAGTTATTAATTTTATGAATTTTACACTTGTTTTGCTTGTTTAGAAATAACAGAAAACAATGTAATATTGCATGCAAAATTTTTGTTTTTTTAGGGATTAAGCATCATCTAAAACCCTATTAACGACGGTACAGATGTATCTAACATGTATGTCACACGCCACAACTTTTGAAAGGACTGACCTAGAGGCCTGATATTTTCTACACAGATTGGCCCTATACAGAGGACGGAGCGAAAAATATAGCGAATCCTCTAGGATGGATCAAACCATGTGTTTTTGTGGTTTCCTCAACTGACTTCCTTTCAAATCTATGGAATTTTGATTGCGTTTGAGCAATTTGTGACGTCAGAGTTGACTGTTTGACGTCAGAATTTAAAGAACTCTATTTGAAGTATAGCGAATCCTCTTGCTACTGCTCGTAATATTTTCATACATTAACTTTTGAAATTATTGACCTAGAGGTTTGAAATTTTGTACATAGAGGACGGTGAGAAAAATATAGCGAATCCTCTAGGGTGGCTGGGGGGTCCCTCAGGGGCCGCTTGTATGAGTTTCATGGTTCCTTTTTTATCTTTTGAACAAAGAGGGGAAAAATCCTGAAATTTCGTAAATTTGTAGTGCGGTTCTAGAAAAATAAAAGCTATATGCAAGAAAAGTGATATAAGCCTCTAGGGCCCCTCCGGCAGGGCCCCGAGGCCCCAAATACAATTGAAGGTTTAACATTTGAACGGAACGACCAAGGAACTTGACATTTTGTATATTTATAGTGTTGTATTAAAAATATATAGCAAATATACAAGAAATGTGATGTAGGCCTACGAGGACCGCCAGAAGACCCTGAGGCCTCAAATACGAGTAGAAATCAAGTTATAACTTTTGAACAGAAAGGTCTGGAAACCTGAAATTTTGTATATTTTTAGTTTGGTACTAAAAAATATAGCCAATATAGAAGGAAGCTGATATAAGCCTCTAGAACCCCGCCAGGGGCCTCCATCACCAAATACAATTGAAGCTATAACATTTGAACGGAAAGGCCTAGGAACCTGACATTTTGTATATTCTTTGTGTGGTACTAAAAAATATTGCAAATATTCAAAATAAGTAATATAGGCCCCGGAAGAGCCAGCACCTCCTAGAGGGAAAGGCCTGCACACAAAAACGCCATATGTTGTTACATCATTATCAAGCGGCTATTGTTAATCGTATTTCTACCAATAATAAGCTCTAAATTTTGCCGCTTGATGATGATGTTACAATGTATACAGTTTTTGTCCACAGGTTTTCTCTCTAGAAGGTGTTGGCAGAGCCCCACAGGCCCCAAACACAAGCAAAGCTACAACTTTTAAAGGAAAAGGTCTAGAAACCTGAAATTTTGTTTACTTATAGAAAATTACTTAAAAATTTAACTAATATACACTAAAAACTGGTATAAGGCTCCTGGGTCTCTACAGGGGCCCTGAGCCCCCAGTCACAAATCAAGCTATAACTTTTGAACCGGAAGTCCAAAAATCTGAATTCTTGCACATTTATAGTGTGTTACTTTAAATATTAGCTCTGTTACACTAAAACTTGTATAGTCCTCTGGGACCTTGGCAGGGGCCCTAAACACAGAGCTATAATGTTTGAACGAAAAGGCTTAGAAATCTGAAAATTTGTATACTTATAGTAATTTACTAAAAAATTTAGCTAATATGCACGAAAAATTGGTATAAAGCTCTTAGGTCTCCACAGGGGCCCTGAAGCCCAAATCACAATAAGCTCTAACATTTCAATAATAAAAAGGCCTAAGAACGATAAGATTATATTTTTACAGTGCGTTACTTAAAAATTATAGACAATATACAAGGAAACTGGTATAGGTCTCGGGGCCTCTGGCGGCCTCAAATACAACTGAAGCTACAAAAATTGAACGGAAAGGCCTACGGTCCTGAAATTTTAATTTAAAAATTTAGCTAATCTATATTAAAAATCATATAAGTCTCTTAGCAGGGGCCTTGCGGCCTCAATCTCAAATCAAACTATGTTTTATAACATAATGTTTTATAACATAATGTTTTATAACATAATGTTTTATATTTATAATGTGTTGCTTAAATTTTAGCTGTTATACATTGAAATTGATATAGTCCTCTGAGGCCTCGGCAGGGACCGCGAGGCTCCAAATACAAATCAAGCTATAACTTTTGTACGAAAAGGCCTAAGAACCTAAAATTTTGTATTTATGCCCCTCCACTTATTATAATCAGGAGCCGCTACTGCTCGTAACATTTTGATGCTAAAACCCTTTTATCGTTGGATAACGATGCCTTAACTAATTTTTTTATTTCTGCCATTCTTCTCCAGGATGAAAAAAAAAAGAAAAACATTAAAATTATTATTGATAAAACTTCCAATTTAAAACATCTGAGGTTTGGCTGGAAAAAAAAACAATCCTCATAAGCCCATTCTTCATTTACTCTTTAATAAAAATTGTGATTGTTTTATTTTTTTTGTGTCCTCAGTAATGACACATCAATACTTCTTAGAATTGCGTACAACTTTAAAAATTCAATTTTCTAAATTTTAAAGAAACATCAAAATTGATTTTTTAATACAATATATTAAAATATTATAAAACTGTCTTTAAAATTTGTATTGAAAACAATACAAATTTTTTCAAGATGTTTTTATCAAAAATAAATTGATTCATAATAAAATTATAAATGATACAAAACTTTACCAGTAAGTGGATATTAATTCTAAATATAAGATTTTAAAAAATAGAAGAATGCCCAAGCGCTTAAAAATTTAAAATTCCACGATTATCAATTCATTCTTATTATGAAAGTAAAAGGATTAAAGTTGTGATTAATTATAACTTACGGACATTCTGAAAAACCTTGTATTATTTTTTAATCCTTTTGTCGATTCCAAATATAGATACTTTAGAAGGAATCTATGAAAAATTTTGTCTAATTTGTCTAAATTGTATATTTCTTTGCAGTTTGGAATTTTTCATTTTCAATTGAAAACAGAATTTACAATTAAACATTAAATATGAAATACATGTGGTCGTTTAATTTTTTCCCTTTTTTAACAATTAAACATACAATGACTTGTTAATAATTTTATTACGAGGGTTGGGGCATAAGTCATAGCAACTATTTTTTTTCTTGTAGATATGTGAACGGATCACAAACGTATATCTGTCGTGTGTAAGTTCTGCAGGCATAGTGTGTATGCAGAACAACAGATGGATCTGTGATAGCTGGTAGTAGCGCAGCGAGGGCTGTGAATTCAGTCAGTTGGTGAGTGCGAGATGGAAGTAACCCGTGTTGAGTAGCGCGCTTACATCAAAATAGCCTTTCTCCGAGGGAGAAATGCGATGGAATGTCACAGTGAATTAGTGGAAGCCCTTGGGAATAATGCCCTACCATACTGTACGGTGGGTAGGAAAGTTTCAGCAAGGACGTGTGTCAACCTTATTGCACCGTGAAGGCCATATGGCCCTGTATACTACCGTAATAAATTAGTGTATAACGATATTTCAATGCTATTCATTATCCACACATGTTGTTAACACCTTGTCCTTTCGTCTGTATATGTCACATTTTCCAACCGGACTGGTATCTTCAAGAAAAAAAAATAGTTGCCATGAATTTTGCCCCAACCCTCGTATTTTATCTCTCGATGATGATTTTAAAGTCTACAACACAATCGCATTGCTAAAGTAAAGCCCCTAATCCACAGATCTTGTGCTTTAAGCTTGGCTATGCGCCAAGTTTTCCTGGCACGCGCATGCGTAATAACGACCTTGTGCCTAAACACTCCGTTACACACTCTACCTATTGAACGCAATAAAGTGAACTCTTCTATTTCACCTTACAGTAAGAGAACTCTACTACTCGATTTATTTTCATTCTTTGTCAATTTTGCAGCTGATTAATCGGAAATAAAAAAATTATTTAGACAATATAATTTTATCATTACTGTTCAACTGCTTAAAAAAATACTGATATTTTATTAAAGAAAAAAATTAAAATTATAAACAACAAATTTTGCTATTTTACTTTATTTATTGAAACTTCTTCTGTTTGAAATATTTCAATACAGCATTGTGACAAAGAAATCAATTGCCGGGTACTGACTGAGCGAGCAGCCTCGAGAGGCAGATGCTCGGCCGGTCAGGACGTGCCACACATGAGCCATGTCGAGTTGGTTTTTGTCAATGCTCAAAGGTGCCTCAAAACGAATGCCTCAAAAATGTTCTATCTTGCCTCGCTCGCTGGTGCTTTGGAGAAAGAAGGTTTTAAAGCTCATCGAACTATATGGTTTTTTTAATGGACTTTGGGATTCACAATGCATAGAATATACAAATAGAGGGCTAAGGGAAGACGCATAGCGAAGTATAAGCCAGGAAATGAACTGAGAGCAATAAAATTTGATTCATTATTAATTATTTACAAGAGAGTAGCGTGCTTCAAATTTAGTCTCGGACATCCGTGTAAAATTTTTTTGTCTTCATCAAAACACAATTCTTCATATAATTTCTTTCCATGTTGCAATCTGTATTCATAGATTTTTCTCACCCAAAAGCACTTCAATTTTTTCTTCTTTTTTCTTTACAAGATGAACTAATATAAACGCAGAAGCTGCAACGGCTATCCGTATGTGCGGTCTGAACTGAGAGCAATAAAATGTTCGGCCGGCTTGTGGCTCGCGCTTGCTTGGCGAGGCAAACGTTTGCACAGCTTCCTTGAAACCGAGCTTGCCTTGCGAGGCAAATTTGGCGAGGCATACGACCGAGGCTGCCTCGCGAGGCAGCTCGCTCAGTCTGTACCCGGCTATTAAAAAATCCTTATTAACACAAAACCTCATCAACAAGGATGCAAATTAAGCCTTTTTAAGATTATATTCACTTTAAATTTAATATTAAGCATATGCTTTAGTTTACTTTACTTTCTTTATCTGAAAACCTTCCTTTGTTTTTCTGTAAATGACTCATTTTCCGTAATCACTTTCAGCGTGATTTTAAATGAAAGAAACCGTCCCATGTAAATCTTTTTCCTCACTTTCGTTGCAAATTCTAATTTTTTATCGCTAGTCGTAGCGTTAATTTTCAGAAATTCACAATAATAAGCAGAATTCTTAAGTTCCAGTTGGGTTAATTTTACTTGCTTCTGATTATTCAAGTATAAAGAATTGACGTAAAGTTTATACTTACTGTTCTCGTGAATTCTTAGCTTGTTTCCTTTTCCCTTCAGCTTCCATTTACCATTCCATTCCCTCTGAAATGATTCTCCTTCGAAGTTCACCTCATTTTGGCTGGACTATCACTCGCCTAGATTCAGGTAAAACGGTCTCTTTTATTTCTCAGGGACACGCCATCCTCATTTGCTTAGATGCTTCCTAACTGCATGAATCATTTCTAATTTTTTTGTTATAGACCGTTTAGTTTAGGCTTAGAAGTTTCTATTCTAGTTAGGGTTACGTTTCTATGATTTTACTTATTGATTTTCACTTTTACCTCATGCAGGTTGTTTTAGTTGTTACCGCGTGATTCAGTATCTCGCGAACTGATTTGACATGATTGTTGAAAAATTTTCGTGGGCATTTGCTAGCAGAAGATTAGACAATCGAACGCATCAATTAAGAGACATGTCATTTACCTAATTGTTACGAGTAAACGGAAAGACCACGGCTCAGGGGAGAGAAGTCTGTATCACGTATACTTCTCCTCACGGAGACGATGGACCCAATCGAAATAGCTCCTGCTTAAACCTCTGAATTATCTTTTATTTAATTTTTAAAAATCACATATATTCTTTACCGGAAAAAAATGCGTTTTGACGCAATATCCAAATGAATTTCGTTTTAGTTGACAAGTCAAAGGCAGAGGGGAAAATGATACAAAATTACAAGATAGTTTTGGAATTATTAGGCGAATCCGAGCTGGGCCCGGTCCGCTACAAGTGGATACAAAATAATGTGAACCTCTAAATGATTCGAGGTGGAAACCAATGCGTCATTGGGTGGCCCACCGGTCTGACGCAGGATATACTGCAAGGAACGTCCACGCCTCCGAACGTTGACGCAAAAGACAAGAGCCAAAAGGATAAGACGGCGACGAGGCAGCTATCCTAGGATGCGGGAAAGATCAACGGGCCAAATACTTACCAGGAAGCACAGAATTTATGAATTGTAAATAAACAACGTGGAGACCGGTGTGAGAGAGTCTGTAAATAATAAAGGAAGCATGATTAACAAGAAGCTTAGCTAGATGGATCATAGAACAGTATTACACTTGGGACAGAATAATAAGAAATAAGCCATAATAAAATCAAGATTAAAAGAACCAATAGTCAGATAGCGGTGTTAAGTGAGAAAAGTGTAATACTATACTATTCAGTCTGAAGAAACTGGTGTGTATCGGTAGTGGGTAGAAGTGCACACATCCGCTCGGGAAGAACAGGAAAAGGCGGTTGCCCCACCGGCGAAGCGGTTAAAAGGTCCATCCAGGGAATTAGGTTGCTTCCGAGATGATCTAATTGCCCAGTCCAACGAGAACGGAAGGAAATCAAAATTAATAGCTGAATGTCCATCGGCTTTCCGGCCACATTGTTTATTATCTGTGTACAGAAATTAAAACTATAGAGACAGGATTAAGGAAATAGAGTTTCTTACATGATCGTCTCTTTGCGGTTCATTTCAACACGTCCTCACGCCACAACCTCCTTAATCATTCCGAGAAGCTCATAAATTTCTATGCACGGAACTGACGCCATCATGAACAGCAGTTAGGTGCCTTAGGTCGAATCCATCGAGCAGTTACCTCGACCATGAGTGAAAAAAAGCGATGCATTTATGGAACTGTCCAGGGAGTTTTCCTTAGCATAGAAACATCGAACAAAGCATTGAAATGAGTAAGCCCTGACTGTGGTTCTATCAAACTGATAGGTGCCGAGAGTCCATTCTCTTCGCAAACTGAAGCGGCTCCACAAATTTCAAAAAACCTTCAACCCTAATCGAATTAAATATTTACGCCCGTGCCCGCAAGAAAGCGGAAGGTTTCCGTACGAGCGGCGCGAGGCAAGGTGTAATATCAAAAGTGCAACAAGTTTTCACATTTCAAAAAATCACATAATTATTTTGTTTTATAATAGACTTGGTATTGTTCAAAACTTACGACAGCCAATAATGTTACGCGAACCTAGCATAATATTAAAAATAATATTTTATGCAAACAAACTAAATTAATCCCCTTAACTTATCATTATGACTCTACTGAATCCGAAGTAAAACATTTAAATAAGAAAATAGACAAACAACCATGACGTGCAAGGAATTTTGAGGAGGGGTACTGTAACCTCTTAACATTAAACTTGGTTCCAGAACTAATTCACAATTCCACTTTGCAAAGACTTATCTATCATAAGAAAAGAGAATATAAAATATATATACTACGCGCAGTATTTTTTCAGTTTTTTTTTTAACTGGACAATTGCCTTAAGCTCATGAGGCAACTCTATGGTCAAGTCTCAATTAAAATTAACTCACGCGTGTTCTTTGCCTGGAGAAAGTGGTAAAATAATCCTGTTACACGCTATATTAATTTGCATGTAATGCGAGTTGTTGGGTTCATTGGGGAAGTTCAGATGGCACTGTAATGGTGACGTCATAGTTTCGATTATTTAAGTTTTGCTAGCTATTCAAATTAAAACAAAAGTTTAGGGTAGCAAGTTTCGTCAGTAGATTTTCTGATTGACTGTCCCCGGTCAGCTAGCCCAGTGCGAAAATTTTTGAGCTAGCCCAGTCGCGTTTTCTGAATTGAATTCGCTTTATCAACTGATTCGCATTTTGAGTTGAAAAACTACCAAAAACGCGTTTTTGAGTGCAAACCGCTTTGCCGACTGATATGCAATTTTGTGTAGAAAAACTACGAGTGCGTTTAAGTAATATTTTAAGAGCTACTGAGGAGTTTTTTTAGTTTTCTTTTGCAACGACGAATTGGATGAGCGAAAACAAACTGTTCTTTTTATCTTATATCTGTCTGTTCTTTTAAATAATTATGTTGTTCGCTGACAAGTTCTATGATGGTTTTCCTTTTGTGATTTCCTTGTTGCAAAGAAAAGACAAAAAACGTTTCAGCATATTACTTATCGTCATCAATATTACTGGTATACTGTGACGTTAATAATGTTTTGCTTCAGTGTTACTACTTGATATCAATCATTCTTGGCCGGCCAGGTGGCCGAGAGGGCTAGGGCGTAGGCTTTCTAGTTCTCGAGTCCACCTTGTCGTGGGTTCGAATCCCGCCGTGGGCATGGATGTTTGTGTTTGTCCCGGGCTGCGTACAGATATAACTTGTGTAAAAGGCGCAAAATGACCTTAGTAGTCGACGCCAAAAATTCTAATAAACCAACCAATCATGCTTGGCTCCAAATGTATCAATAGTCTTGGACAGATGGTGCCTATTACCAACATATTGCACTTTTTGCACGGGAAAATTCTGAAATAACATGTCTCTTTACTGATGGTCTCTGCTCGAAAAACTCCAGATCATGGCGCACGCTCCAGCAAGAGGGACCATAGTGTTCTCGGCACCTGCTTCCAACTCCGTTACACGATAGCTTGGTGATTGGAGACCTCACGACAGAGGCTGTGGGAAACCGACCTCGTACTGGATCCGGTCCCTAGGCATCGGACTTAGGTTAGTGGTCACCTCCCGGTTACTTTTATTTCGTCTTTTAAGTATATAACAGGGGCGGGCACGCTTGAGGTCAATGAGAGTCCAAAGTTAATATTAATTCTAATTAAGTTATTCACAAAAAATTAATAAATGCATAAAAGACCATTATTTTGACAGATTATGTTACTCGAATACCTTTGGATACACTATTTTTTGTCAGATAAAAGAGCCACACAATAGTTAATAATATTAAATGTACCAAATCAAATAGAATAATATTAGTTACTTAGTCAATGTAATAAGATTCAGTGAAATAGCTTGTGAAAGATTAGGTTTAAATTTTCAATTCAGAGCCTCATTTGCCCACGTCTTGTATATAACTTTGTAGTTCAGTTGATTTCAGACAGCGGGCTGAATAGTTTGTTTTCATTAGACAGACCTAATTCAAGCCAAACACACATGTACATAGTAAGTACGAATAACTTAAGAGGGATCAGTATAAACTATGCCCTGTCTCGGCTTCAGTTGAGAGTGACATCACCGATAATCGTCGCTTATCAGACATACTGTCCGTCCAAAGAGTTTAAGCTAAACCATTCGTGGAACCATATTTTACACCGCCCTATATTAATACTCTAAGAACATGCGTTGGTTGCCATTAACACCAAAGTCTGCGTTTAGATGGCTGCCTTGCCCAGGAGGCATGGACAGAGGACTGATGGCGTCTCATCATGTTTATTGATGAGTCCCGCTTCTCCACGACCTCCGAGGAGCATCGTGCTCGCTTATGGCGCCGTCGAGGGCAGAGGGCACAACCCCTCCTATATTGTGGAGGACACACCGAAGTAACCCCTTGGCATCACGGTGTGGGAGCCATCGGATATGCTTTGTGCAGACTTTGACGGCACAGCAATACGTCACAGATATTCTGCGTCCGCACGTCTTACTCTTTCTGACACACACCCCGGGGTATTGTACCAAGAAAATAACGCAGACCCACACACTGCACATGTGTCTATTGACTGCCTACAGCATGTTGAGATCCTCCCGTGGGCAGCAGGATCCCCGGACCTCTCCGTCAATGAGCACGTGTGGGATGACATTGGAAGGTGACTCTGTCCCAGTACCAGCCTACGAGATCTGGAGAGACAGCTGCAAAACTATGGACTGACTTGCCTCAGGAGAGGATCCAAATGCTCTTTGACACCATTCCAAACCGCATAAGGGCATACTTTGGGTCCGGACGGAGTGCCACACCCTACTGAACTGGCGCCAATATTCCACCTGTACTGCCAACGGCGTTGTTTGTTTCATCCCATATTGTAATCAGTACAACAAGGAGTAAATCCTCCCGAGGAAGGTATAGGAAGGTAGCAGTGGCCCTGAGTTCATCTACTTTTATCCTTTTATCTTACTTTTTTACCCCCCTCCCTAAATTTTTAAATCAAAAAACTGATTTTCTCGAACGTAGTATTTAGAAAGTGTAAAAGAGCTCTATCTTCTTTCGTTTCTTATCATTTCCCATTGAATGATATATGTTACCATAGTTCTAAAGACCAAGTAACTGCCACTCCCACAATCCCAACCCAATTGGGACAATTTGGTCCAAACTTCATAGTAATGTTGATCTTGCTTAGAGGAATATGCATACATAATTTCACTCTTTTATATGCATATATACGCGTAGACCTTTCGGTCCCGTCTAATTTCAGCCCCCGAAACTCCGACTCCAGTGGGCCAATGAAAACCAAACTAAATAGTGAACGTGCACATGCCCACAGTAAGCTACATTCCGACTTTGTGATTCCCAAAGGTTGACGACGACAGAAAGTATTCCCTTCATTTTTTTGAAATGCTGGTTAACTCGTATACATAGCGCCTGCCAGCGTCCCCACAATTACTTTGAATACGTTACACTTTATGTATATAAATAGACCAGCAGAGGCACCCGGTCTTGCCCGAAATAATTCCACTTGCAGGTAAACCGAACAACCCCAGGAAGTTAAATAATCACTCAAACAGCTGTTTAGTAATTCTACAATTTCTTGGTGTATACAAAGCTGCCGTTGTTCAGACGTTTAAGACGGCTGGATAATTTTGCTTGTTGATTTGAAGATTCGAGTTGATGTATGCTTTCTTATCGGCTATGTCGTAAAATATCGCCCGAGACCGACGGCATCCTTATATACCCAACCCACTGGAAGAGGAAGGGGAAGCTGCCTTCGCGTCTGGAAGGTTCTACACTGCTCAAGGGCTCCAAACACAAATCGTCTGAACATTTGTTAGGGAGCTCAAGGGTGTCATGTATATCTTTTTCCCTCCTCGAAAGAGACTGCTCTATGTATAACGGTATTATACTCATTTCCTCGTCGTTGTTAATAATTCTTGGAAACGAAGGTTCTATTGCCAAAGCGGTGAACCCGTCGGAAAAATTCCGGAGTTGTTGCGACACCAGGATTGAATGGCAGCGTTTACCTCGCCGTCAGAACCAACTCATGTCCCTTAAGGGGCTCTTTCTTCTTTGGGAAGCGGTGAAAGTGGCAAGAACATTTTATCAATATATTATCTCGAAAATATTGTTACATCATCACATATCCGTTTTCATGGCAACAATATTTTCCCGGCGTTAATGTGAAAATATATGGAAACAATAACTTCGACGAAAACAATTCTCTTCTTGGGTGGCAGTGAATATACACTGAGTTAGCAAAACTCATGGGATAGCAAGCACATTGATTGATGGGCATGGCTCACGAATTCACACGGGTAACGGATTCTGGGAATGGACCATTAGACGTTGTGGGAAGAGCTTGGATAAGTTATTAATCAGAAATGGCACGTGGTCGCGAGTTGACGTCTTTTGAACGGGGTATGATAGTAGGTGCCCGACTCATGGGATGTTCCATTTCGGCAGTGGTGCAGGAATTTCCTCTCTCAACTGTCTCCAGGATGTATCGGGAATGGCTGGATGAAGGCATCACAGTCCACAACAGGCACCATACCGGGCGTCCAGCTGCCCTGAATGATCGTGACCAGCGACACCTGGGACGAATGATTCAGAGAGACAGGAGCGCAACAGTGCAGCAAATCACAGACCAGTTCAATACTGGCCGCACTAGAAACGTCTCTCGGTGGACAATCCGTCGGAATCTGCATGCCCTCGGATTTGGCAGCCGTCGCCCTACACGGGTGCCAATGCTTACCCAGCGTCATCGGACACTTCGGCCTGCATTTGCCACCAACCATCTTGGCTGGACTCTGCAACAATAGCGTAACGTCATATGGTCAGATGAGTCACGATATCAACTGTACCACGCTGATGGGAGGCACCGTGTGTGGCGCAAACCTCACGAAACGATGGATCCCGCATGCCAACAAGTGGTGGTGGAGGGTGGTGGGGCGTCAGTGATGGTCTGGGGTGCATTTTCCTGGTTTGGAATGGGCCCTCTGGTTATCCTGGACCAAACGTTGAATGGTCCACGGTATCGTCAACTCATCGGAGACCATCTGCACCCGTTTTTGATATTTCAACACCCTGACGACGTAGCAGTCTTTCAAGATGACAATGCTCCACCACATCGCTCCAATGTCGTCCGCGAATGGTTCGAGGAGCATGCAGGAGAGGTCCAAAGACTGAGCTGGCCAGCCCGGAGCCCTGACATGAATCCCATCGAGCATATCTGGGATGCTGTTGAAGTCAGGCTCCGGGCATTGGATCATCCGCCCACGAACGGGTAGCAACTATCTTCGGCTCTGCAGACTATCTGGTGTCAACTGCCTCCAGAAGTGTACCAGGGACTTGCAGACTCCGTATTGCTGCACTCCACAGGGCCAGAGGTGGCCCGACCAGATATTAAGTAACTATCCCATGAGTTTTGCTAACTCAGTGTACATGATCGTTTATGTCTATGTAATCTGTAATCCCAACAATCTGGTTATGGTTATTCACTTATTGGTAATGTGTTGTTGCAATCGCATTCTGCTTTCGATGTCTTGAAGCAAAACTTGGGTATTCATCACTTTGTGTGCTCTAGCAGTCACCGTTTATTCTGTTAACATGCTTACCGTTTCTTCAGTTGCAGCTGTCTGCTGGCGAAACCAATGCAGCACGGAGCGGACGGCTTCCTCTGTCGCCTTTCCGTTCTTTCTCAATAGTCTGCTAACGCTCCTTTATTTTCAGTTACTGATCATTTGTAAAGATTTTCAAGATAAGCCCAACACAGCAGGAATTCTATCATAGTGGCAAGCCAGTTATGCTTTATAATTCGCAGAAATGGAATGGATCTTTATTACATGGCTTAATGAACCTTATTAAAATTGCACAAACTTTGAGTTGCAGTGACCTTCCTCCTTCAGCAGAGGCACTCGGCGTTGCCCGAGATAATTACAGTTATATGTGAAAAAAACAACCTCAAGAAGTGAATAATAACTCAATGTCAGGAGTCAGACGTGTCTCCCCTTGAGCTCCCTATCAAACGTCCAGACGACTAGCAAAAGAGTATTGTCAGAGAAATTCTTCAGATAAAACAGAAAAATCTATTCGGGCTTAGAAAATTCTATCTGAAGAACGAGAGTTCAAATAGAGCAAAAGTGTATAAGAGCTTCGACGTCAAGGGAAGGAAAAACTTGGGTCTAAAGTATCCAGTGATTTTCCCAGGTGGTGTAGATGGATATCATTTTATTTTGAGGCAAGTCAACATGAGATTAGATAAAGTCCCGGTATATCACTTAGAATCCCTGTTTTTCGGATTTTTCTAAGAATGGATAGTCTCTTCGCTCTGTGTTTTATTGATTGAGTTATTATTTAACCAATTTGAAGTCATAATTTAACTTCTTGAGATTGTTCTGCTAACCTAAAAGTGTAATTATCCCTGGCAACGCCGGTTCTTCTGCTAGTATATATAGATATATATATATATACTAGAAGAGGTACCCGGCGTTGCCCGGGATAATTACACTTGGATGTAAACAGAACAATCTCAAAAAATTGAATTAACTTTTGCAATATCTTAAAAATAAACACATGAAAATGCTTAGAATTAATACAGTAAAAATTCTTAATGAAAATTCGAAAATAATCTTTTTAAAGGCTCACAATGGCTGGACCTCTCCAATAATTTCTTACTCACGTAATCTTACCTCAGATGTATACTTAGTGTTGTTGCAATTTCCACTCTTCTCTCGATTTGTTGAAGCAAAACTTGGCCATTCATCACTTTGTGCAGTCTAGCGGTCGCCGATTCTTCTATTTACTTGCTTCCCATTTGCTCAATACATCACGGAGCTAAAGGAGTGCTTCGTCTTTCCACTCTTTCTCAATAGTCTGCTAACTCTCCATTATCTCCATTTACTGATCATTTTTAAAGATTTTCAAGAAATTGTTAAGTACTAAGAACTCTCTTTTCTAAGAAAAGCCTGAATAACAGGAATTCTATGCATTGTTACAAATTGAAACTTATTCATATTGCATCATCATTTTATGTTCATTGTTATAATTCTTGGAAAGGATTGCTTTATCATTGCATCATTATTTTGAGCTCATTGTTATTGGTGAATTGCGTGTTGAAACCATTGTTGATACCTATTGTTGCACAAACTATTATTTGCATTGTTGGTCATGAGATATATATTGTTGGTCCGTGCAGAGTGTTTGTGAATTGCGTGTTGATACCATTGTTGCAAAAACTTTGTCTTGCATTGTTGGTCATGCGATATTTCTCATTAATATGCCCTGCTATAACCATGAATATTAATTTTTTATCAATAATTATTATTTTTTCGAAATCTGAAGTAGACAGTGACCTTCCTCGTGCTTTGAAGGTCATGTATGCGAAATTTCATCAAGACCGGAATAAAACTGTAGATTTGTATAAAAAACATACAAACAAACAGACCCACAAACATCCTTCTTTATATATATAGAAGATATATAGGATGATTCAGAAAGATAGGTCAAGAATGAAATACCATGTACAGTTTGTAGCGGGGAACAATATTTTTCCTATAAACAAGGGTCCGGAAATGCATCCTTACAGAGATAATGCAACTCGTCCGAGTTAGGAATTGATGTGCGTTACCCGGACGGCAATGGTAGAGTCCATGTAAATTAGGATCTAAACATGTATATTGTTTCTGTTCTCTCCTGTGCCATGGCCACCCCGGTCTCCTGACCTGACACCTCTGGACTGCTTTTTATGGGGCCACATCAAGCAGTTGGTGTATGCAACACCAGTCGACAATCCCAATGACCTTGTAGCTAAATTTGTTACAGCGTGTGGAGAAGTCAGTGATTCTCCGGACATCTTCACCAGAGTTCGCTAGAATCTCGTCCGCAGACTAAACACCTGCATCGAGGTTCAGGGTCGGCATTTTGAACACCTACTGTAATGTCATTCCTACCTCGTACAAGTTCATTTATCTCCGTAAGGATGCATTTCCGGACCCATGTTTATAAGAAAAATATTGTTCCCCGCTACAAATTGTACATGGTATTTCATTCTTGACCTATCTTTCTGAATCACCCTATATAAAGAAGAATGTTTGTGGGTTTGTTTCTTATAAAGATCTACAGTTTTATTCCGATCTTGATGAAATTTTGCACACTTGATCTTCAAAGCAAGATGAAGGTCGCTGTCTACTTTAGAATTCGAAAAAATAATAATTATTGATAATAAATTGATATTCAAAATGATTGGAGGGTATATTAACAAGAGGTATCTCATGACCAACAAAGCAAGGCAAAGTTTGTGCAATATGAATAAGGTTCATTAAAATATGTAATGAAAATTCCATCCCTCCTCTGCGAATTTTTAACAATGCATAGAATTCGGGCTTTTCACAGAATTGATAGTTCTTAAAATTTAACGTTTTCTAGAAAATCTTTAAAAATGAGCAGTAACTGAATATAATGGAAAGATAGAAACCATTGAGAAAGAGTGGAAAAAGCGTGCCTCTTATAGAGGAAGCAGTCCTTTCGCTTGGGCGACAGTTGATGACATAACCGATAACAAAGCATAAATCAACTCGACTCTTCAAATCCACAAGTATACTGTATTATGCTCTATAATAATCGTTAAAAGGATATATATTAAGCCGTGTCTATCGAAATGCCACCAAAGAAATGAAATGAGTATTGGTCAGAGAAATCATAAAGTTTCCGGGCGTCGGAAACATCTGAATAACGGAGCTTCGTCTATAGCAGGAAATTGTGGAATTACTGAAAACTAATTTGATGAAATATCAGCATTTTTACCAAATAATATTTAACTGCGCATGCGTTACCGATTGTCTTTTGCATAATTTCTTAGCCAAATGTATAGAGCTACTCTTCTAAAAGCAAATATCTTGAAAATTCAGAAGGATATAGTCGATAGAATGACTTGAATTTCAGTTGCTCTCAAAAATAAACAAAACGATGAGGGGTTTTCTCCAAATTTTTATTTTTGGATCGGACATCAGTATCAACTTCTCCTTACGCTGACATGAAAAAATATTGACTTCATATTGACTTCATATCAGCGTAAGAAGAAGTTGATACTGGTGTCCGATCCAAAAATAAAAGTTTGGAGAAAGCCCCTTATCGTTTGTTTATTTTTGAGAGCAACTAAAATTCAACTCATTCTATCGGCGATATCTTTCTCAATTTTCAAGATATTTGCTTGGGCTTTTTAGAAGAGTAGCTCTATACATTTGGCTAATAAATTATGCAAAAGACAATTTGGTAACGCATGCAGAGTTAAACATTATTTAGTAAAAATGCTCATATTTCATCAAATATTTAATATTTTTCTATTCTGATTCGGGTGTAGTCTATACTGTAGTTTGTCAAGTTTCCTATAAATGGCATTGCATTGGGTTGAAAATTCTGCGTGTTATAAACAAAAAACTTACGAAAACATTTCGACCTTTTTAAAGAAACCTTTATATCTCCATGAATATACGTGCTATTCTCATACAAATGAACACAGAAAAGTAAAACAAGTCTCTTAAGCATATGCTACAGCTACAATGCATTTCAAGCATTTCTCAAAACATTCCCAGAAATAAATGAGGTGTAACAACCTTTTTACACCCCTGAAATTTCAGGATAATTCGTCAATTATTTTTCTAGATATTCGACAAAACGTCTAAAATCGAAAGTGTCCAATTACTTTCGTCCAATCAGTGTATGTGATTATACACAATCAGCTGTTATTCATTTAAGAGCGAGATTTGATCCACCAACTCGTGGAATCTTGCCTGAAGGTATCCAGTTTCAAGCGACATCAGTGGATTTGAATCCTGGAACGCTTCAAATTCTTGATCAGCGAGCTGATGCAATTGAAGCATTCCTGGATAATCCTTGAGTCGGCGTTCATTTTTCGTCAGATATTGGTCCAAAACTCTTAATGAGTGATACAACCCAAATCTCATAATGAGAGATACAGTACTCGAAGAGTTGAATTGATGCTGATGGATCTTCTGGCAACGCGTCTGCACAACTATTCATCATTCTCTTAGGTTCCTGGGGACTTACAGTATGCCAGAAAGACTGCAAATGGATGTCTGAGTTGTCAAATCTGGAAAGCAATTGCTTCACGCATCGCATGCAACGATGCCATTCCTCATCGCCCTGTAGCAGCCTTAAAGTTTCTGAAGCTCCTGGAAAGTATCTTGCAATACACCAACAACTCTTCGAAGATCTTCAAATGATTTTGGACCACGAACATAGCATAGCAATCGATGCTGTCGACTTGCAGACTCCGTTGGATTCGCAGAGGTTTCTTCGACTTCCGAGACTGTCTGAAATTTTCGCTTCTTCGGTGCTATTACCCTATTCATTAGGAGTCATTTATCACACTGTTTACTAATTGTTGTTAAACGCATCAAACTATTATCGAGCTATTTTTCAAATCTCCCACACATAAAATTGAAGTAGGTAATTGGTGTTATATTCTTAAAAGGAAAGGAAATTATTAATTGTTTTTTTTGTCGCATCATTTACTTTTGTTAGCATTAAAGCCCGTCGTACCACAACAGTCGAATCTGTAAATTTGATTTTAATGTAAGGCAAGTAATTTTTTATTATGGCCTATTGTTGCAGAAACTTTGCTTTGCGTGAGATGTACATTATTCTGCATCTCTACTTTCTTTCCTAATGACAAGTCACGAATGTATTTCTTATTTATCTAAATTTTAAAAAAGCTATTAATTTATTATCTTTAGTTTTTGTTGAATTAAAGATTTGTCAGCCCGCTTATTTTTAGTCACGATATTACGGGAAAATTCGAAATAGTCTAGTCAGGGACCAAGGTTGGTTTGTATAAAAAAATCTTTGTTAAACTCTTATGTCGTGATTGTAATATACTTTCTTTAATTTTTCTTGTTGGTATAAAATAACTCTGTGCATCCGTACGGGGGAGATGTTTGAGATCTTTTTTGACGATAATTACTGACCCTTAAATTGGGGATGAAACCTGTAAAGGTTTAGGATTTTAAAAGTTCCCAGACGGTTACTTAATCTTTTTACGGAGACTGTTCTAAACAGAACGTTACAGCATCCACCAACTTTCACACTGGCCGTTCATACATAAATCTCTATTTGCAATAAAGTATTGAGTATTGTGAATTTAATTATAACCCTCTTGTTCTTAGGGTGAGTCTAAAAAACTTCTGTAACAAGAAATTAATCCCCCCCGAAGAGAGTATAGAAAAGTAGCAGAAGCCCTGAGTTAATATATCTCCCCCTCACCTTTATAAGCAGTTTTACTCCCCCCCCCCCCCCGCCCGTTTGATTGTTTATATTACCAAAAATTGAGTTTTTCGAACGTAGTATTTAGAAAAGATATATTTTCAAAGTATATGTTTATATATTCACTAGCAGAGGTACCCGGCGTTTCCCGGGTTAATTATACGTGTGGGTAAAGAGATAGATCTCAAAAATTAAATTATAACTCCTAATTGGTTAAATAATAACTCAAACAATACAACACAGAGAAAAGAGACAATCCATTCTACGAAAAATACGAAAAACAGGAAGTCCAGGTGATATACCGGAACTCAAAGGCGACACGCGTAACTCCTTAGCCTCATCAATAGACGGTGCCTTATTAATGTTCTGTCACTGCATCATCATTTTATGCTCGTTATCAATAATTCTTGGAAACGAACGTTCAGTCATCGCATTATCAGCATTTCAGTTTCCAAAATATACACTTTCCCACAGAATATAGTCAAAATATATTTTTAGGAAATGTTTGGATCTGCTATGCTACCAAATAAAGCTAGGTGATATTCCCTGTGTGGCTCGGACTTTTTTTTTTGGAATAAATTTTGAAATATCTTAAAAATAAAACACATGAAATCGCTTAGAATTAATAAAGTAAAAATTCTTAATACAAATTTGAAAAAAAATTTTTAAAGGCTCACAATGGATACACCTCTCCAAGGATGCCACTGCTAGTCTAAATAATTTCTTACACACGTAATCTTACTTTAGATGGACACTTGATGATGTTGCAATTCCCTTTCTTCTCTCGATGTCTTGAATCAAAACTTGGCCATTCATCTCATTTTGTGGTCTAGCGATCACCGATTCTTCTATTGACCTGCTTACCATTTGCTCAATACCGCACGGAGCTAAAGGAGTGCTTCCTCTGTCGTCTTTCCACTGTTTCTCAATAGTCTGCTAACTTTCCTTATCTCCATTTACTAATCATTTTTAAAGATTTTCAAAAAAATTTTTAGGTATTAAGAACTATCTTTTCTAAGAAAAGCCTAAATAACAGGAATTCTATGCATTGTTACAAATTTTTCCTTTCATTGGTGGTCATGAGATACATACTGTTGATCCCTGCCTAGTGTTGGTGCATTGCGTGTTGACACCATTGTTGATACCTATTATTGCACAAACTTTTCTTTACATTGTTGGTCATGAGATATATATATTGTTGGTCCGTGCTGAGTATTTGTAAATTGCGTGTTGATACCATCGTTGCATCATCATTTTATGTTCATTGTTATAATTCTTTGAAAAGAACTTTCTATCATTGCATCATCATTTTATGTTCATTGTTATAATTCTTAGAAACGAATGTTTTGTCATTGCATCATTTTATGTTCATAGTTATTGGTGAATTGCGCATTGATACCATTGTTGATGCGAACACGACGGGCCTATTGTTGCACAAAATTTGTCTTGCATTGTTGGTCATGAGATATTTCTCATTAATATGCCCTGCCATAACCATGAATATCAATTTTTTATCGATAATAATTATCTTCCTGAAATCTAAGGCAGACAGTGACCTTCCTCTTAGTTTGAAGGTCAAGTATGCAAAATTTCATCAAGATCGGAATAAAACTGTAGATTTGTATTCAATACCCACAAACAAATATCCTTCTTTATATATATAGACTAGCAAAGGTACCCGGCGTTGCCCGGGATAATTACACTTGTAGGTAAACAGAACAATCACAAAAAATTTAATTAAATTTTGCAATATCTTAAAAATAAACACATGAAAATGCTTAGAATTAATACAGTAAAAATTCTTAATTTAAATTCGAAAAAAAAAATTTAAAGGCTCACAATGGATGGAACTCTCCAATAATTTCTTACTAACGTAATCTTATTTCAGATGTACACTTGATGTAGTTGCAATTTCCACTCTTTTCTCGATGTGTTGAAGCAAAATTTAGCCATTCATCACTTAGTCTAGCAGTCGCCGATTCTTCTATTTACTTGCTTCCCATATGCTCAATACAGCATGGAGCTAAAGGAGTGCTTCCTCTGTCGTCTTTTCACTCTTTCTCAATAGTCTGCTAACTCTTCATTATCTCCAGTTACTGATCATTTTTAAAGATTTGCAAGAAATTTTTAAATACTAAGACCTTTCTTTTCTAGGAACAAACCTTAATAACAGGAATTCTATGCATTGTTACAAATTGAAATTTATCCTTATTGCATCATCATTTTATGTTCATTGTTATAATTCTTGGAAATGATTGCTTTATCATTGCATCATTTTGTGCTCATTGTTATTGGTGAATTGTGCGTTGATACCATTGTTGATGCGAACACGACGGGCCTATTGTTGCACAAACTTTGCCTTTCATTGTTGGTCATGAGATATTTCTCATTAATATGCCTTGCCATAACCATGAATATCGATTTTTTATCAATAATTATATTTTCGAAATCTGAAGTAGACAGTGACCTTCCTCATGCTTTGAAGGTCAAGTATGCAAAATTTCATCAAGATCGGAATAAAACTGTAGATTTGTATAAAAAACAAACAAACAAACAAACCCACAAACAAACTAACAAATAAACCCACAAACAAACAAACAAACCCACAAACATCCTTCTTTAAATATATAGAAAGACTAGCAGAGGTACCCGGTGTTGCCCGGGATAATTACACTTGTAGGTAAAGAGAACAATCTCAAAAAATTAAATTATAATTCCTAATTGGTTAAATAATAACTCAGTCAATACAACATAGAACAAATGGACTATCCAATCTAAGAAAAATCCGAAAAACAGGAATTCTAAGTGATATATCGGAACCTTATTTAGTTTCTTTTTGACTTGCCTCAGATTAAATTGATATCCATCTTCACCACCGGTGAACATCACTGGATACTTTATACCCAAGTTTTTCTTTCACTGCTAGTCTAAATAATTTCTTAGTCACGTAATCTTACTTTAGATATACACTTGATTTTGTTGCAATTTCCACTCTTCTCTCGATGTCTTGAAGCAAAACTTGGCCATTCATATCTTTGTATAGTCTAGTGGTCGCCGAATCTTCTATTATCATGCTTTCTATTTGCTCAATACAGCACGGAGCTAAATGACCGCTTCCTCTGTCGTCTTTCCACTCTTTCCCAATAGTCAGCTAACTCTCCATTATCTCCAATTACTGATCAATTCTAAAGATTTTCAAGAAATTGTTAAGTAGGCTACTAAGAACTCTCAATTCTAAGAAAACCTGAATGGCAGGAATTCTATGCATTGTTACAAATTGAACCTTATCTACACTGCACAAACTATGCATTTCATTGTTGGTCATGAGATATATATTATTGATCCCTACATAGTGTTGGTGCATTGCGTGTTTATACCATTGTTACCTATTGTTGCACAAACTTTTACTTGCATTATTGGCCATGAGATATATATTGTTGGTCCGTGCAGAGTGTGAATTGCGTGTTGACATTATTGTTGATACCTATTGTTGCACAAATTTTTCCTTGCATTGTTGGTCATGAGATATATATTGTATGTCCGTGCAGAGTGTTTGTGAATTGCGTGTTGATACCATTGTTGACAAGTATTGTTGCACAAACTTTGCCCTGCATTGTTGGTCATGAGATATTTCTCATTAGTATGTCTTGCCATTATCATGAATAGCGATTTTTTATCAATAATTATTATTTTTTCGAAATCTGAGGAAATCTAAACAGTGACCTTCCTCATGCTTTGAAGCTCAAGTATGCAAAATTTCATCAAGATCGGAATAAAACTGTAGATTTGTATTCAATAGACATAAACCCACAAATAAACCCACAAACAAACATCCTACTTTATATATATAGAATAGCAGAGGACCCGGCGTTGGCCGGGATAATTACGCTTGTAGGTAAACAGAACAACCTCAAAAAGCTAAATTAAACCTCCAAATTGGTTAAATAATAACTCAATCACTACAATATAGAGCGAAGGGACTATACATTCTAAGAAAAATTCGAAAGACAGGAATTTACCTCTTCACTGAAAAAATCCATTCTAGGTGATATACCGGGACTTGATTTACCAAAAAAAAAGATTTTAAAAGCTCACAATGTATGGACCTCTCCAAGGATGCCTTCTAGTCTAAATAATTTTTTACTCACGTAATCTTACTTTAGATGTTCACTTGATGTTGTTGCAATTTCATTTTTTCTTTCGATGTCTTGAAGCAAAAATTAGCCATCCATCACTTTGTGTAGTCTAGCGGTCGCCGATTCTTCTATTTACTTGCTTACCATTTGCTCAATACAGCACGGAGCTAAAGGAGTGCTTCCTCTATCGTCTTTCACTCTTTCTCAATAGTCTGATAACTCATTATCTCCAGTTACTGATCATTTTTAAAGATTTTCAAGAAATTGTTAAGTACTAAGAATTCTCTTTTCTAAGAAAAGTCTGAATAACAGGAATTCTATGCATTGAATTCTATATTGCACAAACTTTGCCTTGCATTGTTGGTCATGAGACATATATTGTTGATCCTTGCATAGTGTTGGTGCATTGCGTGTTGACACCATTATTGATACCTAATATTGCACAAACTTTGCTATGTATTGTTGGTCATGAGATATTTCTCATTAATAATCCCTGCCATATGCATGAATATCGATTTTTTTATCAATAATTATTATTTTTTCGATATATGAGGTAGACAGTGACCTTCCTCATGCTTTGAAGGTCATGTATGCGAAATTTTATCCAAATCGGAATAAAACTGTAGATTTGTATAAAGAACAAACAAACAAACCCACAAACCCACAAACAAACAAACATCCTTCTTTATATATATAGACGACTAGCAAAGGTACCCGGCGTTGCCCGGGATAATTACACTTGGATGTAAACAGAACAATCTCAAAAAATTAAATTAAAATTTGCAATATCTTAAAAATAAACACATGAAAATGCTTAGAATTAATACAGTAAAAATTCTTAATGAAAATTCGAAAAAAAAAATTAAAGTCTCACAATGGATGGACCACTCCAATAATTTCTTACTCAGGCAATCTTACTTCAGATGTACACTTGATGTTGTTGCAATTTCCACTCTTCTCTCGTTGTGTTGAAGCAAAATTTGGCCTTTCATCACTTTGGGTAGTCTAGCGGTCGCCAATTCTTCTATTTACTTGCTTCCCATTTGCTCAATACAGCACGGAGCTAAAGGTTTGCTTTCTCTGTCGTCTTTCCACTCTTTCTCAATAGTCTGCTAACTCTTCATTATCTCCAGCTACTGATCATTTTTAAAGATTTTCAAGAAATTGTTAAGTACTAAGAAAAACCTGAATAACAGGAATTCTATGCATTGTTACAAATTGAAACTTATCCATATTGCATCATCATTTTATGTTCATTGTTATAATTCTTGGAAAGGATTGCTTTATCATTGCATCATCATTTTGAGCTCATTGTTATTGGTGAATTGCGTGTTGAAACCATTGTTGATACCTATTGTTGCACAAACTTTTATTTGCATTGTTGGTCATGAGATATATATTGTTGGTCCGTGCAGAGTGTTTGTGAATTGCGTGTTGATACCATTGTTGCAAAAACTTTGTCTTGCATTGTTGGTCATGCGATATTTCTCATTAATATGCCTTGCCATAACCATGAATATCGATTTTTTTATCGATAATTATTATTTTTCCGAAATCTGAGGTAGACAGTGACCTTCCTCATGCTTTGAAGGTCATGTATGCGAAATTTCATCAAGATCGGAATAAAACTGTAGATTTGTATAAAAAACGTACAGACCCACAGACAGACCCACAAACATCCTTCTTTATATATATAGATAGACTAGAAGTGGTACAGATATATCCCGATGCCCGGGATAATTACACTTGCACAAACTTTTCCTTTCATTGTTAGTCATGATATATTGATTGTTGGTCCATGCAGAGCGTTTGTGAATTGCGTGTTGATACCATTGTTGATACCTATTGTTGTACAAACTTTGCCTTGCATTGTTGGTCATGAGATATTTCTCATTAATATGCCTTGCCATAACCATGAATATCGATTTTTTATCGATATTTATTATTTTTCCGAAATCTGAGGTAGACAGTGACCTTCCTCATGCTTTAAAGGTCATGTATGCGAAATTTTATCAAGATCGGAATAAAACTGTAGATTTGTATAAAAAACGTACACACAGATCCACAGACCCACACACAGACCCATAGACCCACAGACGCACAGACCCACAAACATCCTTCTTTATATATATAGATTCCTTTCTCAGCATTTCCGATTGAATGATATATCATAGGCCATCTGTTGCCGCAGTTCTAAAGACCATGTGACTACCACCCCCTGAACTATTTTTCCACAAACTTTTCCTTGCATTGTTGGTCATGAGATATATAATGTTGGTCCGTGCAGAGTGTTTGTGAATTGCGTGTTGATGCCAAAGTTGACACCTATTGTTGCATCAACTTTTTATGTTCATTGTTATGAACTCCTACCCTGCTGGGACAATTTGGCCCAAACTTTATAGTAATGTAAACCTTGCCTAGAGGAATACGAATAATGAATTTCGCTCATTTACATATGTAAATGCACTTAAAACACCTGGGCCCCTCTAACGCCGTAACTCCGATCCAAGTGGCCAATCAAAACCAATTTAAATAAACCATTAAGGAATGACATAACCAAGTACCGAAATGTTAAACTAAATGAACTATATTTTTAAACGGTCCTATGTTAACATTGGAAGTTTTCTAATGGACCATTATCATACCATTAAACCACGTACCTTTGAAATAATTTCAACTATCATTAATTTTACGTTATATTCATTCATGACACATCATTCAAAGTTGTTTGATATATTACATGCCATATTTTAGCATTGAAAATTCCAATGAACCATAATGGTTCCACTAAACCAGGTTCCTTGAAAACAATTTGGACTATCATTAATTTTACGTTATATTCATTCATTAAACATCATCCCAATTTGTTTGATATATTACATGCCACATTTAGGCATTGAAAGTTCCAATGAACCATCACGGTACCACAAAACCAGGTTCCTTGAAACCAATTTGGACTATCATTAATTTTACGTTATATTCATTCATGACACCT
>JAHWFO010097618.1:1276660-1307569 GCA_023313115.1 Rhysida immarginata
CAATTTGGACTATCATTAATTTTACGTTATATTCATTCATGACACCTTATTCCAAGTCGTTTGATATATTACATGCCATATTTTAGCATTGAAAGTTCCAATGAACCATAATGGTTCCACTAAAACAGGTGGCTTGAAACCAATTTCGACTATCATTAATTTTACTTTATATTAATTGATGACACATCATTTCAAGACGTTTGAAATCTTACATGCCATATTTTAGCATTGAAAGTTCCAATGAACCATCATGGTTTCACTAAACCAGGTTCCTAAAAACCAATTTGGATTATCATGAATTTTACGTTATAATCCTTCAAGATTTGTTTGACATATTACTTAATATATCTGTCCATTGAAAATTGCTGGGCGGGAAAATAGAGGTACCATTTGTGCACGTGCCAATGAACCGATTTAGATAATATTTGTAACTGGTTCGTGCCATGAACCATATTCATCGACTGACGAAAACAGATTTTGAAAATCTTTCATAACCTCGGAGGAGTTTGAGTTACAGACAGACAGACGGACAGACAGAGAGACAGACAGACAGACGGACAGACACGTTTCCCCACACTGATAGCATAAAGCACCTTTCGGTACTTAATAAACCATTAAGTAATGACATAACCAAGTACCGAAAGGTTAAACTAAAAACCATTCGCGGAACTATATTTTTAAACGGCCCTATGTTAACATTGGAAGTTTCTAATGGACCATTATGATACCATTAGACCATGTACCTTTGAAATAATTTCAACTATCATTAATTTTACGTTATATTCATTCATGACACATCATTCCAAGTTGTTTGATATATTACATGCCATATTTTAGCATTGCAGTTTCAATGAACCATAATGGTTCCACTAAAACAGGATGGTTCCACTAACCAGTTTCCTTGAAACCAATATCGATTATCGTTAATTTTACGTTATATTCATTTATGACCCATCATTCCAAGTCGTTTGATATATTACATGCCATATTTTAGCATTGAAAGTTCCAATGAACCATAATGGTTCCACTAAAACAGGTGGCTTGAAACCAATTTCGACTATCATTAATTTTACTTTATATTAATTGATGACACATCATTTCAACACGTTTGAAATCTTACATGCCGTATTTTAGCATTGAAAGTTCCAATGAACCATCATGGTTTCACTAAACCAGGTTCCTTGAAACCAATTTGGATTATCATGAATTTTACGTTATAATCCTTCATGGCACCTCATTCCAAATCGTATGATATATTACATGCCATATTTTGGTATTGAAAGTTCCAATGAACCATAATGGTTCCACTAAACCAGGTTTCTTGAAACCAATTTGGAATATCATTAATTTTACGTTATATTCATTCATGACACCTCATTCCAAGTCGTTTGATATATTACATGCCATATTTTAGCATTGAAAGTTCCAATGAACCATAATTGTTCCACTAAACCAGATTCCTTGAAACCAATTTGGACTATCAATAATTTTACGTTATATTCATTCATGACACTTCATTCCAAGTCGTTTGATATATTACATGCCATATTTTAGCATTGAAAGTTCCAATGAACCATAATAGTTCCACTAAAGCAGGTTCTGTGGAACCAATTTGGACTATCATTAATTTTACGTTATATTCATTTATTATACATCATCCCAATTTGTTTGATATATTACATGCCATATTTAAGCTTTGAAAGTTCTAATGAACCATCACGGTACCACAAAACCAGGTTCCTTGAAACCAATTTGGACTATCCTTAATTTTACGTTATATTCCTTCATGACAACTCATTCCAAGTCGTTTGATATATTACATGCCATATTTTAGCATTGAAAGTTCCAATGAACCATAATGGTTCCACTAAAACAGGTGGCTTGAAACCAATTTCGACTCTCATTAATTTTACTTTATATTAATTCATGACACATTATTTCAAGACGTTTGAAATCTTACATGCCATATTTTAGCATTGAAAGTTCCAATGAACCATCAGGGTTTCACTAAACTAGATTCCTTGAAACCAATTTTCACTATCAATAATTTTACGTTATACTCATTCATGACACTTCATTCCAAGTCGTTTGATATATTGCATGCCATATTTTAGCATTGAAAGTTCCAATGAACCATCATGGTTCCACTAAACGAGGTTCCTTGAAACCAATTTGGATTATCATGAATTTTACGTTATAATCCTTCATGGCACCATATTCCAAATCGTTTAATATATTACATGCCATATTTTGGTATTGAAAGTTCCAATGAACCATAATGGTTCCACTAAACCAGAATGGTTCCACTAAACCAGGTTCCTTGAAACCAATTTGGACTATCATTACTTTTACGTGATATTCATTTATGATACATCATCACAATTTGTTTGTTTTATTAGGTGCCATATCTTATCATTGAAAATTTTTGAAGGTGTCATAAAGGTACCATTAGTGCACGTGCCAATGTTTCGATTGCAACAATTTTCAAAATGGTTCATTTCCTGAACCATATTTATTGGCCGAAATAATAATTTATATTCGCTTGTATCTCGTCATTAAGAATTGTTTGACATATTACTTAATATATCTGTCCATGGAAAATTGCTAGGTGTGGTCGTGATGGTACCATTTGTGGACGTGCTAACGAACCGATTTAGATAAAATTTATGATTTTTTCATGGCATGTACCATATTCATCGACTGACGAAAATAGTAATGAATAACCGCATCTATCTCGTCATTACGATTTGTTTTATATATTACTCAATATTTCTTTCCATTGAAAATTGCTGGGCGGGAAAATAGAGGTACCATTTGTGCACGTGCCATTGAACCGATTTAGATAGTATTTGTAACTGGTTCGTGCCATGAACCATATTCATCGACTGACGAAAACAGATTTTGAAAATCTTTCATAACCTCGGAGGAGTTTGAGTTACAGACAGACAGACGGACAGACAGACAGACAGACGGACAGACAGACAGACAGACAGACAGACAGACAGACAGACAGACGGACAGACACGTTTCCCCACACTGATAGCATAAAGCACCTTTCGGTACTTAATAAACCATTAAGGAATGACATAACCAAGTACCGAAAGGTTAAACTAAAACCATTCGCGGAACTATATTTTTAAACTGCGTTATTATTATTAACATTGGAAGTTTCTAATGGACCATAATGATACCATTAAACCACGTACCTTTGAAATAATTTCAACTATCATTTATATTACGTTATATTCATTCATGACACATCATTCTAAGGTGTTTGATATATTGCATGCCATATTTTAGCATTGATAGTTTCAATAAACCATGATGGTTCCACTAAACCAGGTTCCTTGAAATCAATTTCGACTATTGTTAATTTTACCTTATATTAATTCATGACACATCATTCCAAGTCGTTTGATATATTATATGCTATATTTTAGCATTGAAAGTTCCAATGAACCATAATGGTTCCACTAAACCAGAATGGTTCCACTAAACCAGGTTCCTCGAAACCAATTTTGACTATCATTAATTTTACGTTATATTCTTTCATGACACCTCATTCCAAGTCGTTTGATATATTACATGCCATATTTAAGCATTGAAAGTTCCAATGAACCATCAGGGTTTCACTAAACCAGGTTCCTTGAAACCAATTTGGATTATCATGAATTTTACGTTATAATCATTCATGGCACCTTATTCCAAATCGTTTGATATATTACATGCCATATTTTGGTATTGAAAGTTCCAATGAACCATAATGGTTAACCAAACCAGGTTCCTTGAAACCAATTTCGACTATCATTAATGTTACGTTATATTCATTCATGACACTTCTTTCCAAGTCGTTTGATATATTACATGCCATATTTTAGCATTGACAGTTCCAATGAACCATCATGGTTCCACTAAACCAGAATGGTTCCACTAAACAAGGTTCCTTGAAACCAATTTGGACTATCATTACTTTTACGTGATATTCATTTATGATACATCATCACAATTTGTTTGATATATTACATGCCATATCTTATCATTGAAAATTTTTGAAGGTGTCATAAAGGTACCCTTAGTGCACATGCCAATGTTTCGATTGCAACAATTTTCAAAATGGTTCATTTCCTGAACCATATTTATTGGCCGAAATAGTAATTTATATTCGCTTGTATCTCGTCATTAAGATTTGTTTGACATATTACTTAAAATATCTGTCCATTGAAAATTGCTAGGTGAGGTCGTGATGGTACCATTTATGGACGAGCTAATGAACCGATTTAGATAAAATTTATGATTTTTTCATGGCGTGTACCATATTCATCGACTGACGAAAATAGTAATGAATAACCGCATCTATCTCGTCATTACGATTTGTTTGGTATATTACTCAATTTTTCTTCCCATTGAAAATTGCCGGGCGGGAAAATAGAGGTACCATTTGTGCACGTGCCAATGAACCGATTTAGATAATATTTGTAACTGGTTCGTGCCATGAACCATATTCATCGACTGACGAAAACAGATTTTGAAAATCTTTCATAACCTCGGAGGAGTTTGAGTTACGGTCAGACCGACAGACAGACAGACAGACAGACAGACGGACAGACACGTTTCCCCACACTGATAGCATAAAGCACCTTTCGGTACTTAATAATGGAGCAAGACATGCCTATGGATCGGCCTCGGTGGCTTAGTAGTTGCGTGATCGCCTCTGATGCCCGAGGACGCGGGTTGGACACAGGCCGAGGACGACGAGGATTTTTTCAGGGGGAAAATCCTGAGATCACGCACTTCCTTCGGAAGGTAAGTAAAACCGTTGATCTCGTGTAGTCATTTGCCCATTGCACCTAAAAGAAATATTGAGAGGAAAATTTTGCCCCTATAACGCCGTCCTGAAATGACTATAGCAGTTGAAAAGGATGTTAATACCAAACAAACCAAACCAACATGCCTATGGTAACTATGTTCTGAGTTTCAACCTTCTACGTCAAAGATGTGGATAATATGATGGGAAAGGACAGACAGGCAGACAGATGGACATTGTGAAATCATTAAGCGCTCTATTCTTCCTCTATTTAATAATGCTATTCCAACAATCATTAGCAATCAACGGAGAAACAAAATAATCCAATGAAAGTATCCACAGCTCTGTTATGTGTTAATGACCATTAGCATTCAAAGGAGTCAAGCCAAAAACTGGACACAACTATACAAAGAAAAATGAGTCCGAAAACACTATTCCACATTTTAAATTTTAATTAAAATTTTTATTATGTGGAATAGCGTTTTCGGAGTTATTTGTCTTTGTATTTTCTTTGTACCATTACCATTAGCGATAAAATCTAAGAAAATTAAATTGGTAGAGAAATGGTGGAAAAGAAACCTTTAGATAATGACCCAAATCAGGATCGGAATATAAGATTTGAAATACCTCTATACAATGAAATTTTCAAGAAACTAGTAAAAAACGCCACTTTGAAGTAAATGAAAGATTGTCTCTCTTATGACTTTGGAAAACGAACAAGAAAATTTTTAAGAGCCAAAAAAGTTTTCAGTATCAATGAGGTTTTTTAAATTTTATTCAGCTTTAGACCGAATATTTAATATTCAAGTCTAAATTTTATAAATGCTATAAAAACGGTCTCGTGAACATTTTATGTTAAGCGCGAGTCAAGGAAGAAATCACGGGAAAACTTGTCACATTTATGAGTTTTATTATACTCATATTTTGTAAATTATAAAATTTCTTTAAAAATTACTTCGGGCTCTTTCTTTTACTCTATTTTGTTAGAAGTTGGTTTTCTGTTTGTTTAGCCAGAGGGGAGTGAGGAGAAAGAGTGAAATCGATCTTGGAAAATTTCTAAAGCAATTAAGAAAGCGATTAAGGAAAGGGGTTAAACTAGTAATATTTATTTTTATTATTTAGGTCGATCGCATTTACGGCAATTTAACGGTTGTAATAAGACTGTTGAGTCAACATATTGGGGGGAAAAAAAGCAAGCGCTTCATTTTCCCTCAGGTAAAGGTTCCTTTGTTTATTTTCTTCATTCCCTAGAGGGGTATGAAGAATGGCGAGTGCTTCTCGATTGTTAATATCTCCGATCGATACCCCTCTGAAACTGAGTTGCTTAATGCACCTCATCATGGAACATTATGACCCATCTTAGATTATGTTAGTGAGAATGAACGTAATAAAGTGAATGATATTTTTATGTAAGAATCTTGAAATTCGGTAAAATGGAATTTCAATTGACAGCCTAAATATATTTAAAAATAATTTATGCGAATTTTGTGTTTTATGAAAATACTATTATGTAAATTTCATTCTTAGACCATAAGAATTGATACCATTATCGTTTAACGTGTTAATTAGCAAACACGAACCAGATTTTATGAGATGATTAATTACTTTCATTTATTCCGTAATAAAAAAATCAAGTATTTTAATTAATTTTCTATCAAATAAAACTGATTCTGTAAGATTTTTTTTTTTTTTTTTTTTTTTTACACATCACGTCATTGTTAGCAGACCATGACATCTTTGTCTTCAGTGAGAAAGTTAATTAATCGTCTTTTTTGTGAATTTACTGAATAAAAAAAAAGAAAGAAAGAAAGAAAAAAAACGCAACTGCAAGCTGGTATATGTCAACCACAAAGACACAAAAGATAAACTACTCTTTACTGAATTCCAAGTTTTTTTCTTTTACTTCAGGCTACACTCAACAAATTCTTTCTTTATTCTTTTTATTCGTTGACATTTCATTTTCAGATTAAATGAAAAACGGCCAGGAGATAGCCTGCATTAAATTAAAATTCATGAGCTTGATTTATTCCGCAACGAGGGTTTTTTTTTCATTTACATCCTTTATGACTGGAAAGGTGAAACGATAAAATCTCACACACATAATGGTCGAGATTTATTTCTCACCCAAGTGCTCATTTTTAACGCCTAAAATACTAACGCTTGTATGGATATGCGATTTTGGTTTTATTTCCCCCATGGATTTACTTAGCTTTTTGATGAATCATTTTATAGACTACATAAAATAAACTCTCACAGATAAGAGGGAATTCAAAAAAAAAAATTAAACGAAGAACAGTATATAAAATTCAGCTGCATACACATAAAATAAAGAGGAAAATACAACCCAAAGACATCGTCCTTAAACTTCTTTTTATGTTTTGACTAGAAACAAACAAAGAGAATTAATTACATATGATTGGTTTGTTTTGTTTTGTTTGGTACTAATGTCCTTTTCAACTGCTATGTTCATTTCAGGACGGCGTTATAGGGGCCGCAAATTTTGCCTCGCAGCCAGCAAACGACTACACGGGACCAACGGCTTTACTTCCCTTCCCAAGGATTTTCCCCTGAAATATCCTCGTCGTCCTCGGCCGGAATCGAACCCGCGTACTCGTGCATCAGAGGCGATTACGCAACCACCGAGGCCGATAAATAATTACATACGGTAAAAACGTTTGCTCAAATTCAGTATGACTTATAAAATTAATAAATGTATTTGGGTTTCAAAAAAGTTGCCTTCAATTTAAGAAATCTTAAAAATAAAACAGGCGTAATTTTTTGAATTTAATTAACTTGGAGTTTTCCATATAAGATCGCGGAAAATTTAACAACACCTTTCAGCGCATTAAAGGCAAATACTGTCATGGTGTGCGCAACTATTTGGCGGAACAGCCTAAATACGGTTATGACAAAATAACTGAATGGCTTATGTATGATGATTTATGTATTTCGGAAAAAGCGAACCCCCTCGGTTTTTTACGTGCAACAGTAATTCGGGTGTTCAGAGAATGTCAGTTCCGCAACAAAATTTCAAGCGATAAGCGCAAATGTCACCAGAAGGGGCTTGTGGATGAAAGAGGTAAAAGGAGATTGGTAGCTATCATCTGCGGCAACAGAAAATTAATAACTAACAGATTACAATTCACTAAACTACAGTAAAACAAATAAATCATATCCGAAAGCAGAACACGCCGATCCTTGAACCTGGTAGATTATAACAGTAGTAAAATCATCCAGCTCTATTTCCTATCATATAATAAAGAAAAGCCCATCTGCTAGCTATAAGTCAAGGCGCACTTTAACTGGAAACACTTAATGAGTAGAAAAATGTGGCCTGGTCTGCTCAGTTTCGATTCCTTGTCCACCATGCTGATGGCAAGAAGAGAATATGGTTTAAACAGTACGAACAATGGGGGAAGGAATGTAGCCTTTCAGAGATGGTATAATACTCAACATTGTTGCAAACCAAATACACTCGTTTATAGCTACAGTATATCCCACACAGATGGCCAGTTTCAACAAAGCAATACATCCTGTCACCTGCTCGATTAGTTTCAAACTGATTCAGTTGATAAGACTGACTTTGATGGGCTTTATTAGCAAGTCCAGTCACCCGATCTACCCGATAGACACATTTGTGGGACTAGGTGGACATATCCATTCAAAGCCTACAAATGTTGCCACAATGCAATCAGAACCAGCTGATTGCTGTTAGTATGTCAGCATGGATAAATATTCTTATATAAGATTTCAAACACCTTGTGGAATCTAAACACGCGGGAATACACAGGGTGTTTTTAAAGGTGGTTACCAACGTTACACACAGTTAGGGGACACCAAAACAAACAGTTTTTACCACAGCTTGGGGGTCGGAACCCTACCATTGTCTGGCTATGGGAGAGAGAAGTGATGTAATGTGCAAATGAAAAAACAAAACGTCATATCAATTAGTTTATTGACACGTGAAGGCAACGCTTACAGAAGCCGCTAAAAGTGTCCACCAGCCATTTCGATACATGCATTGCATCGTCGCAACAGTGACTCCCGCATATTGCCAAACAACCCTGGTATATCATGGACTTCTTCGCTGACAACTGCAATGCGGGCAACCAACTCTTCAAAGGTAGTGGTAGGTGTGCAGTAGACGAGTGCTTTCATGTGAAACCACAAGAAGAAGTCAAGGTTAGTAAGATTCGGTGGCCTGGGATGCCATGTAACTAGTCCACCTCTACCCATCCAACAGTTACCGAATGTGTCATTAATATGGTCATGCACAACACGGGTGAAGTATACGGGCGACCCATCATGATGGAACCATATACGTCCCAGAATATCCAGCGGTCATCGTCCAGGAGCTCAGGCAGCACATCAACGATAAAGTGAAGATATTTATCTGCACTAAGGCGAAGAGTTAGGAAGAGGATACGTTAAGCTATGCTTAGATCATGAAAAAATCGCGTAATTTTGCATCGTTAAAAGACTTACCAGTTATTTGCCTCATAGTTCTTTAACAATTTGGCTCTCATTTTTAAGAAAGATAGGTACTTATTTCACTATAAACTTGAGAGATACACATCAGTATATTCCAACTCTTATTAATGATTGCAATTAATGTTGTGTGAATATCCTTTTTATCCGGAATTTTTAATGCATGCACATCTTTTTGTTATGTGCATTCATTATCATAATTTCCAATGTGATCACTTCTCTCCCCCATAGCCGGACAATGGTACAGTTCCGACCCCCACTGCTACGGTAAAAACTCTTTGTTTGGTGTCCCCTAACTGTGTGTAACGTTTAGTAACTACCTTTAGAAACAACCTGTATAATTACAAAATACTCATTTATACCTTAACATGGAGTTACAGCACTGTTTTTATTTATAATTTTTTATAGGAATGATATCTATTTATATGAATGAGAACCAAGTTCATAGTGAGTTTTATCCATTTCATTACCAACTGATTCTTTAGGGAAGCCAAATTTCGAGAGAGGGGTGGTTTTTTTTAACTCTTCTTTACAGTTTCTTCCCAGTTTGATGGCTTCCATCAGGATTTCGCACAATTGAAAAGCAGGTCGTTGGAATATAGGCAAAATCTATATTCGTTAAACAATATTATGTACGAGGAAGGATCAGAAAATAAGTTCTGACTAGGTTATCCCTCTTTGCCCTAAAATCGTTTCTTGGTGGCCAAAAATTCAACAACGATGACAGGAGAAAAGAAGCTGTCACTAGTTGACATCATAGAAGGCAACGTTATATGAAGAGGGATAGAAAAACTGCCCTGCTATAAGTCTTCAAAAAGGTGATAGCTATGTAAAAAAATGGTTTTCAAGGTATGGAGATTTTTTTCTAAGCGTGTACTTGCTTTTTTTGTACTATCAAACGGAACTTATTTTCTGGACGTACCTCGTATAACAACAAAAGACAGGAAATCGATATAGATATACCAAAGATACACGAGTTGGCAGAACGAGGGCAGTTCACAAAACAGCGACGAAGCAGGAAAAGAGTTTCAGTGTCCGACATGATTCGAACTCGACTTCTTGCCTGAACCGATTAATTTTACTGGTTTAATGTAATGCAAGGACGCCGGACATCATTCACCTAAGTGAAAACGCTTTTGGAATAGGGTGTACATCTATTATTATATTGTACCGTGTATTCAGAACAGAGTACAGAAAAAATCATCATGTAAATAGAACATTTTGCTGTGGAATGAAACGTCTGAGCTGAAACAGAGGAATGAGTGAGAGAGAGAGAGAGAGAGAGAGAGAGAGAGAGAGAGAGTGAGAGTGACTATAGCGGCACACAGACTATAAACCTAAGTAGAATGTGAGAAAACGTTGGTGAGTTTTACGCTTCTTTTCATTTATTTTGAAAATATAGTACGAGGGCATAATGAAAAGTAAAGCCTCCATGGTTATAACTTTTTTATTTTTTAACCGATTTTCAAAATTCTTTTTGTATCTGATACTTACATTTGTCCTCTATGTAATGCACTATTCACTTTTCGACATAGTCCCCATCCCTTTCCACGCAGGATGTTTGGCGATCTGTGCGGACAGGCGTTATCGTGCTGCAGAATAGGATCCAAAGCTGCCATTCAATCCACGTTTTCCAGGACTATGAATGAGTCTAAACTCGGCTCCCCCCAAGAAACAGATAGCTGTGCGTCTCTGCTGTGTCCTGCTGTGTTTTGTTTTGTTACTGAATGTTAATAAGTAACACTGTCCAACAAAAAAAAATTACTGAACAGAGAAGCACCGTTTCTAAGGTAATTTTTTGCGTAGATTACAAAAATGACGCTCAACTTATTAAATATATAAGCTTAAGCCACACGTTATTTAATTAAGATATAAGCTCATCCCATTTAATACGTTCCATAGGGTGCCTTACAAGCGCAAACTCGCAGAAAAGATAGAAATGAAGAAAAATCAGGAGGAAGCTAAGATGAAAAGAATGGAGGCTAAATGAAACTTTGTGCTCCGTCAAAGGACCAGTCCTTGCGCGGGAAGAAGCCTGCAAAGAAGTCTTCCCAGGTGAGAGAACCGGTCCAGCGATCTCGTGCATCGGCAATTTGACTACGGCGACTGTGTGTAAACTTTGTGACGAGTCCTTTGATGAAAACTGGATACAATAGGAAAATGTCTAAGTTGGGTCCACGAAGAATGTGTGTTCGTGGACAATGCTATTACTTTTGTGATATCTGCCAATTACAATCTTACCTTTTTTCATCGTTTTAATATTTGCTAATCAATTGTATTTTTCACAGTGCACTAATAAGCATAAGAAAAATAAGTTAAAATAAATTTTCTGCTATTACTCGGCCTATTGTGTAATTCGGACCGAATGCAAAAAATTTTAAATTTCATATGAAACCCATATCATTATAGTATTCCATAAGAATAGTGCACCAAAAGATAGACCGAAATGTCCATATCATTATACTGTATTTACGTTTGAAAATTGGAGCTACGTCAGTTTGAATAGAAGTTACAGCCTTTTTTCTTAGGGAGTGCAAATTACACGGGCCTCCCTTAATATGTCAAACAACTAATAATGACTTGTCATGAATGAATATATCGAGTAATTAATGATACTTGAAATTGGTTTAGTAGAACATATTTAGAACAGGGGTTACCAAATGAGTATTGAATCCACGACATTCCAGATTTAGAACAGGGTTGCATCTTTCCTTCACTACCATTTGGTATCTTTGAAAACTTTCAATGCTTAGATACGGAATGTAATATATCAAACAGCTTATTGTTTGGACCTGTCATGAATGAATGGTAAAATCAATGATTGTCAAAATTGGTTCAATGGTACGTGTTGTAATGGTGCAATTATCGTACCATTGGAAACTTTGAATGCTAAGACATGGCATGTAATATATCAAACAATTCGTAACGACGTGTCATAAATGAATTTAACGATGGTTGAAATTGGTTAGTAGTATGTGTTCTAATGGTATCAATAATGGCACTATGTGCATAGGCACAGCGGAACTGCAGCACCCCCAGTTTCACTTTCGATATCGATAACATTCAATATAAGCTTTTCAATTTAATACTATCTTTATACATGTATATAATATAATCCTTAAGCTTAATGTCAGTAGCTATTCCATAGTTCGTGAAAAAATTACAATTTTCTGACGCAGCACCCCCAGAAATTTTAGTTACTGGCCACCACTGATTGGGAGGTGTTCCAATAGTAACATTACTGTACTATTGGAACTTTCAATGTTAAGATATGGCATGCCGTACACCTAACAACTTCTAACGGGTTGTTAGGCCTATTTTCATTCCTAGTTAACAGCTATCACCAGCAAATTGCTGTTATGCCTAACATTGTCAACAGCTAATTTCTGTTAGACCATATTATTTTCAATAGTTAATTGCTAGTAGCTAATCGCCTGCTTCAATACTTGATGATTACGTATAAAGCTTTAGCAACGGAATGTGAAAAAATAATAAATGTTTATACAGAATGCTTCAACAATTGACGCTCACTTTGTTTAACATTATACAGGATACCTAGAATGCAAAGAACTTTTATTTGTTCGAATATAAAAAGAAATACTACACTTTTCATTTAATCTTTTGGTTTTTCGATTTTATTCGTTTAAATTCTCTTATTTATGTTAGTTTAATTATTTAGGAATATATAATTCAGTTTTCATATTTTATATAGATCTTTTAAAGTGTTTTAAACTGCAGATTAGTTCTAGGTATCCGATGTCGCGATGCCGTAACACGAAAATATGCTCCTTTTATCCGCCATGGCACCCTTCTCAAATTTTTGTTCATTTACTTTTAAATAAGAGTAGGAGTTGAATTCTATATGATTAATTTGAAAAAAATGATAATTCCATTTTAATGTAAAAAATAGAAATAAAATAAATATTAAAAAATTTAATAGTCACCCTGTGTGGAGAAATACAAATATTGACAAAGACGAAACACAGAAGAAACGAAGGTCTTGTGGAGCTGATTTCATCTAGATTTTCTTCTCCTGTTTAATGTGTTTCTTTTGTGTTTTCCTGTAAATTTCTTCACAAGACCTTCTCTTCATCTGTGTTTCGTCTACATCAGCTCCACAAGACCTTCGTTTCATCTGTGTTTCGTCTTCTTCAATATTTGTATTTCTCCACATCGGGTGACTTTTTTAACTGTTTTTTATTTATTTTATTTCTATTTTTTTTTTTTTACATAAAAATGGAATTATCATCTTTTTAAAATTAACTTATTTACTTTTGTTTATTTACTTTTGGAGAGCCACCCTTCTCAAATTTAATAGTCAGGTGGATTAAAGAAAGCAGAACTAAATTATTTAATGTTTAGTGAATTCTGCTCTCACGAGTAATTATTTCATTGACCGACAAATAAAGTCACTTCCGGAAAAATAATAGCCGAGGAGAAGGGATTGTAAAAACGCTGTTTTTAGCTTTTGAAAACATTTTTATAGTAGCGACGATGTACACGGATTATTATAAACAATTATTATAATAGTTGTAGAACAATTATTATAATAGTTGCTATTTACTTCTAACCTAATCAAAGTGCAAAAAAAAAAAAAACCCCATCGAATTCATCCATGAAAAATTGCTCATTTTATACCTCAACAAGGTCTACTCTGCTCAATCGGAACTTATTGATTTTTTTAAAACCACAGTGGATTTAAATATGTCCAATGACCCAAATGACTGTACAGCAAAATATGGAACTACAACACAGGTCAACACACATTTTAGTGCCGGCGATTTTTCAAGTGTTCTTAGGTATTTTAGGATGTAGAAATCAAAAATAACTTCATATTTGTTCTACCAGATATATTTTCGAGATATCAACGTCGCAACGTCACACAATACAGAAATAGCAGTCATCAATGTGGTTTCTGGGTTCCCTCCAAACCATCGGCACACCAAATTTCAGATTTCTCATTTGTCCATTTGTCCATTGCCGTAAGTGTTCCGTACAAATTTTATACACAACATATGGTGCCCACTTTTTGTCTTGGCCACCAAGCTTAACGCCAAAGTATCCAAGGTACGCTCTCGCTGCTTTAGATAATTATGGCGCTGATAATCATGGCGTTTTTTTAGTAAAATTCGTGGCCATCTACCGGGAAAAAACGCCACGAACTTTTTCCCAGACCTATTACATCAACGTCGCACCTCTCTACCATAACAAATAATAAAAGCGCATTAAGTTAGTGGTGCTCTATCTCAAAAACTATAGCTGATAGCTGTTTTCATATTTGGAATCAACACATCAAATATAATCAAAATCAGTTCTAACCAGAGACATTTGCAAAAGGAGACTGGGCATTTGACGATTGGCCCATTGAAATTCTGTAATTCCGGTTATGTGGCGCCCTTTGACAGTCCGAGCAAGTTCTACGGGGAACGTTCATTACTGACGTCCTACAAGAAACTCAAGTAAATTGATAAATGACGTAATAACGTTTTCATTCACGACCCTACTATATATCCAGGCTGACGACTGAATTGATGACGTCATGCTAGAGATCGGTGAGGCATCAGGTCGTCTGCTTGCTATTTTGACACAGGAGATAATTTTTGTCATATTATTGAAGTATTCGTTTAATTTGAATAAACATAATTTATCATATTCAATCACTTGTAATCAGGAACGTAATTAGAAACCTCTCGTAAGTATAATTTTTTTATAAATAATAATTATTTTCAATTTTATTCTCATTATAACATTATATATATTATAATTTGATAATTTTTATAATTTAATAAAATTAAAATAAACTATTGAATTGGAGTTTTTGATATAAACCTAAAAATTAATTTGATAAAAATCTTTTAAAATTATATTTTGATAAGAATGTATAAAATTATATTTTGATAAAAACAAGTTTAAAAAACTTAAACATGCAAATGCATTTTAAAAGTTATTAAGGATTATTATTTTGGGGTGTAAATAAATCAACAACTTGATCTAGTTAACATTATAAATAACCTCAATCTTATTATTTAAATATAGAAAATTTTAATTGAAAACAAAATTTAAAGGAAAAAATCAATAATTACAAAATTTATTGATTGTCAATTATATTTCCAGACGATAATAATAAGAAAATTTTTTAAAAATTGTATTTCATCCATATTTTAGAGGAAGCGTAATTCAAGTGATAAGGCCGACTGAGCCAACAATGGCGGATTCTGTAGCAGATGACAAAGTCTGGCGTACTTTCCTAATCTAGAGCTTTACCCACAGGGCATCTTATGTCGGATCGAGTTAGATGCATGTAAACGCGAGACATTTTTGGATTAGCTCAAGTGGATCCGGATAGAAACGTGCATGTAAACGTAGTGATTATAACCAAGTTTCTTGAATGGCTCAGGCATTTTTTCACGACAATTTTTTTTTAGGAGCTTTACTATTGCTTAATAACTTTATGATGACTTTTCTGAAAAATACTCCTGCTGCTTATTTGTTGTAGTTTAAGAATAGCGTTATGTAGTATATTTTGTGATATCCGTTCATTGATGTTATATTCATCTTGCCTTTAGACAGAAGCGGAAATTTGTCACACGTCTATTTAAAAAAAATCTGATTTATATATTATGGAAATATATTAAGCCTAAAACTATGAACACAAAAAAGAATAAACCATAAAGCTACAGCATGATGACAAACTTAAAGTTCTTTTTGCAAAATTTTCAAACCTCAAATGTTAAGGGTCTAAACATCACGCGAAGATTACTGAAAACCTGGAGTTTATGTAGTTTAAAAAAAAGAAAAATTTCAACAATTGAAAACACTTAGTTCCACACCAAACGTGCTGCATCATTATTAGCCGTACTACTTATTAACAAAACCATGGTCTTTTAATCCTCTGGTCTGTGCAGTCGCGCGAATTCCGTTGTTGGAGTTAACAGTTGGATTGCTGTTTTTACTGAAGAGTCGATTTTTGCCCCCTCTATTGCTTGAATTTAGCTACAGCCCAAACTTAACAATGTATTTTAACGATCGTACAACAAACACCTTCTAGAAAGAAAGCCAAACAACTGAAACGTCATACATTGTTACATCATAATATTTCGACATTCTTACTCGTATTTCTACCAATAGTAAGCCCTGAATTCGGTCGACTTATGATGATGTAACAATGTATGACGTTTCAGTTGTTTGGCTTTCTTTCTAGGAGGCGTTGGTACAACCCAGAGATCTTTAATACTAACGAGATATGACAACCATTGTTGTTTGATGTAATGACACCAGATGGCAGCCTCATTTATGACGTCATTGCGACGTCACGGCCAATTTTATGTCATAAACTGTTTTCATTTACAAAACTGACTTTTAGTGTCATTTATTCCTGGATAGGCTTATAAATGCAAGCTGAATTTAAAAATGGCCAAAAATCAACGATGTGCCGCGAGATATTGTTTAAACACCATGTTTTGTATTGTTCAAAGTCTATCAGCAATAAAACACTAAATTCTTAAAAAAAAATCTACATTTAGTGTAGTGGACATATGTTGTTCGTTTTAAAAATTTGTTGGTTTCTTTTTAATTTTCAATTTAAAATATTCCAAATGTAAAAATGAAGTAAAATTATATCAGAGATTTTTCATATTTAAGTTATATATAATAAAAACTATAAGAAATAATTACATTATATAATTTTAAGTTTATAAAATAATTTCATCATTAATTTTATTATTTCTTTGTATACGTGTACGTATTATATAATTACATTTCCGTTTCTAAAATGAATATGCTTGTAAATAATGTGCATTTATTAATTTTTAATTGCATTTTATTAATTTATTTATTATTTATTAATATTTATTCTTAAATATTGTTAATTTCTTATTGTATTTTATTAATTTATTTATTAAATGTATCTATTTCTATTTTATTTCCAAAGATAACAATAACACGAATCAATTTCCAATATTGTCTTTATTAATTCAATTCATTATTTCAACGCTAACATTAAATAAATCAAAATTTGAAAGTAAAGAGTTTATGAATGCAATTTACGTCACTAAGCTATAACATTGCGAAAAGAAGTGACGTCATTTATGCATGTTACGTAATGACGTCAGTTTCTCGCGATGCTCGCAGGAAACGATATCTGAACGATACTTTTGCTTTATCCCACTACACCAGAGGCCACTGCTATCACGGAATTACAAAGGCAACAATGGAAAATGTGTTAACGTCATATATCGTTAGTATTAAGGATCTCTGGTACAATCTAACAAAACTGTCAGCTAATGTTAAGTATTTACTGCTGAACATGTAATGCATTATTAAGCTTAAAATACATTGTCATGTTTGGGCTGTAGCCAAAGTCATGCAATAGAGGGGGCAAAAATCGACTCTTCAGTAAATACAAAAGTTCAATTGTTAACCTCCAACAATGGAATTTGCGCGAGTGCACAGACCAGAGGATTAAAAGACCATGACAAAACATTACATTGTTTTTTAAACTTCTTCGCCCCTTTGAATTAAATGAACTGCTGGTGCGGAAAGTTCATAAATGACGTAACGATGCAATTTTTTTTGCGAATTTAGGACATTTTTGATAAGGAACTTTTTACTTATTGTCCTTCCATTTTGAAAAACCCTGTATAACAGATGTTTAATGATACAGTTGTACATCTATTAAGTAGATTAGTGGTTTCCTTGATTATCACCTTATTTAGCTATACTCTAAAAATTTTATATGGCAGAAATAGAAAAATTCAAATAATAGATAAAACTTTTATGTGATAAGAATTTTTTGTTTAAATTTTAACTATTAAAATCTCATGCAATAAATTCATTTTAGACTTGTGTAATTTACGAGTATTCAAGTTATTACAAATTGTAATAACATATTTTCCTAAATATCAATTAATATATTTCCATAAGTGATATATTAACAATATTTAGAAATATATTGACATAGAGAAAGTGTAATATACAGGGTGTTTCTAAATTATCTTCCGTATTATACATGTTTATTACTCAAACACTATTACTGATTTTAACGTGATTTTTCTTTATTCAAAAAGAAAATCCCAAATGGTTTCATTGCATGCCTTAATAAATTTCAATGTACCCCCATTAAATTCATCGTCCTGGAAAGTCCATACACTGCTTTGCAATGAAATTGCCCCACTCACAAATAGTTATCCGAATGAACCAAAAGTAGGTATACAGCAAGAGATACGTCTGAATACATCTTTATTAGGTTATGGAGCTAAGACGTGCACTCGTTTGTACAGGGTGTCCCAAAGGAAATCGGCATCAATAGGTTGTGACACCACCTCTAGCGGCGATGCATTGATCCAGCCGCAGGTGTAAGTGATCATACAGGTGGCGAATGTCATCTTGTGATACGTCTGCCCAGGATGGTAAACCTGCAGTGTCAGTTCATGGAGATTGCGGGGTGATCGTAAACGACGTCCCACCAGTCCCACACGTGCTCAATTGGAGATAGGTCTAGGGACCTCGCGGGCCATAGCAGGCAGTTGACATCATGCAGACATGCCATGATCATGTTTGCTGTGTGCGGTCTAGCGTTATCCTGCTGAAAGACTGCGCCGTGTATGGTGTGCAGAAAGGGCAGTAATACGGGCTGCAGAATCTCTGCCGATGGCACCCCAGACAAGGATCCCGGGTATTGGTCCACGATGGCGATACCGGATGCATTGTTCATTGGCACGTTCCTCGTCTGTCGGCGGTGTCCAAACAAAAACGGGATTCGTCGCTGAAGACCACCGGGCACCATTCCACTCGCCAGCCCACTCATTCACGACACAAATGCAGTCCAGTCGTATCGCGCGGTGCTCAGGTGTCAAAAAAAGACACAACAATGGACGCCGTTGTGCAGATTACAGTACTGTACGTTCACGAGGCAGTTGCCTCCTGCCTGCTGCATGGAACGTCTCGCACAGTTGTTAACTGATGAGTCTATACAGGCACCCGGACACCCTGTATTAACACAAATGGTCATGTCTCGTGAGAATGCTTCTAATCGTTTACTAGTCGGAGGTAGACGACCCCCCCCCCCATTAAATATGGATAAGGTCGGATAACTCCTTGTTGGTGGGGCAATTTCATTGCAAAGCAGTGTATGAAGGCACTGCCTAACTTGCAGGCCCCAGTGAGGAGGTGCTCCATCTTGTTGGGCTGCAGGTCTTCCACCTGTGGAATCAGTTAGTTTTCCAGCATATCTGGGTAGGCTGCAGCGGTAATGGTGTCTTCAGCGAAAAAGAAAGGTCCGATTACTCGATCATGCATTAAGCCGCACCAAACATTAACTTTTGGGGTGTTGCATATATGCTTCCTTAGAACGTGGGGGTTTTGTGAGCCCCAAATGCGGCAGTTGTGTAGGTTTACTGCTCCGGAAGTATGGAATGTTGCCTCTTCAGAAAACAAAATGTCGTCATGGAAGATGGGATCATTGTCGATTTTTTGGAGCATATCTTCAGCAAATTTCTTGCGCAACGATCGGTCATCTGGCTTCAGTTCATGCATCATCTGGATTTTGTAGGGTGTAAGACGAAAGCGGTGCTTAATTATTTTATGTAAGGATGTCATTTGCATATCCAGTTGACGAACCGCTTCGGGAACTGATTTACGGGGACTACGATCGAACGCCTCCCTGACCTCTTTTACTCTCTGTGGTGTCGCTGAAGGTCTACCAGCATCCTTTTTGTGTAACAGGCTGCCTGTCTTAAAAAATTTTTCATGCCATAGCTTAATTGACTTAAGAATTGGAGGATCCTTTTCTGAACTGTAATCATTGATTTAAATTCTGCAAGCCATAATCAACACCTCCTAGAAAGAAAGCCAAATAACTGAAAAATCATACATTGTTACATCACCATAAGTCGACCAAATTTAGGGCTTACTATTGGCAGAAATACGATCAGCAATGGTCGAATTATGATGATGTAACAATATGTGACGTTTCAGTTGTGAGGCTTTCTTTCTAGGAGATGTTGATCGACCCATCTATGAGCGATTCGCTATTCAAACGTGTCTAAGAAAATGATAAGCACCAGGCATAATTCTTGATGAATACTGTGGACGCACGTTCAAACTAATGATGTCAACAACAATAAAGAATAATGAAGTCTTTATTGTTGCTGACATCATTGCATTAAATATATATTTAAGATATTTATTTTAATAACTTTCTGTTGAAATTCTACTGCCAAAGTAAGTCCCTATATTTCCATGAGAGCTAAAAAATTATTTTCAGTATTTTTTAATTTTCAAAATTATTTTCTTATACTTTACTGAATAGCTACCAGACATATGTATACGATGATAAGTGTTGACCTTTCCAGGCAATTCTTTAGACATGTGCCTGTGTTATCGCGCTCATAGAAGGCTCTATCCAATCTTTATTGTTGTTGACATCATTGACTTTTACCAATAATAAGCCCTAAATTTGGCCGAATTATGATGATGTTACAATGTATGATGTTTCAGTTGTCGGTCTTTCTTTCTACGAGGTGTTGCTATAACCAACACCTCCTAGAAAGAAAGCCTCACAACTGAAACGTCATATATTGTTACATCATCATAATTCGACCATTGTTGATCGTATTTCTACCAATAATTAGCCTTAAATTTGGTCGACTTATGATGATGTAACAATGCATGACTTTTCAGTTGTGAGGCTTTCATCCTAGGGTGCGTTCACTTATTCACTTGGAGTCACTCCGAGTGACTCCCGTGACTCCCGTGACTCTGAGTCATTCGGATTTCGTTTCTTTATTTGCTCCCAGTCATTAGGTCTCCGTTTCTTTATTCGCTCGGAGTTAACTCCCTTGACCTCCAACATCAGGGTACGCTTGGAGTCTTTCGGAGTTTGTTTCTTTATTCGCTTGGAGTGCGACTCGGATTAACTCCCTTAACTCCTGCTTTCAAGCTGGAGTCATCGGAGTCAAAAAATTTAATGAGAAGGACGACGCAACAATGAAGAGTGCCAACAAAGTTGCGACTTCAGCGATGATTAATTTTGTTACAATTTAATGAGATATCGTTTGCGAGCGCGCTTGTTAGGAACCGTGGCAACCACACAAACAAGAGAAGACTTTTTTTCTTCAAGCTGGCGCATACATTGTTTAACAATCAACATGGCCGCCTCTATCTTTCGAAAGTGCACGATCATAGCTTACCATAATTGATTAGCCTACCATTATTGTAGGCTTGGCAAGATACAAACGAAAATTTACTTTAAATTGATTGAAAATTTGATTCAAGACAATTTCTTCAGCATAATTATTAATTTTTATATGCTCAATCTCAGTTCCATCTTTACGCATGAGACCACCCTAGCCCCTGTGATAATAAATTAAAATTACAATTATGACCAGAACTTTGTTTTTATAAAAATAATAAAAAATAAAAAATATGTTATTGTTTATTCCTGTTAATAAAAAAATAACTAAATGTTAAAGGGTCCCCATAACCAAAAGTGCCATGGGCACTGCTCATGCTTTTCTGATGCTTCCGGAGGTTGCGAAGAGGGGAAAAATATCTTGAATCGTTCACAAGCAGTGTTGCCAATTTACTAAACAGGTGGTGGCCTTACAGTATAACAGAGGGACATCAGGAGTTCCAACTAGTTTCGCCATTTATTCCCGGCTTTGCCAATTTAGCAGGGATGTGTCCAATTTAAAAGCCCATTTTCATCATTTTATGCATTATACATTAATTTACGAAGTAGTAAAATATGTTTATTTATTAAAGAATGATTCTATGCTCATTTATAAATGGAGAAGATAAAATAATAAGAATAAACAATAACAAGTTCACCAATGAATAATGATGAGAGTTTTTGAAGAGAATGTCCAAGAAAAGACAAGCGCATGAAAAAAAAGGGTAAATTGGCAATACTGCACACAAATGATTATAACCATCAAAGTATTCGATTGTTACGTCGTTATGTCGACTCTGAGCCATGACGCTAGTACTCTGATCACGTGATCATATTGACTCGGAGCATGACTCCGAACGAATAAGTAAACGCACCCTAGAAGGTGTTGCTATAACACGCATTGAGTTTTTCTTGAACACTCGCCATTGTTTACTGCATCTTGCGAAAAATGGAACAACGCGCCAACAGCATGTTTCATTATCAACTCATGCGAGGCTAATCCCCATATTCAGAATGAGCGCTCATGCTCTTGCTCTTACTCAAACCTTTGTTGAGAATGAATTCAACAATATGAAATTTGGATTCAACAATGGTCCTGAGTAAGAGCAAGAGCGCTCATTCTGAATACCGACCTCAGAAACGTTTTGAGTTTTTCTTTGTGAATAAAAAAACCACGTTAAAATCAGTAATAGTTGTTGAGTAATAAACATGTATAATACGGGAGATAATTTAGAAACGCCCTGTATAATGCGTTAAAAACAGTAAACACGGAATTCATGATAAAAATGTGTAGAATTAATGATTTCTCTATCTCCGCAGGCCTGTTTCAGTCGAGTTTACTTAATTTGCATAACTAATTAAACTCATACGCTTAGAACTTCCGACACTTATCTAGAATCTGGAAATGGTCATTAGCCAATAGCCTGAAAGCCAGTCCGAGATACGGCCACGTATTGGAAGTAAAAGATCAGAGAATTTCGGCAATTGCACATCATTCGAATGGTGAGTGGAAAGTGGCACTCTCTCTGTCTAGATCCTTAACGCAGCTCTTAAATGGACCCTTTAATGGGAATTGCAATTGAAAATGAGATGGAAATGGCTGCTAGGAAAGAAAACGACTTGGACTATAAGGGCAGCTGAATTAATAAGAATTTTATCGCGAATCTTGTTTCACAACCCCTCGCTTTTTTGTTTCTTTGTTTGGACTATATATGAAGTTTAACTTTCAATTCCGAACGTTTTCACTTAATGATTTAACGAAAAATAAACGAAAAATTTTTACTTAAGCCTGCTGCTCATGGCTCTTATTAATCGATTTTTAAATTTTGGGTTAGTATAGAATTTACATGAGTTTCTTTTTTCGATTAATTCATCATTTTGGAAAATATATCTAGTTAGATCATTCAGATATGAAAATTTTATTGATGGTATCAAATGGAGAAGCTTTATAAAAATGCTACAGAAAGAACTGAATAATTCGGATCGTTTGCGGGACACGAACATTTTTGATATAAATGATTGAAGGAATATTTAAAATCATAAGAAATTTAAAAGTAAAAAAAAATCGAAATAAAAAATTAGAAAAGGGTGATTCACAGGGTGATATAAAAAGAGCCGGCCCGACGAAATGAACTGTTAATAAAAAAAAATATATAGCACGATTATGCTACGTTGATTGGAATTTGCTACCGCTGTTATATAATCTCCGTGACTCAGCACAGTGTTTTCCCGGTGATATTCCTGACTGTAGTCGAAATTTCGGACCCCCGCAAGGCCCACAGATTAATATGTCGTAATGTTTATCGGTTATGCCCGTGTGTCGTGAAGGGACCTTACTTAAATGTTCCGCAAAATTTTCATAAACAGAAAAATAAAATTTAAAAATTTAATTATTTTTATTATAAATTAGAACAAATTGTTTTGTTTGTGTTAATAAGTAAATCCTAAAAAATATCTTCTTATTTTAATTATCATAATTTAAGTGTGCCGTAGAAGTCTAACTATATGTCGGAAAGTTAAAATTCAGATTCAAGTTTGCACATGGACCAATAATTAAACAATAGTTTATTTTCCAATGTCATTTTTAATGAAGGCAGCCGACTACACACTTTAGCCATTTTTTGTTGCACCTAGGAACGTGAAAGGTTTGAATCGACAAAATCCTCCAGCTCAGTTTTTAATGTTGAAATTCCCACATATTCTCTGACGGCCTTATTTGTCCGTCCTCTGAGCATATTCATTTAACTATTCGATGCATCATACGAAATATAAAAGTTTTTGAACTAAGATCTCTTCCAAGACTTGCAATTCCATCGTTCTCACTTATGGAAATTTTTTAAATGAAATTGTTCATTAACTTAAAAGAAAACAAAGGTTGACGGTGCGTCTATAAAATTAAGTAAACGTATGGTTGGTTCAAATGAAAAAACATTGCTATCCATTTTTTAATCCATTGTGTTTAAATTCAAATAAACCACACTTTCACTGCCTCTATCTCCTAAACGGTTGGATCATCTGAAAAAACTCCAAGAATAAAACATTTCTTAAATGTTGTATAAAACCTAAAAATACCATTAATTTTTTTTTATTTTTTTAATTTAAATTATTTTATTGTATAATACAATCAGTTTATAATAATTACAATACAATAAAATAAGAGTTTCCTTTGGACATTTCGAAGTTGTCTTCCATAATCGAAAATAGCGTACTTTTTTGAAATGGAATGCACATAAAAACCCCTTACATAAAAGTACAATAATTCTTCAATTGAAAGTACTCTGTCAAATTGGTATTTTAAAAACTGTCTCCTGCTTCACTTTAGATGAGACATCTTGTTTATTCGACCAACCCGAGTGAAGCTGGATATTAATCTTGTAACAAAAACAAGAAAACCTAAACCTCTTGTCCAAAATAACAACAGAAAGAAAATCTAACAAGACAAGAGGTTAGGTTCATTATGGACAACAGGTTTAGATTTTCTATCCGTTGGCATAGCAATTAATACGCATTAGTTGGCCACGTAAGAATCGACATCAATATAAAGTGAGAACACACCGTTCAACTGCAAGTGGTTTGACCGTCACCATGGGGTAAACAAAGAATCTGAGCGATTTCGAGCGCGGGATGATAGTTGGTGCCCGACGAGAAGGACTGAGTATTTCCGAAGCCGCATGTCTTCTAGGGTTTTCCCGAACAATCATTTCAAGGGTTTACCAGAACTAGGTATACAATCAAAGACCAACCAGCCAGAGACAAGCCTGTGGTCGCAAACGACTCGTCGATCAAAGGGGGTAAGCGTAGGATGGGAAAGCTTGTTCGTGCGAATAGAAACGTTACGACTCGTAAAATAACCGTGGAGTACAAACACTGGACCGCAGAATAACATCCCTGAACGCACTACACACCGTACATTGGCAAGCCTGGGCTACAACAGCCGACGGCCAGTCCGAGTACCTTTGATGTCCACCCAAAACCACAAAAAACATCTCCAATTCACCCGTGATCACAACACTGGAGCGTTGACGACTGGAAGAAAGTCTGCTGGACGGATGAATCCCGTTTTATATTGCACCACACAGATGGTCACGACAGAATTTGGAGACAACAGAATTTGGAGACAACAGAATTTGAACTCCTCCTGTCTGGTTTCCACTGTTCAGGCTAGCGGAGGCTCAGTAATGGTCTGGGGAATGCTTTCCTGGCAAACTCTTGTTCCGCTGATACCTGTAGAACAACGCCTTACTTGTCAGGGTTACCTGATCATTGTTGCCGACCACGTACATCCCTTCATGGTTACTGTGTTTCTCCCATCAGAAGGATACTTCCAGCAGGACAATGCTCCGTGTCACAAGAATCGTATCTCGTGGAATGGTTCCAGGAGCACGATAATGAATTCAACTTACTCCTCTGGCCACCGCAGTCCACGGATTTGAACCCAATCGAACATCTTTGGGGTGAGCTGGTTCGGATTATTCGTGGCGTGGATCCACCATCATCCAATACGCATCAACTGGGAGCAGATGTTGCATCCGCATGGACAAACATTGCGGAACAACGCTTTCTAGGGTTGGGGCAACACAGTGTTAGGGAGGGGGGGTTCCTAATAAACTGGAGAGTCCGTGTTTGGTTTCGACGTGTCCTTCTCTTGCTGCACGGCACACATACAGCCGATAATCAAATTCCTCCAGTTTATGCAGACGTCTAACAGACATCAGTTTATGCACATTTTCAGAGAGCAGCACTCGCTGCAAACGCTAATTCGAAAGAAATTGCATCTTACAGTCTAAATCATTTGCATAAACTGATGTCTGAACCTGACAACGCCAGGTTGTTAGTCAAAAACTGAAGAATTTTAGCATTAATTTTTCCCTAGAAAATAAAATCAGACTTAGATTTAATGGTTTCTGTGTAAACAGAATCTTTTTATCTGCATTCGTTTGTGAATTATTGATTTTTAAGCAGCAAATGTAAGAGGCTTAATTTAATTTTTTTCCAAATATTTAAAAAATATTCATACATATTTTTCTTCATCTTCAAAACCAAAATCTTTTTAGACATGCAGAAAAATGTAAGGCGATTTAGAAAAGTGTGAAACGTGCAATATATGTACTTCATTTATCCGTTCACGTTTAAACTGAAGATGCTTTTGCTCAATTGCAAACATGGTGCTGTTGTGAACAAGAGGAGAACTATTCGGCGAAAGAAAAAAGATAAGAGTGAAAATAGAATATGCATCCTACGTTTATGGAGATGTTTTGCCTGACTTTTGGATCAACCTGTAGTTAATTTTTTTTTTAATTTTTACCAGGGACCTTTTAAATTTCTTCCATGGATTCTACGATTATTTCTTCTTCCTGAAGTGAAAATGAAGCTCATGGGAAAAGTTTTTAGAAGTAAAGAAAATGAGGAGGACAAGGCACAATAAGCTGAATGTTATCACACAAAATGGCTTCCATGGATGCTTCCAAGAATTAATATAAAATAAGTATCGGTGCATCAATGCAGCATGTGACTACTTCGAAGAACATGAAGTCAAACCGAAAAATGAGGAGCCAGAAACTGTGGATGGACATCAAACAACAGAAGACAGAGAAACCACTAATCCACATAATGAATTTATTCTGATGAATACGTATTTCGGCAGCCAATCTGCCTTCTTCAGCATCCAAGGGAAGCTATGATCAGAGAGACAAGCTGTTCTGATTATAGCTTCCCTTGGATGCTGAAGAAAGCAGCTTGGCTTCCTAAATACGTATTCATCAGAATAAATTCGTTTTGTGGATTTGTGGTTTCTCTGTCTTCTGTTGTGTAACATGAAGTCAGTTAATTTATTATGGAAATGTACAATTTAAAAAAAATTCCAAACTATAAATCTGGAAACGTGTTAAACCCCTTCATTATTGTACTTATTATTACGTTCGTGATTTATTATATCCTCTTATACTGGAGAACGTAAAGACAGCAAAATTGTTTTTGATTTATATACTATTAGACTGTCTTCTTTATTACCTCCACTTATTCTAATTAGGAACAGTAGGTAGGACTAATTATATTCTTCTTATTGCATATTTGTAAGTGCAATTTTTAAACGCTATAGTTAATTTTTTTATATTTAACATGCTTAGTAAGAGGTTTAATTTAATTTCTTTTCCAAATATTTTTAAAATATTCATACATATTTTTCTTCATCTTCAAAACCAAAGTCTTTTCCGACATGCATAAAAATGTAAGGCAATTTATAATAGTGTGAAACGTACAATATATGTATTTCATTTATCCGTTCACGTTTAAACTGAAGATGGTTTTGCTCAATTGCAAACATGGTGCTCTTGTGAACAAAAGGAGAACTATTCGGCGAAAGAAGAAAGATCAGAGTGGAAATAGAATATGCATCCTAATTTTACGGAGATGTTTACGACAAAACATTTCAAATGCATTCTCTTTAGGCCAATTCTTGAGAAATTATCCTTATATACAAATTGACGACGAGCACATACTCTTTGTTAACAGCAGAATCGATAGTTGTCTCTAAGATGAGAAGATGGAGAAATATCGGAGACATAAAGAAAGACTCGGTATAAACAAAGAAGAGGAGTGAAAAATATTAGAAGGGATATTGAGACCTATGGAGATGCGGAACATCTAAAGAAATTGAAAGATCCCAAAAGTAAACTAGTAAGAATAAATTTAAATAAACTAAAATGTTTGGAGAAATTGCATGTAAATAAAGATTTAAAACGCCAAGAGAAGACGATAGAAAAGCTACGTGGGGAGCCAGTTTAAGTCGCCAAAGAGTAAAAAACATGCGTAGAAAAAATGTTGGCGAGCTTCCAAAGTCGAATCCAAGCGAGACAATGGATGCGTCTCGTCTCCATCATAATTCTCCAGGTGCACGCAAGAAAGGGTAAGATAGGTGTTACGATCTTCAGGCCAATTCATGCAATAGCAAGAAAAGAGAAGGCATAAACAAAGGAAAAAGTATTTGTGGTAAATAGAACAAAGAGGTCATTTTTTTTATCGTGTCAGAAAAACACAATGAGGGAGGAGTCAAGTAAAAAAATTTAAAGAAGAAGCAGTAGATGCTACATAGATGTAATTTCCTCATTTGATTAAATAAAATAGGACTAAAGTCAGATTCAATTTCAGCTGGCAACATTGGGAGAGTTAGCGATCCCATCACCTGAGAATGGCTTCCTGTATTCTTACGCATATATCACTATTACAGTTTTCCAGCTTCCCTGCGAGCACATTTCTTATTGTCATTTCTTGAAGATAATAAATAACATAATTTATTATTTTAGAATTATTAACTAAAATGTCCGATAGGAAATAAGTTTTAAAGATGGAAGCATTTAGTTTATCTTTTCCATGTTCACGCCTGGTAGTTTCTAGAAGGTCGTGGTTAAACCAACACCTCCTAGAAAGAAAGCTTTACAATTGAAATGCATACATTGTTACATCATTATCAGTCGACCCGAGGCCAACGAGAGATAGGCCAGGGCACTCAAAAGTCACATGATCATCGGGCTCCAGCCAACAATTCATCCTTCATTGTCTCCATTTTGGATTTTAACAATCAGTATTTTTTCGTTTGTTGGAAACAATGAAAGATGGATTGTTGCCCGGATCCCGATGATCATGTGATTTTTGAGTGCCCTGGCCCAACACCACCTAAAGAGAAAGCCTGAGCGCGGCAACGTCATACATTGTTATATCATGATTCGAAGTCATAATTTAGGGCTTATTATTGGTAGAAATGCGATTAAAGATGACTTTTTATGATGATGTAACAATGTATGAAATTTTCGCGCTCAGGCTTTGAGTAGAGATGGTGTTGCCTGGCCTGTCTGTCGTTGGCCTCGCAGTCGACCCGGGGCAACGCCTCCTAAATATAAGGCCTGAGCGCGAAAACGTCATACATTGTTACATCATCATCCGAAGATACGTTTAATCGCATTTCTACCAATAATAAGCCTTGAAATGCGATTAAACGTTTCTTTGGGTGATGATGTAACAATGTCTGACGTTTTCGCGCTCAGGCCTTATCTTTAGGAGGCGTTGCCCGGGGCCAACGATATAACGAGCCCCAGCCATAACCACCGAGAGAGAAGGCCTCTGCGATGAAAAGTAATACATTGTGACATCATCATAGTTAGGGCAAATTTATGGCATATTATTGGTTGAAATACGATTAACAATGCCCTATTTATGATGATGTAACAATTAATTACGTTTCATCGCGGAGGCTTTCTCTCTCGGTGGTTACGCCCCAGCGCGGAAGAGTCACCTGACCATCTTAGTCCGGCCAACAATCCAACTTTCATTATTTCCAACAAACGAAAAAATACTGATTTTTAAAATCCAAGATGGAAACAAAGATTACATTGTTACTCGGACTAGCTTGGTCAGTGATTTTTCGCGCTGGGGCAAAACCTTCTTGAAAGAAAGCCTCACAACTGAAAAGTCATGCATCATATATTGTTACATCATTATAAGTTGACCAAATTTAGGGCTTATGATTGGTAGAAATATGATCAACAATGGTCGAATTATGATGATGTAACAATATATGATGTTTCAGTAACAATATATAGGGGGGCGCTGCAGGCGCAGTTGGGCCGATTGTACATGCAGCGCCACTTTTCAATACAGTTCCCGCCCTACCTGGAGCTAGAAACGTTAGCTTCATTTTAACAATGGAACTCGATGACCATGAATATCTAGAGACCGTGGTAGAAATACGCTTAACAAAGGTCGAATTATGATGATATAACAATGTATGACGTTTCAGTTGTTTGGCTTTCTTTGGGCGAGGTCAAAAATGCAAACACCGAGTTGGGTTCGTGAAGCAATGATTATTGCTCGATTGTTAACGTATTGTTGATTATCGTAACAAAAATGATTTACTTCACTAACTCACTACTATTAGCATTTTTGACCTCGCCCTTTCTAGGAGGTTTTAGTTAAACCATGACCTCCTTTATTATAACAGACCCGTTTTGATGGTAGAGTTCTATTGTGTGTTTGGGGACACTAGAATCTCTCAATTTTGCCACAGGAGCTATTATGGCGCTGTTTGACCTCTCTCTCTCTGATTGTTTACAACAAACGAAAAAATAGGGATTGTTAAAACCCAAGGTGGAAACAATGAAGGTTACACAGTTGATTGGACTAAGATGATCAGGTGATTTTTCAGTGACTCTAAAAACAAATATAGATCTTTTTTAATCGCAATTTAACTCCACTTTGAAAATAAAAGAGTCTATGCAAAAAAATTTTATTGTTTTTTTTTTTATTTGATTTGCTCTACATTATGCTTATCTCAGTTGGTAAAGAGAGGGAGGTTAAACAGCGCCATGGCAAAATTGAGATACGTCACAAACAACCATGGAAGTTAGTCAGTAAAACAGGTCTGTAACAATAATGGAGGTCATGATTAAACCAACGC
>JAHWFO010097618.1:1322569-1385598 GCA_023313115.1 Rhysida immarginata
AAGCACTCCTTTAGCTCCGTGATGTATTGAGCAAATGGGAAGCAAGTAAATAGAAGAATCCGCGACCGCTAGACTGCACAAAGTGATGAATGGCCAAATTTTGCTTCAACACATCGAGAGAAGAGTGGAAATTGCAACAACACTAAGTATACATCTGAGGTAAGATTACGTGAGTAAGAAATTATTGGAGAGGTCCAGCCATTGTGAGCCTTTAAAAAGATTTTTTTCGAATTTTCATTAAGAATTTTTACTGTATTAATTCTAAGCATTTTCATGTGTTTATTTTTAAGATAATGCAAAATTTAATTTAATTTTTTGAGATTGTTCTGTTTACATCCAAGTGGAATTATCCCGGGCAACGCCGGGTACCTTTGCTAGTGATTAAATAAATTAATTTGTATTCAAATGATTTTTAAAGAGAAAAAGATTACTTATTTCTTTATAAACCGTAATAAAATTTCAAATTGTATTTTTATTTTGTATTTAAAATTAAATCTGATAAAATTATATTTTAATAACCTGTAAATTTACTTTAAAGAGTTTCATGCAATATGGTGATATCACGTTTTAAAGGCATTATTAAAATTATAATTAAAATAATACTTTCTATTAAAATGGTTGCAAAAAAAGGTTCCTTATTTCATTAATAATCCGTATTAAAACTTCAAATTATAATTTTCATATTTTATTTCAAATTAAAACTGAAAAAGTAATATATCTATATACAAGGTGTCCGAAAAGTCTAGCATTATGATGTATATCACAGTCCAGAGACGATGCATTAGATAGAATAAAAATGTCTTAAGGTACGTGTTCCTCGGTGTGACTATCGCGATGATCGTTCAACGATGATCGTGCAACGATGCTCGTTGAGCACTATTTCTTTGTATTTCCTATGGAGCTGTTTTGCTCCGAGGGACTGCCGCTAGAGTCGGCAACGATGATCATACGTCTTGAATAGTCGTTTAGGAGAAGGCTGAGAATAGTCGTTTATGATCGTTAGTCGTTAACGTTATTTGTTGTGACTACACTAAGTGCATCATGGCTCTTTCGTTTTCTGACGTCGATGATGAAGTGGCAAATTAATATCACATGCGTCCTACAAGGATCAAAGGGTCAGAGACAATATATGGGCTGAGATTGCCAGTAAAGTTGGTAAACCAAATTGTTCTTTAGTTATTTTAATATTTGTATTTTCTTTTAATAATTACTTAGATAATTTTTAATGTAAAATTTTTTGACAAAAGTGCACCACAAAACGAACAAAATTTTATTATATTCAATAACTGCAACATTGTGTAATTCGCGCATAAAGCAGTAAAAAAATTGATTTTTAAACTTTCATGACAGTTTATTCGTAATTCAGATCAATGAATCAATGATTTTTTTTCGATATACATATGAGCTCATACATACGGTGTTTTTTGGCTCTTTCATTTCATACGTCGTCTTTCATCTCCTCAATCAAAAGGCATTTAATTATTAATCTTTTACGTCTACTCAACTTTACACTCATTTTGCGAACGATGTGACTGCAAATGAAAACCAACGATTATCGTTCAAAGTTTAATCATTGCACGATCATCGTTGAACGATCATCGCGATAGTCGCACCGAGGAACACGTAGCTTTATAGCAAGTGGATCGTGGGCTTTCCATTTTCGACCTCAAACGTGACCTTGAAGGTCATCTTCAAGATCATTGAAACCGTAACTTTTCTCTATCAGAGATAGAAGAAAATTTCCAATTACGATCTTGTAGAGCACCCCAAAATTAGTCTAAATCCATGTTTAATTTAACTGATTCATAGGAAAATTGTGAGATAAATGAGGATGAAGATTGGTATGCTACTCTTCCCTTAGATTTCTTCCTTTGGGGCAATTTAAAGGAAAAGGTGTATGCGACGGAACCCAGGACACAGTGTGAACTTCAAGGACGAATTGAAGTGGCCATTAGGCAAATTCCTGCCATGACAATGACAGCTGTCTAGAAGGCAATCACCTATCGTGCACAGTTATGCCTTGCACCCGAAAGCCAACACTTTGAACATATTTTAAAATACGCTGTGGATACGGTCACGGCGCCGTGACCTGCCAGCGTTCACGATGGACGAAAAAGGGAAGTGACGGGATGAAAGACAGAGCATGCGCTTTGCGCAGCGGATGATTAGTGACGGGCGAAACAGCACTTTGGTAAGCGAGAATCATTCAAAGGAGTCGTTCGCGTAAATGTAAACGATTTACGCACAGATAGTGAAATCACACAATTCACAAAATATGCAACCTCCTATTGCTCATTCCAAGAATTGTACAATGTCTTTTGGCGGCCCTGTGCGAAAACTGATACGAAGATAGGTGGGGTCCGCATTTTGATCGCCGCGGTGCGTCCCCAGTTATGCTGGGTGCCCACTTAGCGCGACGATACAACACCCCCTGAAAGACCACCATCTTTCAGGGGGTGTTGGATGATAGCGCGATTCTATCGCTTTGGGAAGCACGCATGCGCAGAGTGACGTCACGAGGGCGATTCTGTGGCGCATCTAAGGCGATTGAAAAACTCTGCATGCCAGAGCTTTTCGATCGCGCGACTCCATCGCACCCAATCAGAAAACAGTTTCGAATCACGTGGCACATGCAATCATGGCAGCACCTACTTCGAGATGGTCGGATATCGCTACGGAAAATTTGATTGAAGATATCAAGTAATATGCAATTCTGTATCCACGAAATATCCAATTCTGATTTTGGAAGCACGAAATCTTGAAGTGGGAAACGAAATGATCGCGTAGATAGCGCATGCGCATTCAGTCACGCGGCCGTCGCGCCAAGTGGGCACCGAGAAGCGAATTGATCGCCTGGCGTTTGTTGCGCATGCGCATATGACTCAAAGCGATAGAATCGCGCGATCGTCGCGCTAAGTGGGCACCCAGCATCACGGCCGCCCGTGTGCTATTCACACTTGGTATCCGTTTTGACGGTGGCCATGGATAATCTATGTAATCCCTCACCTATGTAATTCATTTTAAACAATGAAATCTCGCTTCTGATTTGGCCTCTGTCCAGTAGACCGGCTGGACTTAGTAATATTAATATGAATACACTTACACGTTATTTGTGTGTAACGTAGCACTTCTTTTACGAAACGTGTACTCCCACGGTTTCGGGTGCCGTCTGGAATGGCATGTTCAAAGTCGGATGAAATTGCTTTCTTCATATTTCCGCAGAAATTTCGCTAGCTCGTCAAACGAAAAGAATCTATGTCCACATCTATAATCGGCGGCCGTAATTGGGGATGCATAGCGGCGATGAAAAGGCAGGCGCCACCCCTCCTCGTATCAGTTTTCGCACATGGACGGTCAAAAGACATTGTACAATTCATGGAATCAGTAATAAGAAGTTGCATATTTATTTTCTTTTTTATAGTGAAGTGTGATTTCAATATTTGCGCGTAAACCATTTACATGTACGTGAAATCGTTCGCGAACGACTCCTTTGAACGATTCTCGTTTGCCAAAGTGCCGTTCCGCCCATCACTAATCATCCGCTGCGCGAAGTGCATGCTCTGTCTTTCAGCACGTCACTTCCCTTTTTAGACCATCGTGAACGGTGACAAGTCACGGCGCCGTGACCGTATCCACAGCGTTTAAAATAACCTATATTCGATTTTGAAACTCAGGACATAAATTACATGTAGTATTAAACTCTTTTGAGTTCAGAAATAAAAAGCTCACTGATTGATTTGTCTGTGACTTCTCAACAGGATGATGGGAGGGTAGCATACCAATCTTCATCCTCATTTATCTCACACAATTTTCCTATGAATCAGTTAAAGTAAACATGGATTTAGAATAATTTTGGGTGCCCTATAAGTTCGTAGTTAGAAATTTTCTTCTATCTCTGATAGGGAAAAAGTTACGGTTTGAATGACCTTGAAGATGACCTTGAAGGTCACTTTTGAGGTCGGAAATGGAAAGCCCAAGATCCAGTGCTATAAGACGTTTTTGTACTAATGCATCGCTGTTGGACTGTGATATACATCATAGTGGAAGACTTTTCGGACACCCTGTATATAAAACCCAAACACCACTCACAGACTGACTCACTCATCTTGAAATCTCCAGAACTATGAAGCCTACAAACTTGAAATTTGATAAGTATATTTCTCTTGGCTACTAGGTGCTCGCTAAGAAAGGATTTTATTTTTTCTTTCTTCCTTTTCATTGTAGCTTATTATTATTATGATACGCTTTTATTCAACTTGCTTTTCTGTAGGTTTGTGTATCCGTCAAATCTTGTAACCAATAATAAACCAACTTCCCGACAAGTTAGAGAGCTGAAACTTGATACACAGACACAGGACCGATGAAAATGCATGTTAAAGGAAGCATTTTTAAAATCGGTTAGCTGGTTCGTGTTCTAGGGCAAAAATTCATTTCATTCAAGTCGGAGGGACGATTGTTATACGAATTGCTTAATTATTTCAAGCAAACAATTAGCTTTACAAATTGTTGACGCCGGCTTGAAGAGATATAATAATAAAACATAATAATAGCGTGTTTTGAAAAAAAGAAATTTTCCCTCTTTTCTTGTTTTTAAAATTCAATTTACCTGGAGCTGAATGGGATTTTTGCCAGCCTTAAAAATTGTGACTTTTGCTTTGTAAAAGAAGATTTTTGCGATTGTACCGTGAAGCAGCATCAACAATGACTGCAAGTCTTTCGCACGAGAACACAATGTATGTTTTATTTTTTATCTAAATCGGATTTTTGTCAGCGTTAAAAATTGTGACGTCCTTTTTTGCTTTGCGGGGCCAACGATATAACGGGCCCCAGCCAACACCTCCGACAGAAGGCCTGCGCACAGAAACGTCATACATTGTTACGTCACACTGAAGCGGTTATTGTTAATCGTACTTCTACCAATAATAAGCCCTAAATTTAGTCGTTTGATGATGACGTAACAATGTATGACGTTTCTGTGCGCAGGCCTTCTGTCTAGGTGGTGTTGCCCCAGCCAATACCACCTAGGGTGCATATACGTTTTAGCTAGTGGCGCTAGAAGCGCGCTTGAGGTTTATACTTTACAGCTATTAGTGCACCCTGTTTGCGTATACTTTTCTACTGCTAGCGTGCCAGAAACGCCAGTATTTCTTCTAGCAGGCACGTGGATAGCCTACAACAATAGAAGAAACGCCAGCATTTCTTCTATTGTTGTAGGCTATGGCACGAGCGATTTCAAAAATGGCAGCCCCCATGTACGAAGTTGTTTTGTGTTTAGAAGACGCCATCATAGAAAATCGTTCATGTGGTGCACTTACTTTTCAGCTAGAAGCCTATACTTTATCCAACGTAAGTTTGAATAAGCGTGTCCATTTAAATTTCCAACTTCAATTGTTAGACATTGTTAATTTTTTCTTGCAACAATACCTAAACAATTGAAAGCTGAAATTTAACTGGACACGCCCCTTCAAACTTTCGTTGGACAAAGTAAAGAACGCTAGAAGTCGTATACTTCCGTGCTAGAAGTGTGCTACTTTCGTCACTTCCGGGTGCTGGTGGCGCTAGCTGCTATTTGAAAAGTATATGCACCCCTAGACAGAAGGCCTGTCAACACCACCTCTACTCAAAGCCTGAGCGCGAAAATTTCATACATTGTTACATCATCATATCTAGTCATAATTTCGGGTTTATCATTGGTAGAAATGCGATTAAAGATGACTACCTATGAAGTTTTAACAATGTATGACGTTTCCGCGCTCAGGCTTTCTCTTTAGGTGGTGTTGGGCCTGCGCACAGAAACTTTAAACATTGTTACTTCATCATCAAACGGCCAAATTTAGGGGTTATTATTGGTAGAAATACGATTAACAATAGCCGCTTTGGTGTGATGTAACAATGTATGACGTTTCTTTGCGCAGGCCTTCTGTCTAGGTGGTGTTGCCCCAGCCAACGCCTCCTAAAGATAAGGCCTTAGCGCGAAAACGTCATACATTGTTACATTATTATCCGAATAGTTACATGAAATGCGATTAAACGTATCTTCGGATGATGATGTAACAATGTCTGACGTTTTCGCGCTCAGAAAACTGGTATAAAGAAAAGTATCCCTACTACCTCTCCAAGTTTGGCAGTGGAATTAATTTTCACCCTGTATAATTGTTTTTCATATTTAAAAGTTGAAGTCTACATATTTTTTTCGCAGATACGAGGATGTAACAGATCTATATAAAAAGGGAGCTTTCGATTAATTTTGAAAAACGATTATTAGGGGGGCAGAAATCAAAAAAAATCTCAAAAGAGGCCTAATTTTGACGTTCGCGTCCGGTCAACGTACGACTTGCCGTTGACCAACAAACGAAAAAATACTGATTGTTAAAATCCAAGGTGGAAACAAAGAAGATTGGATTGTTGGCCGGACTAAGATGGTCAGGTGACTTTTCCGAGCTGGGGCAACACCACCTGTACTCAAAGCCTGAGCGCGAAAACGTCATACATTGTTACATCACTTACGGTATGGTATTGTTAATGATATTTTAACCAATAATAAGCCCGAAATTGTCCCTACCGTAGGTGATGTAACAATGTATGATTTTTCCGTGAGCAGGCTTTCTCTCTAGGCGGTATTGGCTGGGGCCTGTTATATTGTTGGCCCCGTTGCTTTGTCGAGGCTAACGAGAAATACCAACGCCTCCTAAAGATAAGGCCTTAGCGCGAAAACGTCAGACATTGTTACATCATCATCCGAAGATACATTTAATCACATTTCAGGGCTTATTATTGGTAGAAATGCGATTAAATGTATCTTCGGAAGATGATGTAACAATGTATGACGTTTTCGCGCTCGGGCCTTATCTTTAGGAGGCGTTGGAAATACAGGCCCCGGCACTGAAAATCACGGATTGTTAAAATACAAGATGGATACAATTAAAGTTACATTGTTAATAGACCTAGCTTGGTCAGGTGATTTTTTAGTGCCGAAGCCTGTCTTTCTCGTTAGTCTCATTGCTTTGTTTAACGAAGACTTTTGCGATTGTTCCGTGAAGCAGCATCAACAATGATGCAAGTCTTTCGCGCGGAAATTCAGTATATCTTTACGCACTTAACTAGATATCATCTATAGTTTTTTTCCGTAAAGCAAAATCGAAAGCTTACACCCCAGTATTATTATATGTATTTAATGAAGAGGACCCCAATAAAAGACATTGGCACAATTGCCACCTAGACATTTGCTATTCAAAAATATCTCAACAATTATAATAATCACAATAATCACTTTGAACAGCTGTCGTAATTGTAGAAGTCAAAGAGGAGTTATATTCATTGCTTGATGCTTGTATGAATTTAGTGTTACAACTATTATATATTTTTTGTTTTGCTGAAGTGTGTATACATTTTTTGGCGGACTCTGTATACATTTTTCATCTCAAAAACAATGCCCCAGAGAAAAAAAATGACAGAGGGAAATCTTGCTTAGATTTGATCCCTCTCCCTCTATCACTCCCCCACCCCGCAAGTATGACTTTTAATTAAAAAAAAAAAAAAGACCTAATAATAGAGCTTACTTTTTTGTTGATGGACTTTTAATTCAATAATTGCTTTGACATCGAAGATAATCTTTTAACAATACCAATAAGAAAACTTTAAATGGTACAAAAGTTTGATATTATCAAAAAAAAGGTAACAAAATTTTAGTCTATACGAATCCAGTGTGATAATATTCAGAAAATATCAGTTTAATATTTATGTTTAAGGTTTGGTTTATTTGGTATTAACGTCCTTTTCAACTCCTATGGCCATTTCAGGACGGTCTTATAGGGGCCGCAAATTTTGCCTCGCAAGGTTTCTGTAACGTGCAGCCGGCAAACGACTACATAGGACGAACGGCTTTACTTCCCTTCCGAAGGAAGTGCATGATCTCAGGATTTCCCCCCTGAAAAAATCCTCGTCGTTCTCGGCCGAGATCGAACTCGCGTTTTCGGATTTATCTTTAATAAGAAAATGTCCCTAAATTATAGGCTAAGCCAAATTTATGTTAGCACAAAGTGAAATTGGAACTCATTGTCCTTCATATTATACGAAGCATAAGACTCCAATAAAAATCCAAAAGATTAATGCCTCTGCATAAATAGCAGAAAAGTCATTATAAATTTGAAACCTAAAGCTTTCAAAAAAATATTAAATTTTTAAAGGTTAAAGTTATCCATTTTTGACTACTCTGCCATTTTAATAAAAAGGCGGCAAATGCCAGGGACATTATCTTCTTAAAGCAGTTATCTCCTCTTTTCTTTTTAATAACCCTCCCAAGGAAAATATTAAAAGATAATTTTAAACTTCAAATGTCTAATGGGGAGAATAGAAATGTCCAAGAACTCAAATCTTTAAAAGAAATTTACATTTTAACAGAAAAATAAAAAAAAAATTAAGAAGTTTCTGACAAAGATTAATAATTTTAGCCACATATTTGCAATTTAACCCCTTCAGTCACCTTGGCAACATATGTTTCCAACTTGTATCTTGGACGTTTACCTTATCAAAAGTGCGGTATTTTTTATGTTTTGTAAAATTTCATACTAAATAAATGACATGAATAAAATCTGTTGATTCTCTAATAAATATGTATATTTCGGTAGCAAATATAGCCATACATGTAAAAAGATAATAAAAAATGTTAATAAATGAAAAACTGCTGGTTAAGTTTAATGTAACAGTATCAATATAATAAATGTAAAAACAAAATTTTTACAATCGAATTTAAGGTCTGTGTCTGAAGGGGCTACTAAAATTAAAAAGGAAGACGTCAACAAAAAGTCCCATAGTTTCAGTACTGTTGGAGAAGAATTCGAACAGAAAGATTTGATTGAGGATCAGAAGGTTTGGTCTGCATATTTTAGATGAAAGAAAAAATTCACCACCACTGATGAACTATTAATTTTTTAGGTTTTGACTACATCACTGGTAAAATCATCTGGATGGAAGCTTCAATGAAAGTTAGGATTGAATCGAAAAAAGAAAACACAGTATCGTCCATTTTGACGACTATGTATCCGAATGTTTTGGCTTCAAAAAATTGGCTAAGTATTTTTCATGAGTATGGTTGGGCTAACATGCTGATATAGAACTCATGTTGAATATTTTACAAACAACTATTAATTTCGAGAAATGAAAGGGTCCAGGAATAGCAATACGATAGAAAGTTATAGAGCCAACGCATTTCGAAATAATTTTATCATCGGGGCAAATAGAGATCTACAAGGCAAGTGATAATCGACAATCGAACAGTGATGTGTGCATTTGTTCAGGTGGGAAGTAAACAGTGCTTACAAGAGTCTCACCCTTCCGGAATAAATTCCACTTGAAATACACTGAAATAGGCAAGAAGCCTGACTAACTCAAAGAGGTCTACCACATTATGAATAAAATAATAATAAGACTGACGATTGTCAGAAGAGTGGGAGACGGGGAGAGGGAGGGGGTGGTATCACATTTTCTAATAATCCGGGAAGGAAACATTGCCATTGACTTCAAAGTTGACATCAAGAATATGCCTCGGTTTTCTATACTTTGTATGCCACTTCATTTCCATCAGGTTATTCAGTATTCCAGCCACCAGGTCATTGTCTTGGCACTTATCGTCTGCACCATGTTCATCAGGAGATTTTGGATACCCTTTCCAATATGAGTCATGATCAGATCCGAGTGGACGTAATGATTTTTTACGGTCCTTCTTCCAAGCTACGCAATGGTTCTCAGGATAACATTCTGGAGCGTTTGGAGCAGATGGAGTGAAACTGGAGTTCACTCCATCTGCTTCTGCATTTAGTCATCCACGCAGGCATACAATAGAGTAGGATAGTTTGAATCACTGTATTGTACAGTAGTAATTTATTGTCGATGCTGAGGGCGCTGTTTCTACGCCGGTAGAGCTATAAGATTGTACTTAACCCTCTTCGCTTTTTCAGAGCGTAAGTTACGTGACGATTCCAGGAGAATCTTGAGTCGATAATAACACCAAGGTACTTGTAGTTGTCAACCCATTCGAGTTTCTTACTGAATAGAACGAGGGAATTCGGGGGACACTTAAGTTTTTTGTTGAAGTACACGGCTTTGCATTTTCCGACGTTAAGATTCAGTTTCTAGCAATTAAACCAGTTTTCGAATTTCTTCAAGGCGTTCTACAGCCAAGTGATAACGTGAGATGGATAATGCGCCCATGCCACGATGGCAGTATCGTCAGCATAGAAATGTAAATTACACTTCTCGGGTTTTGGGAAATAGTGCAGAAAATAATTAAAGAGAACGGGCCCGAGGACAGAACCCTGTGGGACACCGGCCTTTACCTTGCGGGGCGTGGAGAAGTTTTCGCTAGAACTTTGATAGAACCTGCCGCTAAGAAAGGATTTCACCATCGTAATCAAGTTAGAAGGGAAGAAGTCTAATCATCTTATAGCCCCTCGTGTCACACCTGATCGAAAGCTTTACTGACATCAAGAAAAACCACGCCAAGGTACCTGGAAAGGTTTAGTGGGGTGCTCAGATCTCCAACGAGCCTCCATATATGCATCTGACACGAGTGGGCCGCTCGAAAGCCAAACTGTTCTTTCCGCACTAAACCATTGGTGAGACAGTAGCCTTTGGTCCTGGTGAGGATCGTTTTCTCCAAGATTTTAGACATCGATGGGAATAGGCTAATAGATTGGTAGCTGGAGGGAATAGCAGGAGTTTACCTCTGCTTGGGGATACTTAACACACAAGACTGCTTCCAAGCAGTCGGGTAATAGAAAAGCTTCCAACAGTCATTTATGATATTCGAGATGTCGTTAATGATGTTCTTTGGTTGATTCTTTAAGGCGTTATTATTTACCTTGTCGTCTCCTGGACCTTCCCTGTTTTTTTTAGATTTCTTATGATGGTAGCTATCTCTCCAGCCTCGATGATGATCTTAGTTGTTGGCTGCGGGACTTCATAAAAGTTGGCAAGACCATCTTTCACAGTCTGGTTTATGAGCTGACTAATGGGTTTATTGTTATCAGGGGTAACAAACTGCATCTCTAGGGAGTCTGCAATTATTTGAGCTTTATCCTGATTAGTTTGGACGTAATTACCTTGAGGGATGCGAAGTGGGGGGAAGCGTATCATTCTTCTTCTTCTGAACACCTCTAAACATGTTCCAAATGGAATTGTCGCAAGCCGACAAGCTTTTGAGCTTGTCATTCCATCTAGCGTCGCGAAGTTCTTTTACTTCTTCTTGAACTCTTCGCACTAACCTGTTGTATATGTTTTTAGCCATGGTAAACGATAGCACCGCCAAAGCCTATGGATCTTGATTCTCTCCGCAGTCAGGCGTTGGATTCCTGGAGTGAGCATAATTTGACGAACGGGCTTGTTTACCAATGGATAGGCACCAATTTCAGTGGCACTGTTTATTCGCCTGGCGATGTCTTCAACACGTCGATCGATGTCATCCATACTGTTTGCTCCATGGAGTTGGCCGTCATGGTTCTTGAGGATTTCTTTGAAGTGCTTCCAGTCTTGCTGATGCTTGACTTCTCTGAAATTGATGACGACATTGGCGAAGTTCAGCGCCACATGCTTGTAGTCAGAAGAAAGATCATCCATCGTGAAGATGTTGTATGGCTTGAAGAAACCCTTTATTAGTGTTATGTCTAGAACATCACTAGAAGGGGAATGGTCACGGTAATAGGTGTCCTCCGCAGTGCCAGCAGCGATGATGTCATCTGTACATTGTATATACCTGTAGAGAATCAGGCCGTTGTAGTTCTGCGTTCTGGAGTTCCAGCTTGGTGTTTGGTATTTAGGTCACCAGCCAGGACGACTGGAATGTCACAACTGAAGAGTTCATCAAGCTCGCGAACGTCGAGATAATGTTTAGGTGAATTGTAGAGCGCCACGAACTTCACTTTACCAAGGGAGACGTCATTGATAATGATGGAGGCCGATTCCATACCTGCATAAGACTTGAAAACTAATTCTTGGTGTTGAATTCCCACTTTAATGATGATCGCAGCGCCCCCAGAAGAACATTTTGCAGAGTTTGAAGCCGCATGATCGTTACGGTACACGCAATAACCAGGTAGCTTGAAGTCTTGGCTTGGTTTTAGGTGCGTTTCACAGAAGAAAGCAACGTCAATTTCCTGCTTTATCCGATAAATGTGAAACTCGATACGCTTTCGGGGAATCCCCCTAGAGTTCCATATCACGCATCTTTGTTGATTACAGTTGATAATGTCGTGCAGCCAAAGTATAAATTTAGTTGGTCGTAAGGAGCCCACTCAACTGTGGGTAACTTTTGCCTAGGTTGGAAAACAGATGAAAGATGTGGCCTATTTGTTTAAACATACCTGGTAGGTCGTTAATGTTGAGGCATTTTTCCTCCGGCTTAAACACTGCAGCTGCAAATTATTTGTCTGCTGTCACTTTGGAACTAAGCATCCTTTTAACCTGAGCATATTTTGGACAGTTCGTATAGTTTGAAGTGTGCTGTCCCCCACATCTAATGCACTTTGGGGGATCTTGTCCTTTAATCTTGGGGCAATCACTTGACTGGTGTCTCTCTGCGCATTTGTTGTAACGAGGATCTTCCGTGCAGCCCATGGATACGTGTTCGAATCGCAGATAGTTGTAGCATTGTAGTGGCTTCTTGCTGCCTCGAAAGATCTCTACTAACACTGCCAGCGGCCCAATACGAGTGATGTTCTTCAATGACTGGTTGTGTTCGGGAGCGGAACCAAAACCATTGGCATATCAATAGATCCTTTGACTTTCCTGAGTCTGATTACCCTTTCCGGGAAGTAGTTGGCTCTTCTTTGTCTTCTTGGAAGTGATCCAGATCATACGTTATATCCACATTACGAATCAGGTATTTCAAGATCTTAGATTTCAGTTGAAGGTGCTGAATTTTTAAAATACTGTCAGACTTAATTCCAGAGACTAACTTCTTGTGAGTTTCTTCGTCTTTAAATTTAACTTTGACGGTTTCAGCTATGCCAGTATGAACAGTGATATTTTCCACTGGGACATGCTCTCGAGCTCAGTTAAAATCATCTCAAATGGGACGCCAAGAGTCTGCACGATAATCGACGGGACATAACTTTTCATTTTACTTTGGTCCTCATTAGACGAGCGACTCTGTCCATTCTTCGGATTCTTATTTATAGACGCGCTGACGACTTCTTCATTTACTCTAGAGACGGTCTCTAGGTTATCGTTTCTCGAGCCCTTTCTGAATTTTTTAATACGAAAAACAAGTCTTCCAGGTACTGTCGTCCACTTCTCCAACGGTTCCATCAGATTGACTTCTTTTACAGCCACCGTCTGTCGAACAGTCACTGTTATCTATTATATCCAGAGACTTCACACTTTTAGCACAGGAAATAATTTTAGAAACATTACTTACCTTGCTGTTATCAACCAGTTTATCTTCCGTGTAGTTTTCTGTCTTTGGAGCAGCCTCTTATCTCCTTCTTAATTTCCAACTTGTTCTTATCCAACTAATCTTCCATACGTTTATTTAGGGCATCAACCTTGGCCTCCAGTGTATTATACTCTGTGATTATTTCATCTCGGAGAGACTCTACCATTTCCTTAAACACTAGGTCGAAAGTAGCAAACCTAGCATCCAAGTAGGCATCCCGGTAGGCCTTTTCGCAGGACACAGTTTTACCATCCGCCACTTGCAAGGACTCTCAATCTAAGCCGATTTCAACGTGGTTAATTTGGACGAAGCCATCATATTCCTAAAAGAGAATTGTACAGAACCTGGGGGGGGGCAGTAACCTCGCAGCTAGGTGTGTGCTAAAGAAGCCGTCCTAGGAAGGACGCACTTAGCTTTAAGAACAAAGAACAAGTCAGGTTTGCGAGAAAATTAATTCTACGCCACGGACCCACTTGTGGATGATTAGGATGGTAATAGATGATAGGAGAAACGTCCTTAGTCAGGTTTGCGAGAAAATTAACCCCAACGCCAGGGACCGAGAAGGATAGTGAGCGTCTTGATGTACTGGTTTACGGAAATATTAATTCCAACGCCAGGAACCAGCACATAAGACAGAAGGTGAATATCGCCCTGAAAAGGGCGCACTGTGAAATGAGAACAATGAGATTAGGCTTGAAATGAGAGTAGAGGTGGTACATCGAAGAGCCAGTCCATCCTGATTGTCCTCCTCGTTGGTGGTGACAAGGCAAGTGACAATCGACAATCGAACAGTGAAGTGAAAAGAAAGACTCGAGTGGTCCAGGAGCTAAGTTCACTTTGCACGCTCGCCCAAAGAGTAAACCAGAGGAGGTACACTGAACTGGGTGAGAAGCCTGATGAACCTCATAAGTCCTCCAGAGAAGAAGTCCCCAAAAGGGACGAGAGTCAGATTGCAGATTGACGAATAGAGTCCCCAAAAATCAGCAGGATCTAAATGATCCAATAATTGGGGAATGCGGCCTTGTTAACGTCATCAAAACAGACATCCAGGTTTAGGAATGCCAGCCAAGGCAAATGAGCCGAGGCTTTGGAATTTATGGTTTACGTCCGCCAATCAGGGCTTGACTTGTCCAATCCCTCTGATTGGCGGGCGAGGTAGTCATATTATTAGAAGTGAAATATACAGGATTATGTAGGACAACAAGTATTCAACAAATGAAATACAGGATTAAGCGAATAAATAAGAAAACACCTTCAAATTTCTATTTTTTCACATTTCTCAGAAAATAAAAGAATAATTCAACTTAAAATCATCATATTGCATAAAAAAGTGGTGATTTATTATGGTGCAAATGTTCTTGCTGTAGTTTTAAACTAAAATACAAAAAAATCAGTCCCAAAATAATAGAAACACTCCTACAAATTCAATAAAAAATAGCCTACGCTTTCCTTCACACCCCCAGTGATAGGTAATAATGGAAAGATCCAAACATGCAAATTATTTGGAAAAGAAATTTCCATGTTAAAAGAAATTAAACCAGCCTTTATAACAGCAAATTTTATCTTCATCAAAATGGGAAGAGGAGTCGCACTGACAGAATTTGAAAAAGGTAGAATCACTGAATTATTTGCTTCTGATATTCCCATAAGAAAAATTGCAAGACGGTTGAAACGATCACCACATGTAATTTTAAATTTCTTACGATTAAAAGAAGAATATCAGGAAAAAGTCAAGTGGTCGTCCATGAACTCTCACTGCACGCCAGAAAAGGATGGTTTTAAGGAAACAGTAATTCCACGACAAATCTTCGTCAAATTGCAGCTTAACCTGATATCAACACATCTAAATCTACAATTCACCGTGTTGTGCAATTAGCAGGATATCCTGTGTCCAAAAACATGAAGACAATGCCTCCACTCAAGCAACAACACAAGGAGAAGCGGGTCAACTGGGCCAAGTATCACAAGAACTGGACTGAAAACTGGATAAAAGTTATCTGGAACGATGAGAAAAAATTCAATTTGGATGGGCCAGATGGTTTTGCATATTTTTGGCATGCCATACGGAAGCAGGATGTGACTTTCTCAAAGCGGCAACAAGTCGGTGGAAGTGTAATGGTGTAGGGTGGATTTGGATGGGCGGGCAAACTTCCTTTGCGTTTGTTTCTGGCAGAATGAAGGCTTGTGATTATCAGCAAGTTCTGGAGGTACATTTTTTACCATTTGCTGAAAACATTGGTTGTCCCTTTTTCCAATTTCAGCAAGACAACGCACCTATACAAGCTGCAACATCGACATGGAAGTGGTTCCTTGATCATGGGGTACATGTGATGGACTGGCCAGCACGGTCACCTGACCTTAATCTAACAGAAAATCTGTGGGATATCTTTGTGAGAAAAGTTAATAAGGACAGTCGTCAGTTTTCTAGTGTGCAAGAACTGAAAACTGCAATCCAAAAAGCATGGGATGAGATTCAACTGTGTGAGCTTTAAGCACTTGTTAATTCAATGCCTGACAGAGTATTCAAGGTTATTAATATGAATGGGGGCTTTGTGGGTTATTAATTTCATTTGTAAGTAAATGTTTCCTTTGATTTTTATAATTTTGGCACGTGTTTCCATCATTTTGGGACACTGATTTTTTGTATTTTAGTTTAAACCCATAGCAAGAACGTTTGCACCATAATAAACCACCGCTTTTATCTTGATCAATAACACTGTACAACAAATTTGAACTTTTTTTTGTCCTTCAGATGAAAATGTGATTCTGTGTAAACAAAAGGTGCTTGATTCATATAACAAAACTAAAATGGTCCATCACGTACCGTTTTTGTAAGAGACCCACTTCTCAGAAAAATGAGGCTTGATTATAGAAATCACTAAAATGATTTCTTTTGGCTCTTTCCTCTTGTAGGCATCTGTTGGTGTGCCTCTGATAAGAGACCAGCAACATTCAGCTAGCTTACTTCCATTCCATCGTTAAGCTCTGCCTGTGTGATTTCATAATGTGAACATGCCATAGATGTAGATGGTTGAATGTCAGGATCTTGATGGTTTGGGTCATCGGAGGCGTCTTCCTCTGAATCACTTGTGTACAGAGTGACCCAAACTTATCCAGCATAATTAGGAACATTGTGTGGTTCAAATGGAGCAAAATATATCCTATTAAAATTACATTTAATTTCGATCGTGGGTGACATATCGACATTGGTCTATTTCTTGTAGAGTTGTTAAAGCAGATAAATAAAACATTTGAGAGTGCAGAACACTTTTAATCTGCATACTGATAGAACATCACATTGAACTACAAAACAAAACTAAAATGATACAAGGAATAATAATAATAAGAAGAAAGTAACAAATCAGTGTCGAGGAAGCCCCTCAAAATGGCTTTCCCCATCTCCAATGCACTGGTTACATCTTCAGACACTGAGCTGGTAGCTGCTGGCAAGTTGGGTGTAATTGCTCGACTACAAGCTAGAATGGATGCAATGAGCTCATCTCTGGAGTACATTTAAGAATAAATAGGTAAACCTACGTTTTTTCTAGGAAAACACTCTAAATAAAGAAAATAGACAAACGTTGATATCTCACACACGATCGAAACTAGATGTAATGTTTTTAGGACATTTTTTGTTCCATTTGAACCATACAATGTTCCTAAACAATTATGCTGGATAAGTTTGGGTCACCCTGTATTTAGCTATAGAATGAGCTATAGAAGGAAGATCTGGAGCTATAGAATGAGTTATAGAAGGAAGATCTTCAGAATGAGGAACTGGTCGCATAGCGCTTCTATATGTGCTACAATGTAGCTACGTAAAAAGCTAAAATGTGGATTTTTTGGAAAACGGTACGTGGTAAACAAAAAAATTACAGATTCGTTATTTTCAGCGAAAAAATATACAAAAAACACACATTTTTATCTAAAGAACATGTTTCATGTTATACAATAAAATCGTTATTTCCCTTCCGCTTAACCACTGGGAGATATCTTTTCAATTGCGCCTCCCACCACTTTGTGTCATGCAGCGAGGTTGGCGAGAGCCTTAATTCGCACGAGAGCAGCGAGCGCGAGAGCATCGTCTGCTTCAAGCACAAAGATGCGATGCCATCTATTGTTATGGAAAATAAAATTTTCTCCGATTGTGAAGTTATCAATAATATAAATGAAAAAGACTCGGAGGTGGAGCGTCGTATTGCGGAGGACGTGGTGGCGGAAACTGAATGCAGGATAGTGAGAATATCGAGGGAAGTGGAGCCGGGCTCGAACTGTAAGGAGGTAAAAATAACGCGTCCAGCGTATTTGACGCTACGAAAAATTCTAAGCCTACGAGCAAGCGCGAGGAGCGTGCTCTCGCCAAGGAGAGAAGGATTTCTAGACTTCGTCAACATATAAGGAATTTATGAACTAAGAGTAATGTGGACTTTTTAGATTCTTGCAGCGAACCAGGACTATCTAAAAGTGTTCAGCGAAAATCTTTTCAGCGGCTGAGCAACGACCGTCTATGCGTATTGACTTCAGGTTCTACGAACAGTGCTACGAACCGAGCCCACGACGAAAGAGGACACTCGTCCCAATCGTCGCCACGTCGCTATACCGACAGCATCGTACAGCGTGCCTCGCAATTACTTCTACAGCGAGTTTCCATAGGAGAGACGAATGCTACTGGGCATCTCTTCAACTGGCTCACGATTTCATTAGCGAGAACCATCACTGTGGTTTATGGACTGCCTCACGAATCCGAGCGTCTCTTCGGAGCAGAATCCACCGTCCCCAACAGAGCAAGCAACGAGCCATTAAGGCTCATCGCACCCTGGACCTGGACCATAATAGCCTTCGCTGCGGAATAATAATAAATAATATTGGCCCATAATTCAGGTAGGTCCACTATTCTCTATTTTATCCAGTCTTAATGTCACATAAAAATTGTTTTAATCGCCACCGCGCCCTGTTTGTTAATTGCTGGTAGCTTAATTGTAGCCTACATAAAATTAGTTCCATTGCATATGTTCGGTTTTCTCAGAGCTATTTTTCTTGTTCGTTCCCGCCCGCAACGGAGCCTAGAACGCCCTGCGTTGCCGTTTTCTGTTACAGTAGGCAGGTAACCACGTTGTCAGCTCAAATGCTATCCAGTCAAGATGAATAGTGAAGTCATCTTCAGTTTAGGCCGTGATATCAATTATTCCAGATGGACTTAGGCGAGAGGAGAGTCTCTTTGAAATTACTATGATAAGAGAACTTTGTTTATTAAATTGTAACCATTTTAAATGTTACCCATTACCCGCGCCCTAGCATCCTTTATTTGTTGTTTAAGAAATTGTTTTGAGATTTGCTTAGTGATGCAATTTCTTTGTGAGGCAAGCTGTCCCTTTGAACTTAATACTTACAGCAGTTAAATTATTCTAGATAATTTTATTTGCAATTTTAAGATTATAAATAGTTCCTTAGGGTCTACGCACCCACCCGTTACCCTCGTGTAGAGGGTAACGCCAATTTTTATTTATCTTGTTAGTAAATAAAAATGTTTTCCTACGCAATACTGGTAATCATCTTGCCTATATACGAGATGATGCTAGCATTAAGGATTTATTTTCTTTAGTTGACTTTTGTCTCTCGTCGTTGAAGATTGCTACTTGGTAGCCGAAATACGTATCCGGTATTTCAAACCTGCTTGTGGATTAGAGGTTCCCTCCGAGTTTTGATGTAAATAGCGTTTATCTTTCATGTCCCCGGTGGCGCAATTGGTTAGCGCTTTGGCGGCATGATCCAAAGGTTCCTGATTCGGATCTATACCTGGATTCACTAAGAGTTTGCAGTTGAGAAAGTGTTAAGCGTTGCAATATGGTAGCCTTTTTTAAAGCTTTAACCGCGTATGTTTACAGAAAAGAACCTTTTCCCCTCTTTATTTTATTTTCTCTCTCCTTCTCTACGGGTTTTATTTCCTGGAATTTGCAACCTTTTTTTATCTTGTTTGAATGAACCTCCTCCCTCCGTTTTCGATCATTCCCTTAACTTATATCTTTAAATTTGGCGAAGTATCGATGAGGTGATGTTGCCGCCTTGATGATTTATCTTCCTATGATAGCGGTATGTAAATTCTGCGCATGCGCGAAATCAAAATATTGCCAGTATTTATAAAAATTCGTTTTCGTTTTTATAATAAAGAATTGCTAACATGGAAGCTTTTTAACATTTATGCAAATTAACATCACATTTATAGAGATTATTATCCTTTTTACATATGGACTACTTTTTTGGATAGGAAGTAACCCTCCAAACGACTACGCAAAAGGACAAGCAACACATTTCTTCACTGCAAACACTTAGTGAATCCAGGTATAGGCTGTGGAATTTTCTTTCCTACTTTTCATCAATATTTTGAATAGCTGGGTCCCACAGAACATTCGTATAATTTTCTATTGAAATTTCTTTTCTTAAGAATTTATCAAAAAAGAAAAACGGGAAATATATTTACATGTTGAATATACTGCTAAAGTTATTCTCGTGATTATTAAAGTGAAACAGTGATTTCTAATATATTTTTCCAGTTGCGAGAATCGTAAACCCAAATATTGAAACCTCAATTAAATGTGAACGTGTATAGAATAAATGGACGCATCAATAATCATTTACGCCATCAATGTCAATTAATTTGCGATGATTTTCGCAACTCCATTTGAAATGAGTTTCCTATTACATTTGCCAGAGAACATTTCTGGATGACCCCTCTTTACCTTAGTGGAAATCGAACAAATCTAGTGTTTCGCCTGCAATCAATAACATCGACGTTAAAGATAATTGCTGCAAAATAATCGTTCAACGACATTTATAGCGCCTTAGATGTCTAAAGTGCGTTTCTTCTTCGACATTTAAATTTTCTTTGTTTAGTGATGTTACATACTGCTTATATATTCTGTATATTAAAAGAGTAGATTTGTTTGGTGTAAAGGGCTAAAGTGTTCGTCACACCGATAGTTGGCATTACAATGCTCCCGAGATTAGAGACCCTGAATGGCGATATCTCAGCTATCCGGAATGATTTTCCCAACAATTCAATTAACGATATACAAATTTCGACAAATTTTAGACTCACGTGATAAAATTTATTATCTATTAAAATAATAAAACAGTTGTATAATTTAATTAATAAAATAATATTAAAAATAATTTAATTTATAAATATATTTATTTTCATTAAATTAATTAGTAATTTTGTCATTAAATGATTATCTGCTGTCCTATAATTTTAGACTCAGCATCCGCCATTGTTAATTTTTTAATTGCTGTCATAATTTGTGCTGCAGGTATTATTAAATAATATTACATTTAAATAAATTTTATATAATAATAATAATCTATCTAAAGTCTCTTAATTACTATAAATAACAATGGGAAGAGGTATCTCTTTGTCCGAGTATGAGAAAGGACAGTATTGATGCACTGAAGGAACAGGGTCTGTCTACTAGAACAACAGCTAGTCACCTTAGTCGATCTCAAACTGTAGTTCAGCATTACATCACCCAGGGTGCTGACTGCTGCACCAAAAAACACACTGGACGGCGACAGGAGTTGAAATGTCAACAGAAACGAGCGATTATTAGAGAAATAAAGAAAAAGTCCAAATCCTACAGACAACTAGCAAAAGACCCAATCATTATTGTATCAAAATCTACAATAGGAAAGGTTGTGAAGACTTGTGGACACTTGGTGTACAAGAAGAGAAAGAGTGCCCGAAGGTTCACATCTGCCCACAAGGAGAAGAGACTGGTCTGGGCTTAAGAACACATGAGTTGGACTTCTAATTGGAGAAGAATCATCTATAGTGATGAGAAGAAGTTCAACCTTGATGGCCCAGATGGTTGGCAATACTACTGGCACGACCTAAGAAACGATGAAGAGCTCTTCCCAAACGGCAGTATGGAGGGGGTAGTGTCATGGTTTGGGCTGCCTTCAGCTGGAGTGGCAAAATCTCAACAGCATTCATCAATGGTAGGATGAATGGTATTGGATATCAAAATATGCTACAACAGTCATTTTTACCATTTACTGAGGGTATCACTGGCTCTCCATAGCACTTTCAACAGGATAATGCCCCAATCCATGCTGCTTTAGCAAACAAAAATGGTGTTGATGTTTGACCCTGACCAGTACTTTCCACAGACCTAAACCTAATTGAAAACCTATGGGGAATGCTGGCCAGGGATGTTTACAAGCAGGGAAAAACTTTTTCCACAACTCGGGAATTGAAAACTGCAATTCTTGAATCGTGGGAAAAATACACGATAAACAATTAAAAAAACTAGGATCCCCCAATGATCGAAATTCGATCACATTTCTGAGAAAAAAAACTGTGTAATTGTTCTAGCCTCAATCTTGCTTATTAATAAACTTTGAAGAATGAAAAATAGATAAAACAATAAATATCCAAAATGCTTTGCATGACATTTCTGACACTCCCGATTCATTTCACCGGAATGATAAATTAATAATAATTAATGTTATAAACTGGAGATAAGCCTACCAGTTGGTAGAGGCATCGGCCATGACAGCCGAGGTTCCTGGTTCGAACCCAGTCGCAGAATTTTTCCTTCCATTTTTCGATAGAAAAATCTTTACCGCAATGATAACTTTGAAAATTTCTCGAAATAATATTTAAAGCAATCTAAAGGTATTCTTTAATATATCTATCGAATTATTATCTAAATATAATATTTATATTGAAGCTAAATTTTCCCTCCCTATCTCTGAGTCTCTGCCCCCGTCCCACTGTGGAAAATTAAGGGTTTGTTTCCGACCAAAAATCGATAACTTATTTTGTTACTAAAGAAAGAATGTTAACAAAATTTTTAAAAATTAAATAAAAATCAAAAACTTCAAAATTTGTATTTATTTTATTTTTAACTAAAAATATTACTTTCAAAGTGTATGAAAAAACCTTAAAATAGCTTAGAAAACGACGAAAAATAAATAAAATGCTTTCAAATGAACATCAACAATACAACAATTAAAATTCTTTGTCATCAACAATGATTTGAGTTAATTTGATATTTATTATTAAAAAAAAAATAATAAAAAGGTAATATAGCTGGTAAGTGGTGACGTCACTTCCTGGCCGGTTGCCTAGTGATTCCAAACTTAGGGTTAACTTCTCTATGCTTTTCTATAGCATTACACCACATTGTTAAACCTAATGTTTGGAATCGCTAGGCAACTGGCCAGGAAGTGACATCATACTTATCAGCTCTATACTACATGCGTTGACAAATATGGTGCACAACCTGTTCCTTGATGCTACCTTTTTTGAAACGCTTTTTACCTGTGTTAACGTGAACAAATATGCAAACAAAATATATTGTGTACATCTAGAGCAGAGGACTTTCCAACCATATAAGTTTCATGCGTATTCGTCCACGTTAACACAGGTAAAAGTGCATAGCAAAAAATGTGTTGCCGTATTTATATATAGATTAGTTGAAACAATGCCTAATCGAATTTATGAAGTAATTGTTAATAAATGAGGGGTTATGCATTATTAAAAATGGAATTTTTTAGTTGTTTTGACATATGAGTCTATAATTTACGGACACGTAAATTCTTATTGTTTTAGAATTTGTTTTTTGTTAGAAATTTTGTTGTTCTATTTAATAAATTCATTATTTCTAGTTGTAAATATTATAATTTATACAATAATTTATTAATATTTTTGTTGCTTTAGAAAAAAAAGAATAAAAGTGAGTTTAAAATTTGTGGACACACTGTAATTTACGATACTTTTCAGCTTATTCGGAAGAAATGCAAAGATGTTAATAATACTGGTTGGCCTATCAAGCTCTCATTTTTATTTTAGATAAAGCAGGATAAAAAACACAACCACCCAAATATTTAGATTTTCATAAAAAAATGTGATAATTCGATCACCTGATGGCAGGGTTCGGAATTGATTTTTATACCTGACCACCATAAAACGGAGAGCCAAAACGAATAACAAAAGAGTTTAACATTTAGCAGTCGTTGAACAGCTTATATTTATATCTGCATACAGGGTACTTTTGAAAAGGATGTCGTCAGATACCAAGCGATGTTCTGCACTTTAAATAAATACAACTTTCCTCATACGTTTTATGGAAATGAGCGATGTCCCAAGGTTAATGAAAGGAGGATATGTCACCACCTATTACAATGCTATCGCCATTTTGTTTCACATTTCTTGAGCGATCTATTTAAACCAATATTATTATTAAGATTTCTATTATCTTATGTAAAATTATATTTTAATTTTATTCAATGAAAGCTGATATTTAAAAAATAAAATTGTATATAAAGTAATTGCTGCAATTTTTAAAAGTAAATTAAAAAAAATTAAAGAATTATTTTAAAATATATTTATTTTATTAGTTTGCTTTATTTTCAAATTGAATAAATAAAATAATTTTCTTAGACGTTTCCCAATAATGACTTTTATTAACAAATTCTCAAATTTTCATAAATATCAGATGATTTTATATAAAAATTAAAAATTTATTAAAAACGTTCGCACAATCAAAAATTTGATTTTTTCATTAATTAATACAAAAGCTTTTTCACATTAATATTAACAAGAGATTTAAAACTTCAAGTTTATTTACATTTCAACATGTTCATGTACAGGATGGCCCATTTAAGTGTAGACATGGAAATATCTCGAAAACATAGCATTCTACGAAAAACTGTACCAAAATAAAAAGTGAATTATTTCGCGGGGGAAATTCATTAGTAAAAAAATTACCTCCCCCCCCCCTTGTGAGGGGGTGGGTGGGGGAGGGGTTAACTTTGAAATCTTAAATAGGAACCCGTATTTTAATAGCATATTACTGAAAAAATAAAGGTCTGGAAATAGCGATATGGTAGCGGTTTTTTTAATTGTTCAACGCGTTTCGAGGAAATCTCATCATCAGGAACTATGATCACTACAAAACTAGCGTGGGACAATCGACAATCGAACAGTGCAGGGAAAACGAGACGAGTGGTCCGAAAGCAACGCTTTCACTGCCATACTCATCCAGGAAGTAACCAGGGGAAGTACACTGAATTAGGCAAGAAGCCAAATGAAACCTAGTTAAGTCATCCAGAGGATAAGATGGGGTCCTTTGCTACAAGGACGATAGAGTTGATTGTTGATTGACAAGGAGCACGAGGAGCTATGAGATCCAGTATTCGGGAAAGATGGCCTTTTGGATGTCGTCGAAATTGATGTCCAGAACGTGTCGAGGCCTGCGATGCCTGAGGAAACTTCTAAACGTGAGCGGGTGTTCCAGAATATCTGCAATCAGAGGATTCGGATGGTCCTTGATCTTCAGAAGCAACTTTTTCAGCGACTCCTGTACATAGCTACCAATTGGAGATATATGGAAATATTCAGCAATAGAAATATTTGTAGCGACTCTCCTGTCAAGTTGGGCGATAGTCCTCAGAGTAACGTTTTGGAAGGTTTGGAGATCCTTCCATCTGGATCTGCATATTGTAGCCCAGGCAGGCATACCATAAAGAAGAATGGTTCGTATAACCATCTTGTAAAGCAAAAGTTTGGTATCCACTCCAAGAGCGCTCTTTCGTCCCAGAAGGGCAACCAGACTGAACTTCGCCTTCTTGGCTCTACTTATCGCATAGGAGACGTGGTCTCCCCAATTTAGCCTGGCATCTACCACCACACCGAGGTATTTATAATTTTTTACCCACTCGAGCTCTTTACCAGAAAGGAAGAGGGAGTTCGGGGGTTTTCGAAGTTTCTTCGTAATGAACATCGCCTTGCACTTGTCAACGTTTAAGTCGAGTCTCCACTTTGCAAACCATTTCTCGCACAGATGTAAGGCCTTTTGTAACCGTGATATGACGTGAGCGGGATTTCGGTCAGTAGTCATGATGGCCGCGTCGTCAGCGAACAGATATAACTTGCAATTAGTAAAAGTTGGGAAGTCATGGATGAAAAAGTTGAACAGTGCAGGGCCCAAGACAGAACCCTGCGGAACACCAGCATTGACGTCACAAGGATTAGACATGGAGCATCCAACCTTGACACGAAATGTCCTGTTTGACAGAAAGGAACTAATCAAGGTAATGAGTTCGTCCGAAAAACCGCAAGTAATCATCTTGTATATGAGGCCATTGTGCCAAACCTGATCAAAAGCTTTACGGACATCCAAAAAGACAAGACCACCGTACTTGGCACAGTTAAGCGGAGTGTTTAGATCTGCAACAAGACGCCAGATCTGAAGTTGACAGGAGTGACCTGGGCGAAAGCCAAATTGCTCATCCCGAACGAGATTGCTTGCTACACAGAATTCGTCAAACCTCTTCAGAATGATGCGTTCGAAAACTTTTGACAGCACAGGTAGCAAGCTTATGGGTCTGTAGCTGACAGCAAGAGCAGGGTTTAGACCAGGCTTTTGTATGGCAACTATGACGGACTCTTTCCATTGGTCGGGGAAGTAACCATGTCTCCAGCAGTCGTTCATGGCTTTGGTAATGAACGAGACAATATTAGAAGGCAAGTTCTTGAGCGCACTGTTTGTAATGGAATCAATACCTGCTGCTTTCTTGGTTTTAAGTCGCTTGATGACGTTGGAGATTTCTTGGGCACTAATGACTTCCGTAGGGGTGGGAACACGATGAAGGTACTGGTAAGCGATACACCCATCGTTAACTATCTGAGTGTTTTGGAGGCTGTCCAAGTTTGTCTCACCAGGCGTGGTAAATTGACTTTTCAGGGAATCAGCGATCAATTGTGCCTTATCCCCGTCGCTGGTGACAACGTTGCCATTGCCTGCAAGCAGTGGCGGCAATTGAATTGGTCTGTTACCTTTTAAGGCTCTCACAGTTCCCCAGAGGGAGTTGTCCTGGACAGTCAAGGATTTCAGTTTATCGGTCCACCTTTGATTTCGTAGTGCTTTAACCTCCTCCTGCACCTTGCGAGAAAGCCGGTTGTACTTAGTCTTGAAGAAGGGAAGTCGCTTACGCTGCCATAATCTTCTGTAAGAGTTTCTTTCGAGAATAAGACGCCTGATATAAGGAGGCAGGTCGAGGTGTTCAGGACGCTTACGATCGATAATGGAGGTACTGGAAGTAGTGGCATCGTTGACAACACGGGTGATAGCATTAATATTAGTATTGATATCCTCGTTGTCAATAACCTCCTTGTAAGAAATGCTATTATCTCTAAGAATATCTCTAAAGAGCTTCCAGTCCTGTTTAGAGCGGAGCACAATCTTCTTATCGATGTTTAAGCCCTCAAACATAAGCATCACTGGACGGTGATCAGAAGATAAGTCGTCTACTGTGAATATATTATAGGGTTTGAGGAAACCTTTAAGAATTGCAATATCCAGCACGTCGCTAACAGGAGAGTGGTCGCAGTAGTAATTGTCATCAAGGGGACCAGCAACGAAGGTGTCAATCTCGTTTAACGTGTAACCATATAATATATTGCCGTTTTGGTTGGGGCATTTGGAGTTCCATGCATGGTGCTTGGCATTCAAGTCGCCCGCAATAACAACTGGGATGGGCCCAGACATCAGCTCGTCAAGTTCGCACGGATCAAGCTTGTGCTTGGGTGGGTTATATAAGGAGATGAACTTGATTTCGCCTGCATCCACATTGTTTATAATCACGGAGACTGCTTCCATTCCCACAAAGTCTGGAGTGACAGACTCACGATGATCAATGCCGTCCTTAACAATTATCGCTGCTCCACCAAAAGCGTGGCTGGCATTATTACCCAGTGGCCGGTCCTTGCGATAAACACGATACCCAGGCAAGGTGAAGACTTGAGTAGATTTCAGGTGCGTCTCGCACACGAAGGCGATGTCGACATTCCAGTTTGTAAGGAAATTGTAGATTTCGATGCGCTTGCGAGCGATTCCTCTTGCATTCCAAATATTGCAACGGAGTTTTCCTTGATTAATGATCTTGTATGGGTGTCTGTCCATGATCATTTGTTAGATTCGTGAGAGACAATCTGTGGCACTGCTTTTCCACTTTCCTTATATTGATTTAGCAAATTTCCCAGGAACCTGTAAACATCACGCAATTGATTGTGGTCGGCCGCACGTGTGTCCCTAGTGTCAGCAGAACTGGATGCGACCGAAGCATAGGATTTTCCCTCTAATACTTTGGTGCTTTTGATCCTTTTGACTTGTGGATATTTGGGACACTTGGTGTAGCTAGAAGTGTGCTGACCAGAACAACGTATACATTTTGGGGGGTCCTTGCCTTTTATGTTAGTACAATCCCTCGACTGATGGTCGCCAGCGCACTTATTACATCGAGGCGACTCGGTGCAACCTTGGGATACGTGACCAAAACGTAGACAGTTATAGCATTGTAAGGGCCTTTTGTTACCTCTAAATAGTTCTACAATAACAGCAAGAGGACCGACACGCTTCAAACTCAAAAATGACTTATTGTGTTCATTATTTTCAAGTAAGACCAAAACCATTGGCATCTCTATTGCACCATTTGCTTTTTTAAGCCTTATAGCTTTTTCAGGGAAATAGTTTGCCTTCCTGAGGTCTTCGCAAAAGTCTTCCAGATCATATGTTGTATCAACATTTCGGACGACGTATTTCAGCATTTTTTCGGATTTTAGTTGGTGATGCTGGATCTTAAGCACATCGTTGCTTTTCATTCCAGACACAAGAGTTTTATGACTCTCTTCGTCGTGACACCTGATCTTTCTGGTGTCCTTTCGACCTGTGTGGGCGGTAATTTTTTCAAGAGGTACGTGCTTTCTGATCTCCTCCAAAATCTCCTTTATTGGCTTCCCATGGTGACGAACGATGATTGGTGGGATATATATTGCTACCTTTTCACGGGTAACATTAATATGAGAAGAACTGTGTTTAACTTTGTTAGCTCGAAGGGCTACAGAGGCACTAGCGCTGACATCAATAGTGGACTTAATATTGTCGATCCTAACACCTCCTTTGTTCCTCTTATTCTGTGCAGTCCGCCAGTCACCTCCATCAATGTCGGCAGAGTCATTGTCAAGCCTCCTCTTTGTGCTTGTTCTTGATGAGGAGCTACTGTCGCTGCCCGCACCCATACCAGCAGGACCTTCTTTACGATCGTATGGAGGAACAGCGTTATCCACTAACATGGGCGAAACGGACGTAATGGGAGAGCCCATAAATTCCTTTATAGCATTGCTAAGGTTGGCAATGCCGTTGTTAGTTTCCAAATTTGCACGCTTTACATCCTCTCTAAAACTATCAATATTTGTATTTACATTACTAATATCATTAGTCAATGATTCCAATCTTGTTTCTAAGTCTAAATATTTTTTGTTCAATTCGGAACGTAGTGCCTCGAGCTGTTCATTTATAATGATATCAAAGGCCAGGAATCTAGGATCCTTACAGGCATCTTTATAGGCTTGCTCACAAGGTAACACTTTACCGTCAGCGTATTTGATAGTAATGCTAGCGGATTTCGTCGACGCAACGCCTGACGTCGCCATGAGCAGGTGTGGTGCTGGGTTTTGCCGTCCTTAGAAGGACGCACCTACTCAGAACGACTCAGTTTTAAAAGACTTAAAAAAGTCCTACCTTGTTAGTCCTCTTGGAGATTCCACCGATGCACTGAAAGTCGTCCAGACTGTAATAGGTATGTCGTCGTCCGTCGAGTGGTAGAATCGTCGTGCAGTAGCAGCAGTGATGATCAAAAAAGTCGACTAGCGTGGGTTACAGAATTTTGTTATATAGCCACTTTCCACCAATCACTGGAGACGTGTCACTATTAGTGACTAATCCACCCATGATTGGTGGAATTACAACAGACGTGGCCTCTATTGAAAGTTATTCAAAAAATTATCTTACAAAGGATAAAGATAAAAAGTATTCATAATAGTAGTATTATACAAATTAAAATAAATAAATATAAGTACAAAAATATTTATAATAATAATATTATACAAGTTAAAATAAATAAATATAAGTACAAAAATATTTATAATAATAATATTATACAAGTTAAAATAAATAAATATATAAACTAAGTCGATGAGTGGTCGATAAGAAATGCGATCGATACAAAATGGAATAACTCTCAATGGAGGCCACGTCTGTTGTAATGATTACGTATTTTGTATCGATCGCATTTCCAAGTCCTTCTAAATGTAAGCTCTTTTTTTACGCAGATGACGCTGCTATACTGACCTGTGCTCGTCAACCAGCCGTAGTAGTCTCGCGGCTGCAGAAGGCTCTAAAGGAGTGTGAAAGCTGGTTTAGCAAGTGGAGGCTAAAATTGAATGTAGACAAATGCAAGGCGATGTTTGTTTCCAAGAAGAGAAAGAGATCATTAGATTCTCTAACACTATATGGCAAAAAACTGGACTGGGTTGAAACTTATAAATATCTTGGTGTTGTTATTGACTCTAAACTTACCTGGACTCCCCACGCAACTTATGCGTTGAATAAGGCTAGGAGAGCCAAGTTTAGCTTGATTGCTCTGCTGGGCCGGAATAGTGTTCTAAACATTGATAATAAACTCCTACTCTATAAGGTCATTGTTCGGACTATCTTGACGTATGGTATGCCCGTCTGGGCCACAATATGTAAGACTAGGTGGAAAGAACTGCAAACGTTCCAAAACGTTACCCTTAGGACTATTGCGCAAAAAGATCGGAGAATTGTTCGCAATTCCTCCATTTATAATGACTTCAACATGACTCATATTGGCAAATACGTTCAAGGGCTCATGGAATCCATGCTGCCCAATATAGAAAATCATAGCAACGAGCTAGTCTCGGGCATTTTAAAGCATCCTATGCATAGAAAGAGATATCGTGATCCAAGGCATATACTTGATATTAATTTTGAAGACATTGATAATGTCTTATTTCCAGATTACTGGACTTCATAGGTCGTGTTTTATCTAATACTAGTGGTCTGCTTCTAGTCTAGACAATCGTCAATCAAATTTTCCTCCACCAAGAGGAGGCAATTTTTCTTTTATAATTTGGATGACCTTTGTGGGTACATCAGGCTTCTTTTCTAATTCAGTGTATTTCCCTTGGAGTATGATTATGAAGGGTGAGATTATGGAAGCTATGCTTCAAGTTCCACACGAATACCGATACACTACACTGTTCGATTGTCGATTGTCCCACGCTAGTTTTGTAGTGATCATAGTTCCTGATGATGAGATTTCCTCGAAACGCGTTGAACAATTAAAAAACCGCTACCATATCGCTATTTCCAGACCTTTATTTTTCCAGTAATTTACACAACGATATAGACCATCATGCAACCTTTAATAGCATAGTCTACACAATATTCGAGAAATGTTTTATTCTTGGTGTTGTTTCACTTGATCCAACCGTTTAGGAGATAGAGGCCATAAAAGTGTGGAACTTTTAAAGTTTTGAACCCAATTTTATCGATGAATACAAAAAGATAGAGAGTGGGTCTTACAGATATTCCTATTCTACTTTTTAAAGGTCTTTAAGAATCCGAAGTCAGAATTTCAAAAATTCAAATTTTTTAGTGCACGAGTAAAATTTGGGGGCAGCAGTCTATGGAGACAGAGTCTGTGCGTCTGTATTGGATTCAAAACTTTAAAAGTTGCACACTTTTACGGCCTCTATCACCTAAACGGTTGGATCAATTGAAAAAACACCAAGAATAAAACATTTCTCGAATATTGTGTACAATCTGAATGTTATGTTATATTCAGCCTGTCTCAGTGCACTGCAAGACATAGGCCTCTCCCACAATAGAGGCGGGGGGGGGGGGAGGGTATTTGGTCTTTTCTCCCACGCTGATCAGACGGGTTGGGAGGTGCATTTTTGAGCTTCTGCCAGCTTTTGACGAATGCTACACAAGGTGGTGGTCGTAGCATTCGGGACCGACGGCTTAACTTGCCCTCCGAAGCATGGGGGGAGGAGTAAGAACTCTCTTCACTGAATGAGATCACTCATCCAGTTACTAGCCATGCTAGGCGAAGCTTAACTTCCAGAGCTGCTTGCTCCCCTGTCCCCTAGCCCACGGCACCCCCATTAAATATGAATATACCATTAAAAATAGGGGTTCCTGTATAAGATTCCAAAGTCACCCCCTCTTTGGGGGGGGGGTAATTTTTTAACTAATGAATTTCCTCCGCGAAATAATTCACTTTTGATTTTGGACATTTTTTCGTACAATGCTAGTTTCCTAGATATTCAGTTGTCTCAAGAAAAATACCTCACCCTCTATATAAAGAAGGATGTTTGTGGGTTTGTTTGTTTGTTTCTTATAGAAATCTACAGTTTTATTCCAATCTTAATGAAATTTTGCATACTTGATCTTCAAAGCATGATGGAGGTCACTGTCTACCTGGGATTTCGAATAAATAATACTGTAATTATCGATAATAAATCGATATTCATAATGATGGCAGAGCGTATTAATAAAAAGTATCTCATGACCAACAATGCAAGGCAAAGTTTGTGCAACAATAGTTAAAAACAATGGTATTAACGCACAATTCACAAACACTATGCAGGGATCAACAACATATACCTCATGTCAACAATACAAACCAAAGTTGGGGCAATATAGATAAGTTTCAATTTTTAACAATGCATATAATTCCTGTTATTCAGGCTTTTCTTAGAATTGAGAATTCTTCGTACTTAACAATTTCTTGAATGTCTTTAAAAATGATCGGCCTGAAGTGCTGAAAGAAAATCCCCACACACAGATGTCTAGCCTAAAGGAAAGGTATTTCACAGGCAACAGTCCCCAGAATAATTCATGACAATCTTGGTCTGGAGCGACGTCATAAAGCGCGCGGTCACAGAACTGAGTGACTGAACACAACTGAACACTGCCAAGTCATCTGCGGCTTACTACAGGAAGATGGAACAGGAGACCGGCATACGAGTTTTTCCCTTTCTTTTATGTGCCTGTAAAATCTCCTGACGCATCACCGATAGATTTCTGTGGTTTTGGTCTCCTGAAACGACGGCTCGGATGTCGCCGACCAAGAACCGTTGATGGGCTATGGAAAGTGTGTTAGCAGGTGTGGAACGAACTTCCCATGGAGTCCCTCAAAATCAGCCTACTTCAGTGGAAATTACGGTGCCGGGCGATAGTCCAACAACCTGGCTCTCACATCGAACACAACCGATGGTATTACACCATCGTAACAGAACTGCAAAGTCGTCTCATTTTATCTGAATCAACCCTCTGTATTACATGCCATATTTTAGCATTGAACGTTCCAATGAACCATAATGGGTCCACGAAAAGCAGGTACCTTTTAACCGATTTCGACTATTAATAAATTTATGTTATATTCATTCATGGCACATCATTCCAAGTCGTTTGGTATATTACATGCCATATTTTAGCATAGAACATTCCAAAGAACCATCATGGGGCAATGAAAAGCAGGTACTTTTGAACCAATTTCGACTATCATTCATTTTACGTGATATTCATGCATGACTCATCATTCCAAGTTGTTTTATATATTATATGCCAAATCTGAGCTTTGAAAGTTTCCCCTGAACCATACTGGTTCCATGAAACCACATACCATTGAACCTATGTCGAGTGTCATTAATTTTACGTTAATATTCAATCATGACATGTTATTTCAAGCTGTTTGATATAATACATGCCATATCTTAGCATTGAAACTTTCCAGTGAACCATAATTGTCTTACTAAAGCACATACCCTTGAACCAGTTCTGACTGATATAGACCATCAAGGAAGACGATCACGTGTCTTCACTTAATTCACAAGCCTTTTCTCTGCTTTAGCTATAGAATCTTAAAGGGAGAATAGCATTTGGCAATGCACAGGCCATTTATACATGGAACTGTATAGTGAAAAACGTGGTCCCCTATATTATTTTTGACCTTTTAAATCGGAAGTAGTTTACCGATTTTTTCCACCAACGAACTCAGTCTTCCGATTTCCCTAAGTTGTCGAATTGCGAAAACGGAAGTGGAAAATTCGGAAGCGTTCGAAAGCTAGCGCAGCAACAGACGGACGGACAGACGGACGCACATTGTGAAAACTTAAGTACCTATCGGTTCTAATAACATAAAAGGATAACTGATAACGCATATAGTGAGGCATTACTAGGCGCATTCGTTTATTCGTACGATTTACACGATGATGACTTCGATCGTGCGCCCCATGCAATTACAGTTTATTGCGTTCATTGCGGTTTCTGTGTCTGTGCACGATCTTTCACCGAACGGTCCGTGCGTTTTGAGCCAAACCAACAACATGGCGATGCCTCAACGACTGCTTTTTAATCACCCCAAGAGTCTAAATTTCAAATATTTAAAGTATTTTTTCACTTTCGAACTTCTTTTTTAATCTTTATAAACTCTCTTCATCCACTTGAATGCAAAATTTCGACCATCAACGACATTGATCAAAATCTGAAGCTTCGCTGGATTGGAGGCCGCCATTTGCAATTGTAAAATGCACAAAACGACCCTGCTTCTACCTTCGTGCGCTTAGTTCGCGCACGAACTACACGAAGCGCATGAGAACGAAGTGCACGGAAATCTCCGAACACCTCTTACGGGCCGCACGAGAGCTACTTCGAACAGCCAATGCCCGCGCTCAGTGCAAAAAAATCACATTGAACGAATAAGCGAATGCGTATACTGTGTAAGTGCATCGCGCTGGCCCAGTTTACTTTGCATCTCAGGGATTGCATCTCTTGTTGGGAGGGGAAGAGAGACGGAGAGCTGCTTCTTAATCGAGTTCTAGACCCAAGGCTGCCTTCTTAGCTTCAGCATGAACCCCGATGAAAACCGAGCAGGCGGACATATGGAGGAGGGCGTGGGAGTTATGGGCTTTGTCCACGCATTCTAGAGGACCCTTCCCGAGTGGACCAGATGGTCGCATCGGAAGTGAACAAGCGGGGGTCAATTCCCACCTCACTCACGAACTTCGTCCCTCACTTCGAAGATGCACCCGCTGAACACACTCTAACGGGACACTCCCTCCCTTCGCTTCCATGCCACTATCCCTGCTTCCCCTTTCAAACAGCAATTCACTTTTTTATGACATTTTCCTTTTATTATGCATCCTCTCCATTCACCCTTCCCAAATCCCCCTTTTCTTTTTGATTTTCTTCCATCTCTTTTTTTTTCTTTAAACATTATTATAATTTACTTAAAAATTAGATCTCGAAAAAAATAATTATCGAGAATAAATAGATATTCATAATGATGACAGGGCATATTATTAAGAAATATCTCATGACCGACAATGCAAGGCAAAGTTTGTGCAACAATAGGTATCAGCAATAGTATCAACACAGAATGCACCAACACTATGCAAAGATCAACAATATATCTCATGACCAACAATGCAAGGAAAAGTCAGTGCAATAGATAAGGTTCAATTCGTAACAGTGCATAGAATTCCTGTTATACAGGCTTTTCTTAGAATTGAGTTCTTCGTACTTAACAATATCTTGAATATCTTTAAAAATAGTCTGCTAACTATGGAGATAATGGATAGTTAGCAGACTATTGAGAAAGATTGGTAAGACGACAGAGGAAGCAGTCCTTTAGCTCCGTGCTGTATTGAGCAAATGGTAAATATGTCAATAGAAGAATCGTCGACTGCTAGACTCACAAAGTGATGAATGGACAAGTTTTGCTTCAAGACATCGAGGGCAGAGCGGGAATTGCAAAAACATCAAGTGTACATCTAAAGTAAGATTACTTGACTAAGAAATTATTTAGGCTAGCAATAGCGTACTTGGAGAGGTCCATCCGGTGTGAGTATTTAAAAAAAATTTTAAACATTTTTTCATTATGAATTTTACTGCATTAATTCTGAGCGTTTTCATCTGTTTATTTTTAAGATATTGCTGAATTTAATAAAAAAAACAGAGTTCGAGCGACTACCTTATTTGGTAGCATTACAGATCCAAACATTTCATAAAAATTCAGTTTGGCTATATTCTGTGTGAAAGCGAATATTTTGGAAAGTAAGATGCTGATAATGCGATGATTGAACGTTCGTTTCCAAGAATAATTAATAATGAGAATAAATTGATGATGCAGTGACAAAACTTAATTAAGTTAGCGTCTATTGAGGAGGCAAAGTAGTCACACGTTTCTCCCTTGAGCTCCCTATCAAATGTCCAGACGAATGGCAAAAATTTTTGTGTCTGGAAAGGAAAGAGAAAGAACGAGTATTGGTCAGAGAAACTCTGCAGCTAAAACAGAAAAAGCTATAAGGCATTGGAAACTTCGGCACAATTTGGATTTTGAATAGAGAAAGAGGGTATAAGAGCATCTACATCAAGGGCAATAAAAAATGGGGTCTAAAGTATCCAGTGATGTTCCCCGGTGGTAAAGATGGTATCATTTTAATCTGAGGTAAATCAAAAAAAGTTTAAATAAAGTCCGTTATATCACTTATCTTTCCTGTTTTATCATTTTTCTTAGAATGGATAGTCTCTTCGTTCTGTGTTGTATTGATTGAGTTATTATTTAACCAATTTTGAGTTAAATTATAATTTCTTGAGATTGTTTTGTTTACCTACAAGTGTTGTTATCCCGGGCAACGCCGAGTCCTCTGCAAGTTACTTATAAAAATGAATGTTTATTTGTGCTGTATGTGTTTCTATATCATTCATCCGATTGCACACTAGGTCTTCAAAGCAAGGGGAAGGTCATTGTCTGCCTGAGATTTCTCAAAAAAGATTCGTTTTTTTCCCGACAAAATTCCAATTTCTGGTGGCAGCGCTCATGATAGTCCCTCACTCTTGCCGCCATCCTTGAAGCAAATTGGGAAGCCTCGCCTTCAAGTGCCGACATGGGCCAGAAATGTGTGTAGGAGATGCAAAAAACATGTCTAAACACGTGAACATGCCGGCCATAGGATGATAGGTTTTTGTATTCGTGAACTATGCTTTTTCTTTTTCTAATTCGCAATTCTTCGAACATGGTTTCACTTTCACTTTCGTGACGAACAGCTTTCAGATACCTTTTTCCATTTCAGTTACGTCTTTTTGATTTATGCTTGCTTTTCAACGCAAGAGGAAGGCCACTGAGGGAAATGGCAACTTCCGTTTTCGGGTTTCTGGAAAGTGTCTGCAATGTTATGGCTCAATACGTAACGGAAACGAAAAATTCGCCCATTGATTTTAAAACTCATCTTAAAAAGAAGAAAAATTTATTTCGCCAACAGAAGGTGTCACATTCTAAACGAGGCTGTCTTCTTTTTGGAGTCCCGCGGAAAAACCCGACGTGGCTCGAGCATTTTTCATATGTAATTTTGCATTCTGAAAAAGTGAATAACCAGACGAAATGAACACATGAAAAAAGTTTAGAAATAATACAGAAGAAATTGACATTGAGGAAACGATAAGACTTCTTAAATGCTCCCAATGAATGGCCTCTGCAACAATGGCCCTATGCAGTTCTACCCGACTTCGCTCATGTTGAAATATTGTGTAAAGCTGAGTGAGTTGTTTGACGCAGTGCTGTGGAAGGAGTTAGAATGAAAAAGAAACAATAGTCTGATTTCACGCTGTGGCTATGGCTTAAGTTCGCAAACTTTTTTCAGTGTTTTTTTTTCGGTACATTCACATTCAGATATTGCAAAATTTCATTGCAAAAAAAAAAGCTCGAGCAACGCCGGAAATAATAGCAAATTTTTAATTTGAAAAAAAAAGCAATTTGAAGTTTAAATACGGAATATTAATGACATAAAGAATCTTTTTTACAATCATTTTAAAACAAATTAATATTTTAATTACAATTTTAATACTGCCTTTACAAAGTGATGGCACCATATTGAGTAAAAAATTACAGGTAATTAAAAAAATATATGCAAAAGCGTTTTTACAATCATTTTAATACAAATTTGCAATATCAGAATGTGAAAAAACAGAAAAAAAGAATGCGAATTAAAGCCACAGCCAGGGGTTAAGAAACGTCAGATCAGACTATGGTTTCATTTTCGTTCTATTTACTTCTACAATATAATTTATTCTTCAGTCTTTCACCGGCACTGCGTCAAATTTACTCAGTTATATACAACATACATGTATCAAGATCAGCGAAGTCGAGTAGAACTGCTAAATTTGCATTCAGATATTGCAAAATTTCTTCAAAGAGAGCCCGAGTAACGCCGAGTATCATCTAGTTAACAATAAAATAAGAAAATATACTGTGGGGGTGGGAACTTTTCTGGAGAAAATATACAATTTTTATCTTGAAATAAAAACCCGGATTGTTGATATGAAATATTTATAGATCGTAAAAAATTCATAAAATTAAATTGGTAAAAAGCATATTTTCATAAAAATTTACAAAAAACGTACACATGCATTTTAGAATTTATTAATTTATAAAGGTTTATACATGTTCTTTATTACAATGAAATCTAAATAATCGAATACCATCACTTGAAGAAATGCTGCAGTTCGAGGCACTACAACCACCCATTTTTTTTTAAAAAAGTTCTGAATAATAAGCAACTTTATAGGAGAGACAGTTTGTAGTCAGTACGTTAAACCAGCGGTAGTCAGTAGGCTTATTCTAAAATCAGATTCGGCAGTCAAACTCTCTTAGTTGACTCCAAAAACTCAGAAATTCCTTAGTGGCGCTGCAGTCACATCAGTGAACTCTGTTCAAATATGCTCTTAATGAATGAATCTGAAAAAGATATTTCTTGTCAAGATTTTAATTTAACAGTGAAAAAAGACAAGGGAAAGCTTTTATGGCCGACTAAAAATCTTTTGAACATTGTAATGACATTAGAAGATTCAATTAAAAGAACACTTCAGAATTGCCCATTGCATCCTGATGTTGTCCTCATGCAATAGAAGATTACACATCTCATCAGAAGCAAATTAATAAAATAGGATGTGAACATCATGAAATCACTTTAGTAAAATTTATAATCAATTCATTTCTTTTTCAGAGATTATAATAAACAACAATTATCTTCTATTATTATCTTCAATTCTATTATTAATGGGAAAATTGTCAAAATTATGAAAATGATTATTAAATAACGGGTATTATATACTTCTTTACACTTCTCACTTTTAAATTCATTTTGTTTAAAAAAATCAATAGACTTTATATTTAATTAAAATATAATTTATCATTATATTAATTTAAATTCCAAATTAAATTTAAATCCTGTTTATCTTAAAATAATTTTAATAAACTCGCTGTTTCTTTATTTTTTATGATTATGAATGTTCCTAAATCTTTATTTAAGTAAACACTAAACAGAGAAAGATTATTATATCAAAATGAATTCTTTAAAAAATTCAAAAGAATTTATTATATTCAACCTTAATCCATTCTTGATTTATGTTATTCAATTGATTTTTTAGTCTATTCATATTAAAAATTCAAATAAAAGATATATTACTTAAATTATAAAACATAAAAAACTAGTTTAGAATGTAATAAAGTCTCAAATAATTTTATATTTAAAGTTTTGATTGATTTATCCAATAGATTTTATAGCTGGTTTAGCTGATTGAATTGAACATTACTACAGTTACTGTACAAACACCACTTAAATGCAAATGTGGCGCTACCACAGGTATTTTCAAGAAATTGAGTCAAGTTGTTTCTATTGAGGCCAAACCACTGGATTAAAAAGAATGACGCCACTGGACGCCATATTGGTAGGGGCAATAGTTTAAACTTTTTTGTGACATTTTTATTCGAGATTATTCCAATATAATTAATTTGATGGGAAAATTTAAATTAAAACTTTTTACTAATATAATTAAATATTATCTTTTTGGTTTGGCTGAGTATAAAATAAATAATATCAGGCTGTTGCAAAAGTTTTTTCTGGATTTTTATTCCAACGCAAAAACCTCATTTTATTGAATGACAGATTCAGCTCATGCAGATGCCGGGCGATGGTTGAAAATTGAACCATGAACTGTTCTGCGAGTTCCCTCGTTGTTACATTGTGATCTTCATCAATTGCTTGGCGTAGATCACCATCTGAAATCATGATTGGCCGACCAGAGGGGGTGCATCTTGAAGAGTATTATCTCCGCGTCAGAACCGCCGATACCATTCTTCTATTGCACGTAAACTAACAGTGCCATCACCTAAACGTTGGCAAATATTTCGGTGACATTGCGCAGCACTAATCTTTCCAGAATACTCGTAGAAGATTATTGCTCGAAGGTGCTCGCGTGAAAGGTCCAATTCAGACCGTTGATGGCACTCACAGGTGTATAGTCAGAAAGTTTATTCTTGGATGTAATATAGCAAAGATATTCAGGAATCGAATGCAATAATTTGTTTGAAAACATATGAACATCCCCCTCGGAAAATGAGCCCTTCTTGGGCACCGGTTCTAGAACCGGTAGAAACTTTTGCAATAACCTGATATTTACGAAATGTTAACTGCTTAATCAAACCTTACTCACATTAATGATTTGATTTAAAGTATTTAAAAGGTTATTTTTAATTAATTAACATTTTACTTTGACCAATTGTTAAGTTTACTTTGTTTACCTTTACAATGCTCTGTTTCTTGCATTAAAAATCAGAATTAATCAAACAAACGTTTGTACACGATGAGATTTCTTGCCCCTACTAAGATGGCGGATGGTGGCATCAAGTTTTTCGCCGATGCGCCATCCAGTTATTTATATAGGTCAGTGGGCCAAACCTGATTGTAGAGTAAGCCTTACCGGCGGTGTGAAACAAAATGGAGGATAATGCTATGCATCTTGGGATCGTGACATAACCTCCTTTTATTAACCTTGCGATGTCCACTAAAGCACTAGATAATACAAGTAGCGCAAACCTTTTACAAAGCATTTACCGACAATATTAATTGCTGATTGGTTAGTTCTAATCACGTGGGTTAACTGCCACCATCTTGGACCTAGAGATTTCATTGATTAGCATTGCTCTTAGTGTACTGTCTTTAATTTTATTTATTAATTTATTTATTTTATTGACGTTTGACTGTTTATAACTTGTCTATGTAATTTTATGTATTTTATTTATCCACATTAGTGTTTATTGTGAGTTGAGTAGTTTCCTATTCTTTTGTTATTTTTTATTTATTTTTATTTATTTTATTTTTATATTATTTATATATTATTATTGTTATATCTAATTTTATCTAATTTTTTTTATTTTAGTTTTTACTTTTATTTTATTTTATTTATTTAATTTATTATTTATTTAATTAATTAATTTATTTTATATTATTAATTTAATATTATTCATACTGATTTATTTTGTATTCATTTTATTTCATTTCATCATAAAGATTTATTTTATTTAACCTTTACCCAATCCAAATTCTTGAAATTTAAACGGTTAAATCAGATTGACTTTCGTTATATTTTGTATTTTGAATTTGACTCTTTGTCGAAAAATGTTATTTCCAACCATTTCTCTGAAGATGTAGGTTTTACGAAACGCATCAGCTAAAATATTTTAATTTTTCTTATATTGCTAAACTAGAAATGCATTATCCTTTTATATTTATTAGTAAAGCTAGACCCATAATATGGATTTATTGTATTTGTTGCTCGTGTTTTACGAGAAAAATAAAACAGTTTCTAATAAAATGTTTGAAAATCAAGTTGTTTTAAGAACTTATTTACAGATTTTTAAATTATTGAAAAAAATTCTCGAATATGCCAATGCTAACCATTAGTAATTCATAGAAATTACCTCGTGTTCATTTAAAAATATTTCATCTCTAAATGAAGTCTTTCAAACAGTAACGAAAAATTTCATTAATGTGATAAAATGACAGTTTTATTTAAAAAGGCATGAAATTAAATTTATAAGAATTATTCACTTTATATTGTTAAAAAACTTTAAAAATCAAAAAGTTTCAGTTGTAAATAATTAAGTGAAGATGTCCGAATTAACGTTAAATAATTAATAAAAACAACTGTATTGTAAAATGGACGTTTGTTTGATAAATTATGTATAAGAATAATTAAACGGATTAAATAATTAATATAGCACATATATTTACTCATACCCTTCACATACTTATATATGTATCAACAGTAATAAAGAGAAGTTTTCTCAGCTATTTTTCAAATAGTAATATATAAAAAAATGGTTTTTGCAGGTCAAACTAAATAAAAAGTGTATTTTAAATTAAACTTTTATTAACAACTAGCAAAGGTACCCGGCGTTGCCCGGGATAATTACACTTGGATGTAAACAATATCTTAAAAATAAACACATGAAAATGCTTAGAATTTATAGAGTAAAAATTCTTAATGAAAATTCGAAAAAAATCTTTTTAAAGGCTCACAATGGCTGGACCTCTCCAAGGATGCCACTGCTAGTCTAAATAATTTCTTACTCACGTAATCTTACCTCAGATTACTCTTCTCTCGATGTTTTGAAGCAAAACTCTCGATTGTTCTATTTACTTGCTTCCCATTTGCTCAATACAGCACGGAGCTAAAGGTTTGCTTTCTCTGTCGTCTTACCACTCTTTCTCAATAGTCTGCTAACTCTTCATTATCTCCAGCTACTGATCATTTTTAAAGATTTTCAAGAAATTGTTAAGTACTAAGAACTCTCTTTTCTAAGAAAAACCTGAATAACAGGAATTCTATGCATTGTTACAAATTGAAACTTATCCATATTGCATCATCATTTTATGTTCATTGTTATAATTCTTGGAAAGGATTGCTTTATCATTGCATCATCATTTTGAGCTCATTGTTATTGGTGAATTGCGTGTTGAAACCATTGTTGATACCTATTGTTGCACAAACTTTTATTTGCATTGTTGGTCATGAGATATATATTGTTGGTCCGTGCAGAGTGTTTGTGAATTGCGTGTTGATACCATTGTTGCAAAAACTTTGTCTTGCATTGTTGGTCATGCGATATTTCTCATTAATATGCCCTGCCATAACCATGAATATCGATTTTTTATCAATAATTATTATTTTTTCGAAATCTGAAGTAGACAGTGACCTTCCTCATGCTTTGAAGGTCATGTATGCGAAATTTCATCAAGATCGGAATAAAACTGTAGATTTGTATAAAAAACGTACACACAGACCCACAGACCCACAGACAAACATCCTTCTTTATATATATAGATAGATTAAGTTAGGTTAATGTTTAAAGAGTAAAAATTGCGAGCGAAGGGAATTTCTAGCCTTGTTTTGTATTAGAGCTCTGCTGGGTGTAGGTCCAAAATGGCGACTTCCGGTCAGTTTGTGCTACTTGTATTATCTAGAGCTTTAATGTCCACTAGAGTTCCTGTAAGTAAAACTTACAGGGACTCTAATGTCCACGTAATCTGCGCGCCCTCTGGTAACAACATTGGGTGTATTAGTTTAGCGCGACGAAAGCGACGAAGGAGACTACCATGCGACGAACCAGTGACAGTCGTCAGAGTGACGAAAACAAACGAATTCGTCGAGCCGAATGGCGGTCATCAATGATGATTGGCTTTCGATGCGCGCAAATGCATTTACGCCTATTTAAGCCGAAAAATTATATTGGGTTAATCTAAAATTATTACGTCGAATTTACAAAAACCGTAAATCTTTCATTCTCTAAAGTCTGATGTGGTACTCGAGGCGGAACTAACAACAATTGTTCACTTGCTTTGTTAACATGCCTGGCCAACCTCCTAGACAGAAGGCCTGATAACAAAAACGTCATACATTGTAACAGCATCTTTAGTCGACCATTGGTTATCCTATTTCTACCAATAATAAGTCCTACATTTGGTCGACAATAATAAGCCTTCTGTCTATACTCTATCCAATGAAAGTTTGAAGGGGCGTGTCCAGTTAAATTTCAGCTTTTAACTGTTTAGGCATTGTTGCAAGATAAAATTAACAATGTCTAACAATTGAAATTGGAAATTTAATTGGACACACCCATTCAAACTTTCGTTGGATGGAGTATAGGTGGTGTTGGCCTGGCGTGCCATTGCGGAAGTGGAGATGCCAACAATTGTTCATTCTGGTTTGTTTACGTGCCTTGGGTAAACAAAGCACTTTTAGAATTCAGTTCAGTTCGTGTTCCAAGCAAGGAAAAATCTTGATGAACTCACAGATAATAATAATTATTATAAACTGGAGATTGTCTCCAAACACAGGTAATAATTTTTCGAGAGGCGTCGGCCATGATAGTCGAGGTTCCTGTTTCGAATCCAGGTCGCAGAATTTTTCCTTCCATTATTCAATCGAAAAATTAAGGAAAAATCTGCTTCAATGATCCTAATACTGATATTTATAATTGTGTATTCCGTGAAAGATAATTAGTATGTGTCTATTTGTACATTAACATTGACGTATATTTCTAAGGTAAATGTTAGAAAATGATACTCAAATGTAGAATACACTATACAGTATTTTTGTTTTGTGAGTAAGATTAAAGTAAGCCTAATCTAATTACATGGACACATCATCAATGCCTTTGTGTTTATACGAATTCTTTTTTGTTTATAACTCGACAGAATTGGATATACCAGTGCATAAGTTTCTTTTGCCTACCAACTTTCAACGTATACGTTTCTGATCCTCAAAACATAAATTTCACAAGAATATCATGAACCATCAACCCATTTGCACGTATACCAGATGATGAAGGATGCCTGTGGACGTTCCACAGGAAACATTCAAATGTAGATAATACAGAACGATCTAGAAGATATAATTTACCAGTTGCCAATTATGTAACGGCAGCGTTTGAAACTGACGATGGAGAACCAACCACCATTTGAGCGAGTTTCATACGTCTATCCAAGCACGGGGAATAACTGAAAACATCTGTCGATTTTGAATCCGAAATGCGATCCAATGACTTACCCGTTGCTTTTTCCTCATGGAGAAGAAGGCTGGAAGATGAAATTCAGGAGCAATAAAGCGACGAAAGTCAGCATGTTAGCCTTCTACTCCTACAAACTGTACGAAAGGCCAGGACTGTTTAATCCGGTTTTCACGTGGGGAAACTTACTCAGCAGTATATTGTGAACGCGTTTTAAAATTTGAAGGAGACCGGCTACAATGTGTGAAAGAAAATCGAAAGAGTTTGAGAGTGAAGGCTTAATGTATTTCGTTCACAATCAGGCTGATAACTTTAATATGAAAGCAGGAAAGGTCTATGTTCTAACTACGCCAGTTACCGGGAGCAAACGCGCAGTGCAGCAAAACTACCTGTATGCAATGGCCATGGTGCCCAAGTTCGGGAAACCAGATCTTTTCATCACATTAACATGCAATCCAAATTGGACTGAAATAACAGAACAACTGGCTCCATACAAAACTTGGATGCATAGGCCCGATATCGTCGCGACAGTCTTTGGTTGAAATTGAGGGCATTTGTCGACAAGCTGACTAAAAACTCGTTGCTGGGAAGGTGGCGGCATGGATGAACGTCATTGAGTTCCGGAAAAGAGTTAATGAATTAATTAAGATTAACCAATATAAAATGGAATGATTCTCAAAGGCAGTTATTTGAATATATCCATTTCTTCCAAGAATACCTATAATCCTCAAAACATAAATTTCACAGGCTGTAAGCCTGCCTGCCTTGCCTCTAATATTATAGAAAGAATGCTAGATGTATTTTGAATTATTCTGCTTGCAGTAATAGTGATCCCGCAGTGTTATTTGAAACATGGCGGTAGATAATACAAACATTTGTATACTTATGCTCTCTTAAACATGTCAAATTTTAGGTCATGTCATTCGAAGAAATGACAGTGAAATGGCAGTTGCAGCGTGCTGCACTATGCTCATAAACGAAAAGAAGGAGAGCAGGTAATTTTTTTCTTCTAAAATTTTCGCAAATCAAGAAAAAATGCAGAGAGACTTCCCTTTACTTGATCGCTCGCATCTTACGTTCATCGACATACAAGAAATTGTGACGTTATCACGTGTTAAGTAATGTATTCATTTTATGATAAACGTGGTCACAGGAATAATAGCAGGTAGGGTAGATGTACCAGTAGTTGACAGTGTACCAGTAATTGACAATCCACGATTTAAAGGCTTTTAATAAAGTAACAAAGCAAGAAAAGGGACTGGGGTTGCCACCTCTTATTAAACAACGTATTTTATTTTTTTTTAAATATAAATAAATAAATAAATAAATAAATAAATAGTTGAAAATCCAGAATTAGGCTTCCCAGAAAAACAAAAAACCAGGAACTTTGGTCCCTATTATGGCCGCAAACACGTGTCGATTGTTCAATGCCTTATCGAGTCGAAAAAACCTTGTAATGAACCACTACGCGAGGGTTTGAGTACTTGAATTTATTTCATGAATTTATATGCAATATTTGTTATTAATTTTACGTGAACCTTTTTGTGTGATCAGTGGACAATACTTCTAGTAGTAACAGAATTTCTGATGACTAATTTTTTAACTGTTTTAATCCACCGTCAATTACTAGAACCCAGATATGTAGTGTCATTAGTAATTGACATAACCTGTCAGTTATTGATAATTTCTGTGTTTAAAAAAAAACGACCACAAAATATACTAATGTGGTTTAGAATGTAGGGTAATAATAAGGAAATATGATGGTTTTAAGTGTAACTTCTGAATTTCCAGTATTTAACCTAACTGTGTCAATTATACGAACTTGACTGTCAATTTCTATATCACCCACTTTGACATAAATCTTCTACGCCCTATTCGCCTACAAGATTCTTTTTGTTAGTCCTGAATCTTGTCTCAGAGACGATCAACATAGAAAAAAACTACTATTCTGTTTACTATGATAAGACGTAGCATAGGATGAATTTTGCAAAGTTGGAGAAAAGTTGTCAAAAATCAAGTTTTTCTATGAACAAATTGTTGGCCAAGATCTGATGATACTGCACTACTGGAAAACACCTTCATTTTTTATGGTCTTTGCACTCTACATGGGAATAGACTGATTTTATTTATTATTTCAAAGGGGAAAAAAGATAAATGATTAATATGAACAACTTAAGTTTTAAAAAGCACAATTTTAGTTATGTTAAATACTTTACACATTCTTAAAAATGCTTGATTTCTTCAGCTACTTTTGAATGTTATCAATTTTTTTGTATAAATATATAATAAAAATGTGTAATTAAAGTATTGTCAATTACTGGTGAAACTGCCTGTCAACTTCTGGTACATTAACTGTCAACTACTGGCGATTCATGCATTAGTTAGGAAAAAATTTAATAACTTAATAGCTTTTAAAGATATAATAATTGTATAGAGACTGGCGCATTCTGCATTCTATTTACAATTTAATGGTATAATTAGAAATGTTTCAAAATATAATTTGTATTACGTACACAATTTTGTTTCACAGTAATGTCTTAAACTGTCAATTACTGGTACATCTACCCTATTATTTAGATTTTCAGTAAGAGTAAAGTAATAAAATTGTTTTTATTGTAGTGATATATTGCGTTGAGAGAATTCAAGATTATAATTTTGGATATTAATCGAAGGCCCACAATTGTGAAATAGCAGGTAGGGTGGTGCAATGACAGGAAGAGACGTTCTTTGGGAATTTAAGTAAATATTGTTAACATTGGTCAATGGATTCCTTGATGAGTAGGAATATTGAATTTTTTAATAATTTGTTTGTGTCATGGATTTCATGTAGTATTTGAAATCATTGTTGTTTTCTTAGTTTAATCACTTTGGAGTCTTGTAAAATGTGAATGGGGAAGGGAGACCGGATGTGTGTTGAGTATAAAAGTTCGTGGGAAAACGAAACTTTGAGTCCTGTTGAGGAGTGGGTAGAGGAAGGCTGCGCGCTCTCTCCTCTCGCTTGGAATTATTTTAAAGGATTGATGGAAATTGGAGAGGGACAATGTTAACGAAAAGGGCTGCTGTGTGAATTCACAGCCAGCCAAGTAGTTGGATTGGTCTCTTCTTCTAATTTTGGACTGTACAGGCTCATCAACATGATAGTGACATGGAAATTTGGCATGGGGGGGTGTCAGGTGTCGGAGTTGACCTGGGGAACCCAGTCAGGTAGAGCTCCACATGCTGTACAATCTGCCCAAACTCACTGCATCAGGGTGACAGTGAACTGCATCATCGGACAATTCTATGAGTAATCAACATATGGTCATCAGTGGAAATTGGAAATTTGGTAGCCCCAACATGTGTTATAATCAAGAAATAGGAATTGTAACCCCGACATTCTTCAGAGCGAATGGAAGCAGGTAACGAGATTTTCTTCAAGCGACGGGCATAATTAGGAACCCGACATTGAGAGAGGAAGACCACTACATATTTGAAATCTTCTGTTGAACTTAGTGGGGACATTTTGAGACCTCCAGTGGACTCACTCACTAATCGATCCGGATTATCTTCAGGTGTGTTTTCTGTGCTTCAATGTGATAAGTGATATATTTTATGGCCTGTTTAACACAAGAGGTGTTTTGTGCATAAATTTGGATTAAAAGTGATCACAAGTCTGCAGGTGTCTGAAACTACGCAACTGTAAGTAGAAATGAACTTAAATGCGTAAGATTTATTTTGGTTGTCATGACAAAAGGTGTGATAAAGAACTATTTGAGAGAACTTTCTTTGAATTGAGTTTTAATTAATACTATCTCTTTCCTCAGAGCTATTGAGTTTTATTGATATTTATTCATGTTTTGCATGTTATCTTAGTTATAAGTACTTGGGGAATTTAACATTAACTTTCTTCTTTACGATAAGATCTATCAACTTTCTTTTCCTTAGATTTAAGATTTTTATTTATTTTTGTATCTCAATGGTGATTCTTTTAACTTTGAATAAAAGATGTTTATTTGGTTCTAATCCTTGCCTTGCTTATTGAAATAAATAAGTCACAGCCTGCCATTTTAAAAGAACCCAACCTTTGTCCTTGATTGTGCATAGTGTTTTTTTCTTTCTTCGAGTATTGGTGTTGAGCTAGCCAGATTTTGAATTCATTACATTGGATTCTGGCGTTGATTTGAGAGATAAGGGGGGGGGGGTGGACCAATCAAACTGATTAAAGTTACATTGGCACCCATTGTGAATATGAAATTAATGACAGTAGGGTTACATTGTCGCCCCAACGTGGAGATAAAGGAGTGTCCATTTACATTGGCACCCATTGTGTTGAATATGAGAATAATGACAATCAAGGGTATAAGGTTACAAAATAGTAAATGTTTTGCCACTTGACGTTTGAAATGAATAAAAATTTGATTATCTGTACCATCTAGACGAATTTTCATTTCAAAACGACAGTTCGAAATTCGAACCATGATGATCACGACCGAGCATGAGGTGGTATGAGTAAAAGGAGAGATGTCTCTTTGCATTTGCTGCACTTACTTTAACAAATGAACAACTTTTAACATCTTTCTAGGAGGGTCAAGCGAATAAAGATTCATAATTTTGTAGAATCTGTCGTCCCGCAATATCTGGATTTTAAATGTTATTCAGACTGGCGAGAGCGACATTTGAAATAATATTAAACCGCATTGGGGAGAGTTTGGTACCTGATTCGAACATAGGACAAGCGAGCAAGCCCCCATCAACCCAATAGATGGTTGCTCTATGGGTATTGGCCAATCAAGAATAGTACAAGTGAGTATTTCATGATGATTTTAGTAGTTGTAGCCGAGGCTACAAGAACGTTATGAAGTAATATCTGTTTTCTAAGGCAATTGCAGACAGATTCGAGGTATGCGAATACTCCGTTTGCAAGTACCTATACAGAACTGTGGATGCATTAAACACTATCGCGTCCCAAATGATTGTTTGGCCACAACAGGGAACACAACGCGAAATCTCTACAGTCTTTCAGCGGACAGCAGGTACTCACATGATTTTCAGCCTGTTATTAATTTGTTGTCAGTATATCCCATTAGAAAATAGGAATGTTCTGTGCAGTAGCCAATTCACTGCAGTATGCTTTCCAACCAGCATCGTTTGTTTATGACTGGATATGACAACCAATAAATGTCAAAAAATTGTTTTTGCACTATCATATTCTGTATAAAAATTAGGTGTCTTTTATGCCAATTCATATCTATCAAAAAGCCAGGAATGAAAGGCGACACCAGTTGGAATTGTATGCATTTTCTTTCCCAATATGTACTGTCAGGTCTCCATCGACTTCATCAAAAAGGAGAGTACATAGAACTCCCTATTTCTTAACACACCGGCCTTACTATGTGTTTACTAGAAGCTTCATGGTCATTGAGCTTCGGCCATTTTCCATTGTTTCGAGAAACAGATCGCGCCAGGTGTGAATAGATCGCACTATAGCCGACCGCAACCTGCGATAGAGATTTTCATTGAAACTGAATACGAAAGTACGTATATGCAACTGATAAAAGTGGGCAAGTTATTAAACGTACTACCTTTTGTTCAATCATTACACCAGCTCCATTCAAGAGGAAAGTTGAATTATATGAATTGGAGGTTATTTTACATAGGTAGACATTATAAAAGGTTTTTTAGATTTAACTGCACAGATAAACTCGAAAAATGTAAATAAATCTTCTTTTGAGGGTTTTTACATTCATATGACTGCCTAAGATGAAAGCACTCATGTAAGATGGAAAACACCCAACAAACTATAAAAAAGACTTAATTGTACTTTTAAAGGTTTTTAATCTATGAGGTGAAATCCAGAAACCCTTTTTATAATTTATAAAAGTTGAAACTTGTATGATTTGTTTTTCATCAATTTATATGTATTTCAGGATTGCATATTGCACATTTTTGGTTGTACAATGATAACAAAACACAGGGTTCATACACTTTTCTCATGAAAAAAAAGTAAGCACCCAAAAAAATTTTAAACACCTTTAATTTATGTATTATCAGGCAACTCTGCCATAGATGAATGCGTGTGTTCATTAAATAGACTCAATAGGCAAAGTTTAAAATATTTAAAAGAAAAAGACAAGAATATTTAAAAGATTTTATAACATATTTACATATATTTTTTTGATTTCCTGTACAGGGTGTAAAATTAAATGTTTAGTGCTATTCGGGGGGCTGTTTCCTAAGGACAAAATAAGACGAAACAGTTTTCAAAAAAATTTTTTTTTAATAGATTGCGTATGTTTCAAGAAATATTACTTTGAATTGTGATTACATTAAGTTTTGTTCACAACACCAAACTCTGCTTCTATGCCAGCTGTCTCCAAGAAAATTGGATGGCTTATGGGGATTTAATTTTCTCTTTAATTTCCGCAAGATCTAATTTTTTTTGCTTTGCCATTTTTCTTAAATCATATTATTTAATCATCGTGGAGATATGCCCTCATATTGGGCGGTCTCCAATGATGTATATCGCAAGCTAACAATTTATAGCGTTGGGGTTGGGTTCATGTTTCACGTTTCTCAGGAAGCACTTTTTTAAAAATAACTTTTAAGCACATGGTTTAAAACAATAAGAACTCTGTAATTACTTTTTAAGGCCTTAAAAACGGGTTTCAAAAACAAACGCTTTTTAAGATTTTTAAGCACCGTACGAACCCAGACAACAAGAGAACGCACTATACTCTGTCCGACAAAAGTTTGACGGGGCGTGGCCAGTTAAATTTCGGCATTCAATTGTTTATGCATTGTTGCAAAATAAAATTAACAATGCCTAACAATTGAAATTGGAAATTTAATTAGACACGCCCATTCAAACTTTCGTTGGATAGTGTATAACTTCAACACTGCAAAAATCATAACTGTTTACGTGTATGAAACTATCTATATTAAAATTTAAAATGAAAACCGCTTAAAATGATTATCTGTATTGGTATTGAAAGTTTTATCAATTGTTAATCTGCATTAAGATCTTTATTAATTAATTTTAATTATATTTGTGATCAATTTTTAGGCTTCCCAAGAGTTATGGGAGCTATCGATGGGACAAGCTTTCCAAAGCAAGATGGATGTACCTAAATCAATAGGAAGAAGATCCCTTCAATTATCCTGCAAGCAATATGTGACCATCCTCTGTGCTTCACAGACTGCTTTTTTCAGGACATGTTGGCTCAGTTCATGATGCCAGGGTGTTACGTACCTCGCCAATAATTGCAGAAATTGAGAAAAAAAAGGATTCTTATTTTGTGCATGGCACGCTCTTATTAGGCGATCCAGCTTACCCATCTATGGTCACATTATCCCAAAAGCAAAAAAGATTTAATACCGCATTGCCAAAGACTAGATCAGTGATAGAGAGGGCATTTGGTATGCTCAAAGGACGCTTCCGCAGTATGAGGATGATGGACCAAAAGCAAACACAGGATTCGAGCAATAATTTTAGCTCAACAGTTCTCCACAACATCTGCATCTATTCTGAAGACGAGCTCAATGCTGCCCTGGAAGAAGAAGCAGCTGTTATCATGGAGGAACTAAATGAATGTGAATCATTTTTACTTACTCCTGAGGAAGAACATGAACTAGGACTGTTGAAAAGAGACTGTGATGTTTTAAATGTTAAAATAAAAAAATAAAAAAAGAACAAACTAAGAAATAAATTTGGACTCTATTTATTCATATTTACAAAAAATCATATTTTTTTTTGTATTTGATGATTTCTTTTTACAACTTTTATTATATGGTTATTTAGCATACCGGTTTCAGCCATATACTCATCTTAAGTGTATTTTCTATGTACAAGGAGAGTTGGACAAAATGATATGAACACCTTTGATTTTAGACTTTCAGACGTTTTCTTGAACATCTAGAAATATACTTGATGAATTATGCTGAAACCTGAGGGGTGTAAAAAACTTGTTACACCTCACGTATTTCAGCGAAGGTTTTGTCTCGAAGGCAAATAGGGGGCCAACAATAAATTGAACACAAAAAAAAAAAAACACTTTGGGATCACACTGTAAAAACTAATGCTTGAAATGCTTTGTAGCTGTAGCATATGATTATGAGGCTTCTTTTACTTATCTGTGTCCATTCGTATGAGGGTAACAAAGAATAAATGTGCTGAAACCGATTTGATAAATCTACCATATAATAAATGTTGTGAAAAGTAACTATAAATTGAACTTTAATTTTTGTTCCCTTGTAAAAGTTGTTTTAGAATGATTCCACCTTTCTCTGCCACTAGCTCGTGTATTCTTTGCAGTGCTTGCAAATTTTCCTGGTGCTGCTCTTTATTCTCCTCATGTATAGTCTTCATTAAATCTTTTAATTCCTCACCCACACAGGCTCTTGTGAATTGCGTGGAGTTCGCGGTATTTGAGGACTGAGGGGAGGTGTACTGCGGGCTGAAGAGCTCTGAGATCCTATATCTTCAGAAGAGGCGCTCGACATTGGTGATGCAGCCCTGTTAAGGGAAAGTTTAGTATTAAATATACAATCAAATCAAAGACTCGTAATAATTTTTCCCCATAAATTGCATTCTGATCTAAAAATTACATACCTCATTAAGCAGCCTGCAATGTTGCTTGCCGTTGCAGGCTGGTCAATATTGGGATCATGCCCCATCACCGCATCTAATTCGTCATAGAACGGGCAAGTAATGCACTCCATCCCGCTTGTTATGATCTTTAGTTTTTTTGAAGGCAGTAAGCAGGTGTTTCCATTTCTCATCCTGCAATGGGGACCATACTGCTCTTCTGGAGAGCTGAACTGAACATGGACCAAATTTTTTTTGGTCCATGTTGGCATGCTAAAGTTTGCTTTATGTTCTTCATAAAGCCATATCAGCTGCAGTGTCTGATTTTTGCTCCAGATGAAGGTTCTGTTAAAAAAAATTAAATTTAGTAAAGTTAAAAATACAACAGGTCTTAAATTTTTATGGCTTTACTTAAAGAAATGTAGAAATGAGGTTTTAAGGTTTTCTTCTTTTATAGAGTAACAATTACATTCCTGTCGATACTAATGTACATTTTTTCTGCGCTTTTAATCTGCCCTAATGGAACATTTCAGAGACTATAAAAATTCGTATGTCCGCCACTTTTAAAAGGAAGTTTGTGGTTTATTTTTTCTTTTAATATAGTTAATTTAATTTAGTTTGATGCTCACGTTTTCATGCTGACATTCACTTATCCAGCATATGAAATGGAGTGCAAATTTCATGTATGCAAATATACAGTGGTGGCCAAATATTTAGCACCTATTTTGGTTAATGTTGTTTGTTAACAAAAATTCTTAACCAGTGTGTATTCCAAAAAAAATTAAATGTGAAATGATCTAACAAATAACCATGCATGTTGAATTCAAATTTGAAACATTGAGATAACTTTTTTTAATCCTTTATCTGACTTTCCCATAGAAAAAAAATTAGCACCATATACAGAATAAATAAATCTAACATTATAATAAATTATCATCGGCATAAGTAAGCATAATGTCCTCAAGATGCAATTTGTAAATTAAATTATCGATGATGCGATTTATATGATGGATTGGGCCTATGCTACGCCAGGTAAAACAAACCCACATCATCACATTTCCCCCTCTATGTTTCACAGTTGTCTGTAAACACTGTGGCTTGTATGTTTCATGTTTATTACGTTTGATGTACTATCTGCCATCGCATGCAAAGAGCTGTACCTTTGTCTCATCCGACCACAGCACGTTTTTCCACTGCTGTGTTGTCAGGTTGAGATGGGCACGAGCAAAAGCTAACCTAGTTTTCCTGTTATTTAATGACACAAGAAGTTTCTTTCGTGCCACTCGCCTAAACAAACTAAGCTGGTTTAATCGTCGACGAACAGTACGAGAACTAATGCTAACGTGATGATGAGCAGACAATTCACCTTGAATCATTGCTGAAGTTAGGGATCTGTCTTTTTTGGAGAGATGAATGATACGGTCGATGTGCAGGGTTAGTATTTTAGGTCTTCCTGGTCTCAAACGACCTCTGACAGAACCAGTGTTGTACCGCTGAATTGTACGTATACAACATGATTTGCTGCAATTAACAATTTTGGCATTGGCATCAAATGTTAGTCCTTCATCGCATAACCGTCTAATTTGTTCACGGAGATCTTAGTGATATGTTTTGTCGTTTTCCCATGATTGCTGGTTAAAACATGTAGAAGTGAAATTAAATTGATGCTTATACAATCTGTATAATATACAACAAACTTACAATGCAGAACGCACGTTTAAGTCGCAAACACTGTTTGTCCAGCTTGTCCAGCCAATTACTTAAATATTTGGAAACATGCTCCCCTTTTCATAGTGTTTCCTCCAAAAGATAATTTATTTAATACTTTGTTTCAGTTTATTTTGTAGTAGGGGTGGAATTAACTTTCGAGCCTTGGTTTTTCAAATATTGGCAATATTTTTTAGAACCATTTGGTTGGTGCTAAATTTTTGGCCACCACAGTATACACGTTAAATAAGCAAAAATAAAGCTTATAAGAAATTGTGCAACACCTGCCAATATGAAGATTTGAGAAGCATGAGGTCGCATATCCACAATAGAATTTATTGTGAATATTACGATCTGTTTCTCTTCAAGTTTTCACTATATATACATTTGTTTGTGGTGATTTGTTGGTTGTGGGTGAAAAAACAGCAAGAGAATAAGGCCTATCCTGAACAGGGCCTATCCCATGCCAAACGGGGCCTATCCTGAACGTACGAATAAATACGTGGGTACGCACGGATTCCATTCTAAAAAATTATTTCATAAGCAATCAATGTAATGCAAATATGTAAAACTACTGGGGCATTGGCACATGAAAGTTTCAGGATCATATGCTCTATTGTAATGAAAACGGACTGAAAGGGTTAAAAGCTATTTGTAATACTTTCAAACCTTAAATCAACGCTTTTTCATTAAATTTGGCATTGAACTGTATTCTAATTACACGGATATAAACAGGCAAAGTTAAATGGGTGTTAAAAACTTACTACCACTATGGCTATCAGTTGCTGCTGAATTCGGCTCGGATAATTCATTTTCGGCTCCTGTGTCTGCATTTCTGCAAGTGACTTCTCCACTAACTTCTGCTTCTGTGTTTTGTGCAGGTGGATTCTCCCCCTAAATTCCGTTTAGGGCAAACAGGAATGTGTTGCATAATAATAGGAAACGAACCAGCCGTGCTGCAATACACACATTTAGCTCTTATATCGTCCATATTCGATTTATGTTTGATTTCGCTTGAATCAAGACTTGCTTGAATGCTAATCCCGCAGAAGCTGACGATCGATTTAGCTCGTCGACTTAGTTCGTCGATTTAGCTCGTCGACTGGCTATAACAAACGGAAGTAGTCAATCTGAAGAGACAAAACAAACGCAGTCACGTTCACCTCGTCGCACTAAACAAACACACCCATTGTCAACCCTCATTCCGGGTCTGAAAGCATGACTCGCATTAATACTGCTCGCAGAAATTATATAAGTAAAGCACTTGCATATACCACATGGCATTGTTTTCTGAAAGATCAAAATAATTATATATTTACTGCAGTTTTTATTTCCAGTTTGATGGAATAGTTTTAATTTACATATTTTATCCGTTAAATTCACGATAGTTTTCAGATTGAAATATACTCTTTTATGAAGAGCTGAAGTGTAAATTACGCTTAAGATTACCATTTAAAGAATATAAACATTTCGAGAATATGCTACCTCTTTGTCCAATATATTTGAAAATAGTTAATAAAATTTTAAAAATTGATATTGTTAAAAAAAATGCACCCTGCTGTATTCAAAGAGAAGATAAAAATTAAACCGCAGAAACTCTTCAAAGATATCATAATTACAAATAGAAAAGGGAAGGGAAAATGCTGCGACCTTTCGGGAATATGCTACCCCTTAGTTGGTTTGGTTTGTTTGGTATTAACATCCTTTTTAACTGCCATGGTCATTTCAGGACGGCGTTATAGGGACCGCAAATTTTGCCTCGCAAATTTTGCCTCGCAAGGGTTCTTTAACGTGCAGCCGGCAAACGAGTACACGGGACCAAAGGCTTTTACTTCCCTTCCGAAGGAAGTGCGTGATCTCAGGATTTCCCCCTGAAAAATCCTCGTCATCCTCGGCCAGGAAAGCCAAAATTACGAATCTTTCAGTGGGCTGTAAGAGTGGTTGAGTTTAGAGCGAACACATTAGTGCACAGGTAGTTCGCAGAAATCTATTAATATAACGCGTGGTGGTGCTTATTTTTTCATTCGCTTTTGTTTACGTTATGGGCGGAGTTTACCCCAATTTCACGAGCTGTTTACTCTTTTAAGGAATGTAATTTTGACAAAACGTATGAGGAAAGAAAGGTGCAGAACATCGCTAGGTATCTCACGACATCCTTTTCAAAAGCACCCTGAATAAAAAAATGAATGTTGGTATATATGAGATTGTTAACTCGAACATCGTTTGACTGATCACCATGAAAGTGGGCACATGTAAGTGTTTTTTCATGGAGAAGGATTCTATGCTACCCATTTTACTTTATCTCCCCACTAGATGGCGCTGCAGCACATATATTATAATTTTCAGGTATTGCAAAATTTCATCAAAAAAGAGCCCGGGCAACGCCAGTTTATCAGCTAGTGGAAATATAAAAACTTTCTATCCATTGCAAAGGACGAAAAGTATTCTAAATATTGGAATATTGGTTTAGAATAACTTTAGAGTAACTTAACATCACTCTAGCATTCCTTCTATGGTGGAATTGTTCTAGCGTCACTTTTCCATGCCTGCAAGTTGCAAATCTTATATATAAAATTCATTTTCTGTTTGTTGTTTGTTTGTTTGCCCACTGACAGTTTTTACAATCGGATGGCGTCACCATCGCACGACGATTCTTGTTCGACCATGATTCTTATTTCGTTTAGGGCCGGTTCTACCAACCTAGAATAAGTACTGGAATAAAGCTCAGATAAGTCAAAATTATGTTATACCATCCTCAGATAGGATAAATCCTCAGATAAACACCAGAATAAACCAAAGATATCCTGATAAAGTTAGACGGTCCTCTAGAGGTCGGATAGCTACTTATTCCTCGTGTACCGTTTCGCTCAAATTTACGAGCGTTAATGGCGGTACTTCGGGTCCGATTCCATTTGAAAATGCCTTCAAAACCATAGTATTTCGTGTTATATAATTACCATTTTAAACTACGACGGTATGAATAAGTTTTAGGGTGCAAGTGAACAGCAGATTAGATTTAGATTACCTGTCTGTATTTCATTTTCAATGATCGACAACACAGCCTCCAAAAGGAGAAACGAAACGAAAGTTTTGCGTCTCTGAGGTCTGAGTTCTCCAGCTGAATTGTTTTTCGCGTTTGTTTTTTCTGCCGTACCGCATTTTGACATCAACACTGACTGGAAACTTTTGTTTTTTTTCCACGGTAAAGGGGTTTCTCTTATCATTGTAAGTAGAGATCCTGTATGTATCAGAAATACGACAACTGAGAAGTCGAAAACAATTGGTTAGAGCCGACACGTGACTTATGGACGCCATTATGTGCTAACCATGCTAGCAGATGCCTCGCAATGCCGATACTTGTATCATGCTATACAACAGTATTTAGACGTGGCCAGCTTTAATTTTTTTCCGAACTAAAAAACATTTATAAAACTAAAGGCATAATGCCTAATTGTGCTGCAGTAGGTTGTTCCAACAGCGGGAAAAACGGCTTTCAATTTTACATAAGTGGCCTATGCACTGATCAGTGCTCTTCTCTCTTTGGCATTTCATAGCTAAACCAGAGAAAGGGCTTGTGAATTAAGTGAAGACACGTGATGTTCTTCCTTGATGATCAATATCACTCAAAACTGGTTCAAGCGTCTGTGGTTTAGTGGTACCATTATGGCCCACTGGAAACTGTCAATGCAAAGATATGGCATGCATTATATTAAACAGCTTGAAATAACATGTTATGGTTGAATATTAACCTAAAATTAATGGTAGTCGAAATAGGTTCAATGGTCTCATATCTGTGGTCTCATGGAACCATTATGGATCAGTGGAAACTTTCAAAGCTCAGATTTGGCATGTGATATATCAAACAACTTGGTTACCATGTCATGAACGAAATATAACGTAAAATTAATGATAGTCGAAATTGGTTCAAAGGAACCTGGATTTAGTCGACCCGTAATGGTTCATTGGAACTTTCAATGCTAAAATATGGCAAGTAATATATCAAACAATTTGGAATGATGTGTCATGAATGAATATAACGTAAAATTAATGATAGTCTTCAACAAAATCAATAATTGAATATTTATCAAACGTATTTCCGCCTTTTTTTACATCTTTTTCCCACTGGGATATACATTCCATCTTTTTCAAACGTCGACATCCTTTCTTTTTCAAAGTTTGCAAGGTCCACGTAGGATGTGCTTTGGCAATATTAATAACTTTTATTTTATAGGAACGTACTCTATTTCTCTGCTCTTTTTCTCTTCTGGTTCATAAACGTCCGATGAAAGATCTTCAATTTCTTGACAAGATACTGGTTCACAATCTTCATTCACATGAATCAATGCCTCTTCATTTACAAATATTTTTTCATCCAGCATTTCTAATGTAAATTCATAAAGTTGCTGTCCCATCGTCAAAGCTTAGTGAGAAATTATAGTTGACGATTATGATGCAATCATATTATTTTCATGGAGCAATATTTCAAAATATACTATTGCATCCTTCAATCGCAATTTCGAAACTTCGCTGTTCATATAGTCGTCAATTTCTCTTCAATCCCCGAAAGGCCAGCAAATTCTCCGCTCTCCATTTTCACAGAAAAACGTTTTTATTAACTGTTTTATGATTAAAAAACCATTATTGTTTCACAATTAAAAACTGCTTTTTTTGTAACGGCTTGGCAAACTTCCGCTGATACTGGACGAGAGCCAGTGGCGCGAGAAAGATCTAGAAATATTCCAAGCCTCTTCTCACGTGCCTCTCTGCGCTCTGCCTACCTTGTGCACTATATTATAAATATGTCAGGTAGCCTCGAAATAATTTTTTTTAATAAAATAAAAAAAAAATAGTTATTGCTTTTAAAATGTTGATTCTATTCAAAATATTTTGCAGAAAATACTTTATTACTCCGTAGACACTTGTAACAATAAAAATAATTATAATAATTTTGAGAAAAGGAAAATTTTGTGAAAAAAAGTTGGTTGTCACAAATAAATTTGTAAATATATTGAATAATTATTTGGGTAAAGAAAAAAAATTGTTATAACTGGGATTCGAACCCGGCACCTCGAAATAATAATTTAATTTGTAAGTAGCAACCACGCTGCCGTCTGAGCTATCGGATCACTTACAATCAAAGAGAAAACTTTCCCTTATATATGGTGCTGGGAACTTTAAACCGTCTTTTTTTCAAAATTGGCTGATCAGTGCGCCTAAATATATTAACATCCTAAAGTTACACTACAACTATACGAAGTCTCGTATTAAACTAAAATTCCGAGGTTGTAATGTCCCCTTGTAAGTAGTACAACTTCCATTGTTAGTCAGCCATTTTGGATTCCACAGACAACAAGCAAGGTAAGACTCGTTGTTTTTCTCTAATGGTTAATTTGAGTTTTTTAATGTCCACTATGTTACATTTAAATTAATGATTAAAAAGTTATTTTTACCGAAATTGCATATAAACTAGTAAATTTAATATTACCTTTTCATTTAATATTATTTTTTTAATTATGACTTTTTTAGTTTTATTAGGAAAGCTTTTAGGCTTAATTGTCCACTCTGTTATTGGTCCACTCTGTTACATTGCTTATGTAACAGAGTAGACAGTATTCAGTAGTTAACAACAACAGCTTTGAAAATATTATTTTTTGCCAATAGCTCTAAATTATAATTATTATATAATAGTTATAAATGTATTATAATGTAATTTAATAAAATATAATATTTTAAGAATACGTATATTTCTATATTGTATATACAGGGTGTTGTATAATTCGATGACCAACTTTGGAAGGGTGGTAGTATGGGTGATTCTAAGCAAACAACTTCATATGAACATGGGTCCGAATTTGATCGCTAACTTGAGATTGAACAGAAATTAAAATGATGCCACCAAGATCAACATGTGAATAACTCAGGTTCTGCAACGCTTAGGATAATGAATTTTGGAGGAATAATACGGTACAGAAAACTGTATATACCGTTAAAATTTGATTGTATTCTAACAAGTACTTTTCTAATTACGCATTCAAAATCGTAATTGTGCTCACATACGAGTCCTAATCAGCACGTATTAAGATTTGACTGCGTAACTCGGAAACTACTCGGTGTACACCCTATATAGATATTCCCAAATGTCATGAATAAGTAAATTATTTTGATCAGGTGCCAAGAGAACGGCGAAAACTTGACCTTCAACGAGGTATGGTAAATAAGAAAAAGGATCTTGAAAGGTTAGCAAATTCCTAAATAAAAAAATAAAAACATATTTTTTTCTAAAATTTAATTTCAACAATTTTTTTTTTCTGTTATTGCCGTAATTTCTAAAGTGTACTTTTTCCCTTCAGGTATCATTCTAAGAAGAAGCTTGTGCATTCATTAAGTGAAAGGACGAAACGAGCACAGAGAAAAAAGTGGCGTGAAGTTTAAAAGAAACAGCAAAACGCAAAAAATAAAATTGTAAGCATTGACCTAGTAACACCTGAGACATTGTTTCCACAATTTGGCAGTACGAGTAAAGAGTTCAAATCAAAAGAAAGGAAGAAAAATCAAACAGCGCATGCTAGAGAAACTTTAAGATTGAAAAGGGAAAATGAAATTTTGAAAAAAACAAATGAAAAATACAGAAAAACAGCATTTTCTACTGCAAAAAAGGAGAGCAATTCGTTCCGCAGCATTAAAAAGGAGAGCCGATAGATTTGTAGCTTCAGGAAAAGATGTTTCTAATGCTAATCAGTTTTAAAGTATTCTGTAGAATTGTACAACAATAAAGTTGTACCAAATAACATATCAAGAAATACATCTGTAGCTAAGCTAATTCCAAATGACATAAATGTCTTAAGCAAATCCAATATTTTTCAATACACACGCATAGATTCTGTCTCCATAGGACTGCTGCCCCCAAAAGTTTACTTGTGCACTAAAAAATTTTGAATTTTTGAAATTCTGACTTCGGATTCTTAAAGACCATCAAAAAATAGAATAGGAATGTCTGTTAGGCCCACTCTCTATCTCTTTGTCTTCATCGATAAAATTGGGTTCAAAACTTTAAAATTTCCACATTTTCAGGACCTCTATCTCCTAAACGGTTGGATCAATCGAAAAAACACCAAGAATAAAACATTTCTGTACAAGAAATAAACATATTGTGTACAATCTGAATATACCATTAAAAGAGGGGTTCCTATTTAAGATTTCAGTTACCCCCTCCTCCCCAGCTCCCCTCACAAGGGGGGGGGGGTAAGTTTTTAACCAATGAATTTTCCCCGCGAAATAATTCACTTTTGATTCTGGACATTTTTTCGTACAATGCCTAGTTTTCGAGATATTCAGTTGTCTCAAGATAAATGCCTCACCCTGTATATATGTTGTCTTGGCTCAAAGTGAAATTTATTTATTTTATTTATTTATTTATTAGTTTATAAGCAACAGGCTAGTATTAGCCCAATAACAGCTTACAAAGAAAATATATATCATAATATTACATAACAAGAATGATTTTACCGCCAAAGCGGATAAAGGGAGCACATTTTCTTGTTATAACATCGTACATGGATAAATAGAATTAACCAACATTTTAAAACACTTGAGAGTAAATAAATAAATATGAAAACTAAATTGTAAATTACTATTTAAATAGGCTAACGTATAGAGAGAATTTAAAAGAATAAACTTGAAGAATGAAAGGTAAATGGAGAGTGAAGTTATTCCTCATACACTTAAAAAAATAAAACTTCTTTAATTTGTAAGAATTCTCACATAATGTTAAACGAAGTGAGCCTCAATTGCTGAAGCATTATGTGTAAGCATCTATTAGATTTTAATATTAAATTACTAAAGTCTTATTAAAGCAAGCGATTAACTACTATTAAATTAATTAGTAATGAGTTTTAGATACCATTAAGCCTAAGAGTACTATACTCTTGATTCAAATAAGCTATGGATAACAAAAGATCTAATAACGCGTAAGGAGTTGGTTGATATATTACACGCCATATCTTAGCATTAAAAGTTCTATAAATTCTGTATTGTACCATTAGGGCACGTGCTACAAAACAAATTGCCACTATCATTATTTACTCGTTATATTCACTCATGGCACGTTGTTACGATTTGTTTGATATATTACATGCCATATGTTAACATTTAAAGTTCCAATAGTGCCATATGGTATCATATGGCACCTTTAAAGCACGTGCTACTAAGCCAATACAATTATCATTATTTACACGTGATATTCACTCATGGCACATTGTAACGAGTTGTTTGATATATTACATGCCATATCTTAGCATTGAAAGTTCCAATGGTACCATATGGTATCATAGAGCACCATTAGGACACGCGCTAGTAAACCAATAACCATTATCATTATTTACACGTGATATTCACTCATGGCAGGTTATTACCAGTTGTTTGATATATTATATGCCATATCTTAGCATTAAAATTTCCAATGGTACCATATGGTATCATATGGCACCATTAGGGCACGTGCTATTAAACCAATAACCATTATCATTATTTTCTCGTGATATTCACTCATGG